>JACVVK020000660.1:0-230000 GCA_018292915.2 Batillaria attramentaria | reverse complement strand
TTTCAGTTAACTTTTTTTTTAACGGCAAGTTTGAACATTGGTCACAAGACCAAAACAAAGTTATTTCAATCGAGAGAGTGTGTGTGTGTGTGTGTGTGTGTGTGTGTGTGTGTGTGTGTGTGTTCGCGTTGTGTTCACTGTCAGGTCTCTTTATTTGTTTCTTTGGTTATTGTTCGTCAGCAATGTGTTGTTATCGCAAGTTATGTTTCTCTGGTCAAAACATGAGTTTCAGTTCCTGTGACGAATTTCATTCTACCAAGCAAACTCTGAGCGCTCTTACTTATTCATTTCTTAAAAATCATTTTTAAACAAAGTAATTTATTTAGTAACTATGTTTTGTGGTGTTGTTTTTGTCTTCATGTTTACTCTTTGAGTGTTCGCTGTTGAGTCCCTTTTTAGGTGCATTCAGACCATCATGAAACTTGCTATGTGGAGCAAAACGTTTTCAATAGTTGAGACTTTGAGGTTGACCAAACTCTCCTCACACGTGAGATTGTGTAGAATGTCCGAGTGTGGCTTACCCTCGTGTCTTCTGTAGGCTTTCTTGATTCATTACATGAAAGCTAAACGCGCGTGTATTTATGTTCTGTGGCAATATCGCCAGCAGTACTAAAACAGCCTAAATAACTGCAGGTGCATGTCTGTATCATCAATACATGTGTTATCTTTTTTATAAGTGTTACCATTTTCACAAGAAAATTTGCTTTGTGCGACCACTGGTTAGGCGAGCCAGAAAAAGAAATTAAGTGCAGATGGTTATCGACGTAAGTGGCTTCGACTGAGTTAAGGGGAGAGAATTGAACGATAAGACGCGCCTGAATACAGAGCTTCCATATCGTGGACGGTTGGAAGAAAAACAAAACAAACAAACAAACTGATACCAGGGTAGATAATTTTAGCACAGACGTGTTGAAAATTATGTACCTTAGTTTCAGAATTAAGCAAACAATCGATTGTGTGGAGGATATCTGTTTCCAAGGTCTACTTCAACGTTTGGCATCGCATTTCGTAGGTTTCCTTTTGTTTTGTTTTGTTTTTGTTGTTGTTGTTGTTTTGTTGTTTTGTTGTTGTTTTAATGCGTTCAAAAAGTGATTGGTTGTAATTAACCGATACAGAATAACCATTTATCATTCAAAGATTATGACACGTTTGGTCGCGCAAGGCAGATTTCACTGCGTGTTCTTCATTTATGAATTGCAAAACGTGATCACCTGCCGTGAAGTGTTCACGGTCTTACTGCAGCTTTTGGTGTTTGTGTGTGTGTGTTTCATGTCCATTGCTAATCACAGTCGCCCGTCATCCCCATTGCGTCACGTCTGTCTCGAGTACATTTATTACCTTTGCCTCTGTACGTCAGAACTCTAGGTCTTACTTTTTCGCTTCTTGTAGCGTTTGTGCTCTTCATTTTTGGGTGCATTTGGTTATGCCTGAAGGCGGGCGCCTGCCTGTCGTAAACTTGATATTTCATATGACTATGACGGCCTAGAAGTGACAGAACTGGTCCACTGCTTTCAAGGAGGGGTGCTGAGAACCAAGATTCTTGCCCAATCCAGCCTCAAGCACATGCACGCTAATTCATTTCAACCACTTACGTTCGATAATTACAGCAAGCCGGACCTAGACCTCAGAAGAATTCATTAACCTTTTCACTTCCAGCGTCGCACAGTTTCACAGCTGTACCCGTATCCCCCTGGTCAAAGTTGTTTAATGAACACCTTTTAGGGACTAAAAAGAAAGAAAGAAAGAAAAGGGGAAAAAAAATAACAGCGCAGGTCTCCTCTCCAGAGATAGGCTAAGTTTCACTTCCTGTTGACACCATGTGATGTGAAGGGATGCTATCAGAGAGTGAAGCAAAGAGTGACACAATCAAGGGAGACAGTCACGTACGAAGTGTGCTGTCGGCTGCTTGGTGAAAGGGTCTGCACTCTGAAGTCTAGGTCCATGCGTATTCCTTTAAATCATAATGCCATCGGCTACTGCGTTTTGGCTTCAAAAAGCCGAACTCAAGCCTGCCTGTGCATCTATTTGCGTATGTGTCTTAAGCCCTACCAAAACAGCCCAGAACGACATCCGAGCCTAGAATTGGTAGTATTACTATCTCGATGGTTAGTAGACCTCAGAAAATGCCGTCTACACTCTGGGCGAGTGGTCGAAAATTCAAATTCTTTGACGCAAAACCTCTCGCTAAGTCCGTATGTCAGCCGCATCACGTGTACACTTCTGATGGCTCAGTGTCAGCCTTTGTGTGGGGCGCTGTTACTGTGGAAGAAGGTGTCGAAGTAGTACGATGCTGGGACATCTCCAAAACTGGTCAGGACGACCTCTGGGCCTTAAAATCTTGAAATATCTTTAATGCATTAGTTATGAAGACTTTCGCCTTTGTCTGTGTTCAGTCTTTACGTGGATAGAGCTTGGCTTACCTGCAGGCATAATCAACGGCACCCTTTGTCAATCTATTTTTTTGTGGCGAGAAACATTTGTCCTCTTTTGCTTTTTCCAGCACACTCCAACGGTCCTGTCGCTTCAGGGGTTATGAGCAAAATCGAAGGTAAGATTCGCAGAAGGAGGGGTGAGGCAAAATCATACCACAGACTGAAATCATGAATCGCATGAGCAGTTTTACCCTGTGACCCAAAGCGACCACCACGCTGCTTTCAGCTTGCTTCCCTTACTAATCGGGATTTCTGATGATGAATTGGGGGGTGGGGGGACGAGTGGGGGGAGGGAGGGGGGGGGGGTCACATGGCTTTTGAAGAAAGTGATTTTTGGATAGCCGAAAAGGAGGGGAGGATGGGAAATGATTCCCTACTTCAGCAACGCTTTCTCACGCAGTACTTCTGTATTCTTGTTCTAAGTCAGTAAGATGGTTCAGAGTGTTTGCTATGGCACTTGGATTAATTACCACTTGATTGGCCTGGTCTTTCCATGTGTACTAGCTTCGCAAATTTTAGTCACATCTCTTAACCAGCAAGACGTTTATAATTATGAGAGCTGGGGGGGGGGGGGGGGGGGAGGATGTTTGGAGCGGGGACTTGAATATGTCAGGCCATCAGCACAGAGCAAGGAAGGGTGACTATTTGCTTCAGTTTCAACATCCTTGAGAAACCAGCCCGGTTGTATAGACTAGCATCGAAACCATTTGCTTTGGATGGACTTTTCCCTGAAACCTCTGTGTCTAGTGCTGTCTGATGCACATCATTTTGTGAACCTTTCTGTTTGGCATGCTGCTGTGTCCTCTTCCCCTCTCACACTTTTTTTTCCCTCCAGTTGTCCCCCCAGCACGCAAAGCGATTCATATGATCACCCGCCATCGTGTGTGCCTTTCTGTGCTTTTTACCCCAGTGAAGCACCAAGTGATTTGATTTTTTTTAAAATAGTATTTGATTGGTGAATTTGTTTTGCAGGGTTTTTATTTAAGCGTATTGCTGGTCTTTTTTTTTTTTTTTTTTTTTTTTTTCGTTTTCAGCTTTGCTTTGGGTCACAACATAATCTGTCAGTCATCATTCCAATCACTCATGTTTCACATTACAAGTTGGAAAGCTCCCATTGAAGTTTAATTTGGGCAACATGATTTTTAACATGAAATTTAGGGCTTTTTTTTCTCTTTTTTTTTTTGGGGGGGGGGGGTGGGGGGTGGGGGGCAGTTCTGTTAAAGATGCAAAATACTGTGTTTTAGACTTATAGGTCATGTAGATTATTCTTGAAAAAATGGCCTTAGTGTTCAGAACTTCAGTGCATCAGGGGGAAAAAAGGAGAAAATGCCCACATTGTGTTACGTGTACGATTCAGTCGCGTCGTAGGTTGCTGAGCGCGAACTGGACCGTGCCTTCCCATGTCTTAAATACACTGTATACTGTTGGAACGTTGGATACCAATAGCTCCTTCCCTACCCACCCTTCTATCTATCACTTTACCGGTCGGCCTCCATAGACTGACAGGAAAACCCCGGGACGAAGGCTTAGTCCAGAATATAGAATAAAAACCCCTATTCCAACATACGTATCTACGCTTCACAGACGGATTGGAACAGTTGAGGTGGTGAATGAGCAGGCAAGCGCAAAAGAGTCTGTCCTAGTGGTCTGTAGAGCTTTAAATGCAATTCGGCGACGTCCAGTGGCCGCGCAGACTTGAAATGGCCGGCCAGTGACTGACACTGAGCAACTGTTCACGTTCTGTTGGCTCAGTGTCAGGCTGTGACTCGCTGTAAGTGTGCAGGAGTCTTCGTGGTGAATATTTAACACCTGCAACACAGTTTACACTGATCTGTGAGTGTAGATATATCGGAGTTAGATAGGGACTTACACCCCCACCCCCACGCCCGCCCCTACCCCCTCCCCTTCCTCATCAATCCCTACCCCGACACCCCTCCGTCTTGTATCGTCATTCATATTTTATGGAAGAGTGTGTTTCAATGTCTGAAATACACAGGCGGAAAATGTGTACATGTATTTTGGTTGACCATCACTGTCCGACAGGACAGGTTTGTGACGTCGATTTTTCTTGTCATGCAGGGTTCGCGTTAACTGGCAACTACCAGTACATTACTGGTTATAAAGAGGAAGTACTGGAAATGTTTTAGCTGTCAGTCCCAGGGGCTGGTTTTATTTTGCGGGACTGGTTAAAGATTTATGGGAGAAAAAAAAATAAAAATGAACAGACTGATCGGAAAAATGAAAAAAGAAAAAAATGTTGATCATTCATACAAATTTTTTGGCCCAGGCTTGACTAGCGGCACTTGCCTTATCTCTCTGAATTGTGCTTGCAAAAATTTACATCATTATTTGCAGTGCTACCGGAATTTTTTTTTTTTTTTTTTTCCACAGGGACTGGTTTTGCTCAGAGTCGCTGAAAAACGGTCGAGGGGACTGGTTCTGAAAAATCCTAGCGCGAACCCTGGTCATGGGAAGGAACTTTCACGATAGGGGTTTAGGATAGGGTGTGGGTGTGACGCATGCGGGTATAATAATCTTAAAATACTTCTCATGTCCCAACTAGCGCTCAGTAGGAGAAATCTAGAGGTTGTCTGGGTACCTGCCATATTTCCAAACAGCAGCAACAACAACAAAAACCAGAAGAAGACAAAACCGATGGGTTCTCGTTAGAAGTTCCAAGGTTGATTTTGCATCACCGCGGCCGTTTACTTAAAGATCTTGTACTCGAAAGAATACCCATAAATGTGATATTGGATAGTTAGTTATTCAGGGCTTAACGCCGTGCAGGCAACAAAGACTATTTCGCGTCTAATCAAGGTCCTTCTTCGCCAGACTAAGACAAAAAGGAAGACAATAAAACAAGGCGTAAATATATGTGAAATAATTTTAAATAATAAGCACGTTTCACTTCTGTGTAAATTGTGGAGGTCGAGGATAGTCCGTATAGCTTTAGGTGTCTAAAGTTTATAGAACAGACTGGTATTAGATAGGCAAGCCATGTATTTGTGCAACGACGCAGAGGTGACGAGAATACCAACGAAGGGGGTTTTGTTGCTCGACACCTGATCTGTTACTGTCAGCATACTCACGGAAATTAAGCCTTGCCATGGATACGTGATATCAGTGGGAAGGTTCCTTATGTACTCTGGTGTGTTTGCAGAGTTCCAGCTACCCATCACTGTGGTCATCATTGGGCTGGTGCTGCTCATTTTCTTCGCCATCTTGTGCGCCATCTTGATCATCCTACAGTGTAGAGGTAAACTCTCTCTCTCTCTCTCTCTCTCTCTCTCTCTCTCACACACACACACACACACACACACACACACACACACACACACACACACACACACACACACGCACCATTGTGGTTACACAGCCTCATTTCGCACAGATGTCAATGTGAACTGGTTTAAGTCACAATGTCCGAAAGGGAGGGGGGGGGGGTGATTTTGGATCTGCAGGTGACGTAATATGCAGTAGGCGCTCTTGGCAGGATTCGACCTAGGTAGGAAAAACCCCGGTTGCCTCGGCTGGGATTCGAACCAGGGTCTCCCGGTCCATGGCCCGAAGTGCTAACCACTACACCACGGGTGCCCGTCCAGTGCTAGATCTTTCGTAGTATGCATGAGTTGATTCCCTTCGCTCTAGAATCGTGACCGCAAGCTGTCCATACATAGCCTGGTTGTTGCTAATGGACGACTACACTCCTGACAATCAAAAGTGCCGAGCCAACAGAATTCAGCCAATCGCGTCCCGTGGCATAATACGCACAACTCATTGCATGGGCCTGGCAAGCTTTTTAGCCAGACGCTACAACGTGGGAAGCACGTGTAGTTTGATATGACTGAAGCATTGAAAGAAGGCAGTAAGTCCATGGACGACATTTGAGAAAAAGACCATAGAATCAATGTCTTTCATCTTGAAATAACCCTTTTTGTCCATAAAACGGCGCCGTGGACGTACCATGTTGAGCCAATACACGGCAGAGGAAAGGGGAGTGGGTTCGTCTACTGGGTAACGCTTTTGTCATGCTGCCGGTCCGTACCCCTTCCATGAATTGCGTACGTTAAACTCCTAAACACCCACCCACCCATGAATTGCGTGTGTTGTCGTTGCAGGCAAGAGAAGGCGACGGTCTCGCGCCGCCAACCGGGAATCCCTCCTGTCCACCAAGAGTGAGCCAGTAGGGGGCGAGTACCGTACCACCAGGAGCACATCTTCCTTCCCCCCACCCCCCGGCCACTTGGCGCCCGATACCCCGGGAGGCAACTTCGCCATGCGCTATCAGAAGTCTATCCCAGGTATAGTTAAACTGAGTCGCTTCTGTCCACCTGCTTGTATTTGATGGTTTAGGATATAAAAATTGAATGGTGTCTAGACGTTTCTCTTTGTATGAAGGGGAAATCTGTCCTTTTTTATTCTTTTTTTCTTTTTTTTCGTTTTGTTTTGTTTTTGGTGGCTGTTTTTATTTGTTTGTTGTTGTTTTTTTTTTGTTTTTTGTTTTTTCGTTTGTTGTTTTTTCTTTTTTTTTCTTTTTTTTTTTTCTTTTTTATGTTGTTTCCATAGTAATGGAAACAACATAATAGGACGGGCTAAAATTTCCACGTTCATAGGCAAGCATCTGTGGTACAAACGCACGTCACTGCCGATCTCCCGCAGAGACGATTATGCAAGTGTAACTCTGACAATGACGTAAGAAAACCTGCGTCATCGATGCTGGCATGTATGCTGTTCCGAACGCGCTTCTCCTCCTCACTGAGTGCCGTCTGTGCGTATGTGTGTGCGTGCGGCTGTGTGTGTGTGAATTGTGTCCAGGCCCGTTTCTTCGAAAATACTTAACCGAATGGCTTCAAAATTGGGGTATCCAAATTTATCAAAATGTTACATTAGACGATTCAAGCGTGTGATGATTACTTAAGTGATTTGGGAGTTATCGCCCTTTTGAGACAAGTTGGTTGTCTTTCGTTTACAGGCGTAATATTTATTTAAATCACTCAATTTTTTGGCAGTAGATAGCTTGAATACGGACTCTGAACAGATTCACTACTAGAAAATGGTCGCTCTTATAGTTTTCATGTAAACCGAGCCTGAGTTGACATTGCATGTGAACCCAGTTCAGATGCCTATTTCTCCGAAAATACTGAACCGATCGATTTCAAATTTGGGGTTTCTAAATGAATCAAGATTGTTGAATAGAAGGCCCGATCCAGGTACGATTGCACACATGATTTGCGAGTTATCGCCCTTTAAAAAAAAAAGTGGCTTTCTGGCGTTTAAAGGCGTAATATTTACCTAAACCACTCCATTTTTGGGACATAGATAGCATGAATACGGACTCTCAACTGAGTGAATTTTGGAGAATGTCGCTTTTATACTTTTGGCGTAAGCCGTACCTGATGAAAGTGCTGGTGAACACACTTTAGATCTCAAAATCGCTCCTACTATACATAGATAATGAGCCTGGGGTGCCATAAAAAAATATACAAAAAAATTAGAAAAATTCACTGCAGCCGTTGTCGTCAGTTGACTCGAAAATTTGTACTCGAAGCACATTTCCTTTACACAAGCCACACGCCTCACAAACATCGCAGAAAAGGCACACGCGCACTGACGCAAAACTGTATCAGCGTCAGTTTGCCGACGTCATGTTTGATTGACGTGGGGGTGTGTCGTCACTTTTCGGAAGTTCTCTATTTGTAGACGGGGAAAGCGGGAGTTTCATTGATGTAGTGAGCTTTGTTTTTCCCACTGACTCTCACTCAATAGCATAGTAGAGTGAGAGAACACCACATAGGTCTCAACGGAGCACATGTACAAACGCGGCTCGCGCAAGTCTGCGTGCGTGCGTGCGTGCGTGCGTGCGCGCGCGCGTATGTCTGTGTGTGTCTGTGTGCGCGCGCGCGCAGCAGACATAACACATAGTGAAAAAACGTTCGCCGCGCAGACTTGTCTGTTAAACACATTGAGCCGGTATAAATTCGATCTTTACACTGCGCAGCAGCAACACTTTAATTTTCATGGGGCTGCTTTCATTGCAAGAATTGTATCCGAGTCAAAGTTATTACGTCAAATGTATTATGCGTCATCCCAATGAGGAAAACGTCATAGATTTCAAAGAAAACAACTTGACGTCTCTCTTCCAAAACCAAGATTGGTCTGACAAGCCCGGTCAGTTGTTTCCATTCAGAGAGAGAGAGAGAGAGAGAGAGAGAGAGTGTAGTGTGTGTGTGTGTGTGTGTGTGTGTGTGTGTGTGTGTGTGTGTGTGTGTGTGTGTGTGTGTGTCCTCCCGAATACATGGCATTACAAAAGAACAACCGTGACGACAGCAGGTGATTAAATGGAAACAACATATTGGGCTGGTCAGTGGCCATCTTGTTTTTTTTTTGTTTTTTTTTTTTTTGGGGGGGGGGGTGTTGTTGGGTTTTTGTTATTGTTTTTGTTGGGGTTTTTTTTGTTTGTTTGTTTGGTTGTTGTTGTTTTTTTGTTTTTGTTTTTTTTGGGGGGGGTTCTACCGTCAAATGAATGTCTTAACACATTCCTGTAATTTTGGTGTGGCCTTTGAAGGAAGGACAGTACATATGTCCAGGTAAGTTTTGACTATGCTCGTCCACATTTCTTTTGCTGCTACTGCTGAACAGCATCTGCGTGTGGCGAGACAGTGAATGCTCACTACAAAAGACACACTTGCGTCAAAGGCGTGAAGAGTCAATAAGCGCAGTTTGGGATTACTATCAATAAGGGGGCAAGTAATGGGATAATACAGACATGGTAGCTAACAACTAAAATGGCCTTTCTGTAACACACACAGTGAGCCTGTTGCTGTAAATGAAATTACACGATATACCTTGTTTCTACCCTGTTTCTGATGTGCTGTCTTTCAGACACAGGCTATGTGTCCGGGTCGAGCGTGTACTACTCAGAACCTTACGGAACCTTGGACGAGGAGATGAAGGAGCGACTACGACCCAACCCGCGCCTCTGTCACATCCCCTATGACGTAAAAGGGGGCCCTCTCGACCCAGGGTCGCAAGAAGGGTCAGCATGACGCCAGGAGCAATGTGACGTCATTCAGGAATTACGTCACAAGCTAACCGGCTGAACTCTTGTTTCATGTCATGATATACCTTTTGGAGCTTTTGGTCTGGGACTCTTGGATCAGCCATTAGGTTACTTTGTTTTCTGTTTTTCTTTCTGTCATCTTAGTGATCAGGTTGAATCTCATTACCTTGTTTGTACAGTTTTTAGAGTTAAACTTGTTTGATTTGTGTCGAGTTAAAATTGTTTACAAACTACCCATGACTGTGTTCACATTAGCGCTTTGTACATCGAGCGTCCTTGTGTAATGTTGGGAAGGAAAATCTGCCATCACAAATGTCCACGCGAATGTACAAATGCTACCAGTTACAGTGTTAAGTAGGACCCAGCGGACAACCCTGCCTGTATTTTGTGCTTCTTATTACGCTGGTCCGCTGTTTTCCGTTTCACCGGTAGAAAATGTCTTTTCCACGGGAGTCCCAGCTCCAGATCGTTTACTACACAATTAACTGCGCGAGAGACGTTTGCGCATCTTCTTCATGATGTTGATCACGTGACGAATCATGGCCAGCATTTGATGTTTTGAGGGGAGCAGCTACGAGGTGAACCGTACGATGGGCAGCCCTAAGCACCCAAGAACCATTGTGTATTTTGCTTGTCTCACAGATACGTTCGGCCTAGGACAGAGACATTCTTCTGTGTTCTCTGGGTTCTGCCTCAGGTGATTAGGTTGGTACTTGTAGTGGTGATGAAGTTCTAGGGCTTCACAAGGTTCGTCGTGGAGCCTTTGAGTCACTTCGCCAGCCTTGCTCCATTGGGCAAGTACCGTGTTCTTGGACAGAAGTGCTTGCTTTGCGCTGAACAGGACCGTAGGTCAATTTTTCTTGTTTGTGGCGTGCCGGAGTTTTGAAAACAGTTCCTGAGATTATCTCGATCCGTCAAGTCATTGTCGCCCGGGACCAGACTTTCAGTAATCTTTGGATCATGTCGGAACTGTGGTACAAGCACACAAGTTCATTATGTGTGTGTGTGTTTTTCACAAATTACCATCTCGCAAGCAGTCGTAGATTGTCAAAAAAAAACACAAAAACAATCGTGTTTCGACTAGAGTCTAGTGTGTCATGCCCACACGCAAACCCCACCACTCAACTCTATTACACCTTTTTTTTTTTTTTTTTTTTTTTTGACAATCTGCGAGTGTCTGTGTGCCATCTCAATGGTGGATCAGGTGTCTGTGCCGTCTTATCTCATTATCACCAACCGTTTTTGAGATTACAAGTGTTCGTTTCGTTGTCATCAAATACTTCATTCGCATGGTCAAGTGTCGAAACATCTTTTGTGCAGGACGCAAGATCTACACAGTATTGTTTTGTATGATTCGTGCTGGTACATTATTAGTATAGATTAATTTGTCCATTCACTTTTGCTGCATCGTTTTCAATGTGTATTCATTACGCAACAGTTGACTAGTTCTGTTTTGCATAATTATGTGCAGCGCGAAAATTTTGCATGAATCGATTGATCGTTTTTGATTAGCGTGATAGTTCTTTTTTGTTTGTTTTCTTTTTCTTTTCTGTTTTTCTTTTCTTTTTTTTTTAAGAATATGCATAACCTCTACAGAAGGCTGGGCGTGGCCTGATAAGCATGATACCCAATGAGGGCCATGCTTCCATGTTGTATGGAAAGAAAGAGTTTTGTGAGACGCGTCAGTTTAGTGCCTGAGCATATTTACATCTCATTTACATCTTATTATGGCGCATCTATCATGCATGAATGTATTGTACGCTATATGAGTATTCTAATGGAAGTGTATGCATGTGAGTGTTTGTAGCTGTAACCAGAAGTTTAGTTTCGAAACTTGTTGAAAAAAAAAAATGAACTAACTTACGCTGTGTACATATATACATATACTGGTATTTTCAGAATGGCTTGACCTTTTGTCCTCGAGTTTGTGACTACATTAACCTCCATACTGTTTAATACATTTGAGAGGTTACGTAATTGTAACCTTCACTTTACGTCATGTAATTACGGCAAGGTTTTGCGTTTTCTGCGTGTCTTTATTTTACGTGTACGTTTCATGTATGCTCAAGTCAAGAAGTACTTTGATTTTTCTCAGAAGAGAATTGGAGGGAAGGGGGGGGGGGGTATTTTTGCAGTAGTAGTATATGTTTTTTCATTGAAATTTTACCAGTGTAAAGCTTCAGAAGAACATTTCGGGGAGGGGGGGGGGGGCTTAAGTGTTTTGGCTGTGGTATATATGAAGTTTACGAAATGAAACGACAAAAAAAAAGCAACAAATTAAAAATAATTCAAGTCTTGGCGTTCAAAGTTAGAAGCGGTTATCTGTTCCACGTGATGTGCTCATGTGAAAAATGCCTGCTTCGATTGTAACACGTAAAATGCGAAGGAAAGGAAGTGAACTAGCCATTACGCAGGGTTAACATTCGTATTCCATTAAACTTGACAAAATTGTACAGCTCTGCAGATAAAAGAAACTTTATCTTCTCTCTGGCTCAGCTAATCAGTCCAGCATTTTTCAGGCGAACTTCCTGAGATTTCCTTTTGTGCTATAACTCCAGTTTTCCCTATGTTTTGTCTGTGCTTTTTTTCTAAACCGTAGGTGACTATGGTCGTGGGTTTTTTTTTTGTGTTGTTTGGGTTTTTCCCCTAAAGTCCTCTCTCTCTCTCTCTCTCTCTCTCTCTCTCTCTCTCTCTGTTAAAGTGATATTTTCATGATGATAAGACCCCAAGATGCTGACTTGTACAGTTATAATGTTACATGATTATGTTGTATTTTCCTCCCGTTCCTATCGAAACAAACGTGTATTGATTTGGTCTGTGCTTTCGTCTGAAACCCCCCCCCCCCCCCCTCTCTCTCTCTCTCTCTTTCTCTCTCTCTCTCTCTCGTGCAAGTTTACACTGTAAGGTCGATTTCCCCTCTTGTTCGACACATGTTCCTAAACCACATCTTGCTTCAGAAAGTACAATGATATTGTGTGTACTGTGAAGCAAACTACAATGAATGTCGGTGTTCCTTATTACGCACTCACAATCTGACCCATAAATTTGCGGCTGTGTGTGACTGCTTTTACAAAATGACCCAAAATTCGACAAGGAAGGTCAAAGTGACCCTTCGTTTTGAATGCGTTAAGGAACACTGAATGTGTGTACTCTCTCTCTCTCTCTCTCTCTCTCTCTCTCTCTCTCTCTCTCTCTCTCTCTCTCTGTCTCTCTCTCATATTTGTGGCGTATATGGTCTTTTTTCTTTTTCTTTTTGCGTGCCAACAATCTGGTTGTGCGTTTGGGGTTTTTCTACATAGACATTGTTGTCTCAAACATTCTTTTTTACCAGCCAGGGTAACTGTCTCTTACTTTGACAGCCTTGATTTCCGAACGTCCATGCTTTTTTTTTCTCTTTTAATTATATATGTTTATTATTATTGTGGGGTTTGTTTTGGTTTTGTTTTTGCTGACAATACTGTGTTAAGTGCACCTTGTTATAATGAGATGGTTAAACAGCCACTCCTTGCACATGTCAATTTGTTGCGTTATCTTCTGTCAGTTTGTACCTAGTCAAGTATCAAAAGATGCACACCTTTATCTCACTAAATCAAAATTTTGTTGTCAGTTCAATTATCTGTTTTAGCTGTCGACGATTACACAGTTATGATGAAATCACGGAACATGCAGGTTATGGCTGGAAAATGGACACTACAATGAAAGTGAAAGCATAGGAAATTACTCCCCCCCCCCCCCCCCCAAATAAATAAATAAATAAATTTAAAAAAAAACAGACCACAAACAGTTACAAATCTCACACACAACAACAAACGTGATTTTGGATAGAACTCTTGGGGTACTTTTTGTTTTTTAGTTCTTTTCTTATTTATTTATTTATTTATTTTTATTGATTTATATATATATTTAGTTTTTTTTTATTTATTCTTTTTTTTTAATTAATTAATTTTTTTTTTTTTTTTGGGGGGGGGGGGGGGTACAATTTGTAGGATTTATGGATTTATACTTTGCGGATACAACTTCAATGGCCGTTTTCCGACTACCACTACTACTAACCTTTACTTAGGAACGTCGACGATTTCAATTCTTGCCATAACTCAGTATAATGTAAGGTTGTCAAACTCTGTGTTGCTTTTTTTCCGCTTTTTTTTTTCCTACTGTGTCTCAAAGGCTACAGTTTCTGTGATTGTGATTCTTCCGTTTCCTGTTTTTTTTTCAAACAATGTGCAATTTGTTTGCTGTAAGACATCCTCCATTTAAAATGTCAGATGACTGTACTGTTTGTTTGCTTTGGTAGAGTTGGACATTGTGGAAGTGTCGACATATACATTTTGTTAAAGAGCGAATTTCATTGTCACACCATCCCGTGCGGCTCTCTCTCTCTCTCTCTCTCTCTCTCTCTCTCAAGATGTACGCGTTTTGTATTTTGTCGATATGTGCTACAAATGCTGTTCCTTACACTGATGTGACAGACCTATGATTTGTGAGTGCCAAAACATGGTGGAAATAGTACAAGACATTGCATTTTCGGTTGGATCTGAGTCTTGCTATGTACATGCTGAAGGGTTGTATTTCGCTTTGTTCATTGCATGCGCGCGCGCACACACACACACACACAAACAAACACACACACACACACACACACACACTCTCTCTCTCTCTCACACACACACACACACTCTCTCACACACAAGGCCTGAAAAGCGGAGCCCCCTCTCCAACCCCCCCCCCCCCCCCCCCTTCTTTGATATGACCCTGTCGTGGGGGAAATGGATGACGACCGTAACCTAACATCGTTCGGTCTCGCAACGTACGCACATCTGCACGCACACACACACACACACACACACACACACACACACACACACACCCTACAAGTATGACCCTTTCAGTTTAGCATGACTGCTGAGGTCGTAGCTATATTGCATGTGGTTACGGCATTTCAGAAGTTGCACCGTGTTTCTGTAGCATTGTGTCTGAGAATGTTTTTACTTCCTGTATAAAACTATCCCGATTTTCGAAGGGTTTTGTGGTTGTGTGTGTGTGTGTGTGTGTGTGTGTAAGCGACAGAGAAATCCTGCTGTGCGATGTCCTCCATTGTGTCAGTGCTGCTAAGTTGGTATAGTTCGCCCGTTAGGGGGTGCAAATGTATACCAGTCAATTCCGTCGATATTTCGACATAAACAGTCGTCCACTAACGGGGGCGACTGCATCCCCGCAACGCGGGAGGGGGTGCAAATGTACTCAGAGGTCTGGCGAGGTGAAGTCACGTGGCCGCTGACTTCGTTCTACGATCTCACGTTATGCGAAATATCGACGGAATTTACTGGTATATGCATCCCCTAACGAACTGTACCAACTTAGCGTCACTGCTCCATCCGCCATCTTTACCCTGTCGGCTGCGCGGCGAGACAAATCACATGAGAAATGGTCGGCTGCCCGGTGAAAGGGGACTGCATTCTGGAGTGTCCATTCGTGTTCCGATAACTCCACCGGCTAAATAGCAGTACTGGTTTTTTTTTTGGTTTTTTTAGTTTTGTTTTTTTAACTGCCTTAATTTTAAACGATCTAAGCTCCCAACAAACAGCATTCCGAAGTGTGAAAAAATTGTATAGAGTCGACCGTGCAAGCACAGTCAACTCTGTCACAGTTGCAGAGTTCACAGTGTCCCAAAACCGTGCCGAAAAAAGCTGCACCCACTTCCTGTCGGGGTCAGCCCACGCTGACAAATTTTGTGTTAAAAAAAAAGTTTAAAAAAAAAATCCGGAGGTAGGGGTGGTTTGCATATATCAAAAGCCTCCTTCAAATTACTCATCATCCCGGCGTTTTTATAGTGTGACAACTGCACATATGAGAGGAGACTACTGCACTGTTATATCTTGAATATTAAGAATAACGTACAGAGATTTTCGGTAAATACTGGTGTAAAACAAACAAGTCTAACATACACACACACACACACACATACGTTCAAAACCGTACAAGTGGGTAACCTGTCATAATATGCACAAATGGGTTCCACCAGTTCTGTACCTCCTAGAGCTCCAACGCTTGACACACTCTTTCATTGTGACTTGCTAATAACAACCATTACCAGAGATTTTCAAAAATATTTTTTGCCACCTCACGACAGACGTAGGAAAAAGTGGGTTCATTTTATACAAGTGGGTTCATGCTATTTTTAGAGTGCCGAGTGTATAAAATTGGGTTCACCAAACCGGAAAACTGGGTTCATTGATGTGGGTGGTCGAGCAGGTGGGTGTTTTCATTGTTTTATGCCCTTATTCACCACGACGACTATTCTAAATACGGGGGAACCAAGGAAAAAAGAAGAACAAGTTTTGCTCCCGAGTTTTGAACCCGCAACCTCCATGTCGAATGCTCTAAACCATGAGGTAACCTGACTCCCCTCATTCATGAGGTTGTGAATGCTTAATCGTAATGTGGGTATGTGTGTTAGTTCTCAGTTTGATGCTACCCGAAATCAAGATACCTCAGCTGATAAGAATAAACAAAAACATTCATTGTTTTTGTTTTTAAACTTCATGTATCCTCTTGCTCCACACACTCACACACAGAGAGACAGACAGACAGAACAAAATCTCAAAATGAACTGACACAGATTCCTCTTTACTTTGTTTTTATTCAAATCAAAGTAACATTAACAGGAACAGAAGGTCCAGTGACGCAAACTGCGATCATCTACAGGGTCCAAATCAACACTAAATGTTGTCAAACTTGCATACAAGTTGTGTTTCTGATTTGAAAGAATTTGTCATACTCAAAAATGGTTTACATACAATTTACATGTGACACATACAATTTAGGATTGAGACTAATTTTTGTCAAATATCTTTTCGGTGTTTAAAAAATCCATTTGAAG
Source organism: Batillaria attramentaria (assembly GCA_018292915.2). Taxonomy (NCBI): domain Eukaryota; kingdom Metazoa; phylum Mollusca; class Gastropoda; family Batillariidae; genus Batillaria; species Batillaria attramentaria. The sequence goes on along the minus strand of JACVVK020000660.1, from coordinate 213,628 downwards.
TATGTTGATTGTTAATAACTTAATTGCTTAATGGAGCTAGAGTATACCGAATTTTCCTATTGGGAAAAAAATAGTGCGTCATCCCATGACTTTTGGCATTAACAAAAACTAGGAGAAAATTCGGGGGAAAAAAGATTTTTTTCCTCAGGAGTGTTACTGACACTGTTAATAAATTTAGTACAACTCTATGATGTCTTAGCCAACTGGTCCACTTTCACCGAAGCATGCATGTACAGACTCTTGCATACTATCAGCCAAAATGGACTGGCCATAGCTGATTGGTCGAAAGCATGGGAATGAGCTATTACATAAATGGGCCAGGAAGGAAGGGGCGGTTTCCTATCAACTTGACAACAACAATAACGACAAAACCGCTCCGTCAACTGCAATAGAATCTTCATCGATCGACGTCAAAACAAATTCCAGAAAATTATTACAATTTCAAGAGTAAACTCAAAATAACTGCTTTAATGCCCAGCAAACTACACTGGTTCTTTACTAGTTTTAGGGCGGTGCTGCTTTGACTTTTTAATGTGCCACACATGAGCCAGACGTTGCAGCACAGGCTTCATGTTTCACCCCAGTTAAAGTATACTGACACCGAGTGACCTCGGAACACGATTCTTCTGCATACCGAGGTGGGCACCCTAACCACCGGGCCACCACTGGGGTTCTCAATTTGTAGTGAGAAACAAAAATCATGCAAGGAATTAAACAAACAAAGAGACCCCCTTCCTATTTTCTTATACCACATTGTGAATTTGCCCTGCAAAAGAGGGCTGGTCTGCAGAATACCTCCAAAAAGGCAAATAAAAAAACAGACAGGAAGCCAAAGAACCCACAGAAATATTATTAGATGGATTTCTTAGAAACATCAAACTGGGAAAATAGAAGCAAGAAGTGCAAGTAAATGAAGAAAAATAATGTTGGACATTAAAATGAATGCATGCAGTGCCAGTTATAACACATGAAAGAACAAGTTATGGGCATTAATTCTCAAGATACAACATGATCAGAACATTCAACATTTCCTGAAAGTAGAAGGGCAAAGCCCATGTGACTCACGTGTTCCAATGACACTGATCTTGTGACCTTGTCCCTAGGTCAAGGTCATCCTCACTTACATGGTTAGAAAGGCCTTGTCACAAACTACATTCTGGCCAAGTTTCATTAGTGTAGTGCTAATAGTTTCCAAGAAAATGAAAATGTTGCAGTTTTTCACGATTTTCCATCAATTCCTGTGACCCGAACCTTGACCCAAGGTCATTCAAACTTATACATTAAGGAAGCCCTTTCCGCACCGGCCCCCGTAGTGTAGTGGTTAGCACTTCGGACCATGGACCTGGAGACCCGGGTTCGAATGCCAGCCGAGGCAAGCGGGATTTTTCCTACCTAGGTCGGCTCCTACCCAGAGCGGGTGTGTTATGGGCCCAATGGGGAGGCCCGGGATATTTATGACAGGAAGCGATGAATGCGGCCCTGTCCCGCAGTTCAAAACCACACGGACCTCCATAGCATCATCTTACCATCATCCTCATCTCTATCATCATGCATAATAAAACTTACCACAGCTTTCCAGCCCTCCGTGGATTCCACCCATGACCTGGGAGGAAGACCACAGGAGCTGGCAAAAAGAATTGGGGCGGCCCCCCCCCCGCCCCCCCCCCCCCCCCCAAAAAAAAAAGCCCTTTCATCTTTACTTGTATTTCTGGAAAGGTCTCGTCATGTACTACCTACTGGCCACGTTTCATAACTGTAGGGTAAATAGTTTCCGAGAATATTGTCCATGTTTAAGTTTGTGATGGACAGGCGGAAGAACGGACGATCGGACGCCGGAGGGTCATTACATAGACTCACTTTTCGTGTACATACTTGAGTCAATCATCACCTCCCTTATACAAAGTTGTACAATAAGCACCTTCATAAATTCAATGAATCAATAACAACAACAAAAATAATAAACTTAAAAAAATTCATGGACACTAAATCAACCGCCGCCGAAAGTCAGTGTGCTAGCAGTGAAAACAGCTAAACAAGCACAGAACTGTACACTCAGAAAGCATTTGAAAGTTGCACATGAACATTGACTTAAAAGACTGTGAAAAATCTACATGACATGAACTACACAACAGATAGGAAACAACAAATGCAAAGAAACCATAAAATTTCACAGAAGACCATATCCCACAGCATAATCTTCACGTGCGGCCATGATCATCAGCAAATCAGCCAAATGTCATAACCTGACAGCTTGTCAAACTTACACAGCTAGAATTCCCCAACTGCTCCTCTCCCCACTTCGTAAAGCGTCACGCAAAATAAGAACAATGTCACTCCCACTGTCGGATTTGACCGACTAAGTGATAACCGAAGAAAGTGAAGCAGAATCTGAGAGGTCAGGGGAACCAGGCACATAGTCCGGTACCTCCTCTTCAGCTGCACTGCTCTCCGCCTCAAGGACTTCCTGATCAACGTCAGGCTGACTGCGAGATTTGGACAAACAAAAGTCAACAACAGCCAGAATGTCAAAGCCCATATGGACTATGTGTATGAACAAAGCATAAGACTTTTTCATATGGGAAGAATGACGTATGTGTGTGTGTGTTTTCTTTCTCAGTCTGTCTCAGCGGAATGCATGTCACTGAAAATAAAAACTTAACTCAGCTTTTATCTCTAGTTTTCGGGCCGACCATTTTTTTCCCGGCTACCAGATGCAAAGTATTATTGAAAGCAAGCATTCTGGACCCTGGTTTGGCTCAGAAAAAAATAAAATTTCCACTAAATTAGTAAATTATATAGTAAGTGTAAGTGTAAAGTTTGCACTTACCCCTTTTCATTTATTATCCCTGAAGAGTTCAAATACTCGAAGACAGCTGACGCACTCAGAGATCCTCTCTGAAATAAAATGGAAATTATAGGAGACTTATACAACTTGTACTGTACACATACACACATAATCCACCAAGGGCTTAAGAGATTACTCAATAGCGATCGACACAATTGATCTCTCAGACGATTGATCTCTTAAATTTGTCGGTCACACAACATCATTCTGTTGATCACACAGCACAATTTATCACCCGATGATGAGCTACACCAGCAAGACACCCACCCACCCCCCCACCCCCTCCCCCCCCCACCCACCCCTCCCCTCCTCTCCTCTCAATAAAACGGCATCTTTTTCAAAACAGTGGCTGAAGTAAAAGGCAATGGCCGTGAATGGGTCCTGGATTTGATTTCAAATGGGGTAAGAATTTTGATCTAGGATCTTGCCTTATTCAAATACTGTCAAACTCATTTGCACACACGACTGTGGTGCTTACTAGACTCCCGAGTACATACAAGTACAACATTTATCATCAAGTGTACTCGTTAAAGATCCAGTCTCCATCATTCGTAAGAGAAGGCCATTGTCTGCCGGTGGAATAAACACACCTAACTTACATGCACCAACAGTCACAGAATCTTCAGCAAACTGTAAAGTTAGCCACTAAAATGGAAACACATTTTGCGCGAGCGAACATTGTAGACAACACAATATTATCCATAATCGTACATTGTAGGCAACACAATCTTATCATTAGACTGCACTGAGCGATCGACAGATTGTTGTGCGATTGATAGATGGCAACGGAGGCAAGTGTGTGTGTCACGCGACCGATCGAATAATGGAAATCGTTGGTGCACGCGGACACCCGTTTCTCCCCGCGCAGTTTCTCATGAAAGTCAGCCGTTCTACACCCTTTCCCATGCCTAAAGATAGTACATTAATAGATGAATTGTTTGTCGGGAAAACAAAATCAAGCGCCTTCAGCCAACTGGAATGTTGGTGTGTTTCACTGAAAGTGAAACTGATTTTGATCTGAGAAGTAGGTCGTTGTAGTCAGGAAATGTCAAATACAGACAAGACTCAAGCATAGATCAAATGCACAACAGTACTCACCTTTTTATTTTCCATGTCTGGGACGCAAGAATGCTGAAAGTTGCAGAAAACAATCCATGAAAGCACCACAAATTCCACAAGCAGCGGCACGCGCGTATTAACCGCGAACCGGAAGTGACATAAATCAATAGCTCCTCAGAGTGACTTCCCCTTGAAACCTGCCAAAGGCAGAAATAGTAGAGCGGAAAACTTTCTGGGCCCTATAGTGAAACGCCAAACTAGTGATCTTTTTGTGACTAACAAAGGATGGGGCATATGGAGTGAAAGATTGTGAAGTAAAAGAAGGTTTGGTACCATTTTGAGAACGACGGAGGCTGGACAAAATTTGCTGTAGCTGCTTTTGTCAGCTCCGTGAGTGCAGACGAAACAGCCATATTTTTGAGGGGACCAGCAGTTTACTAACATGTTAAACTGCAGTCAGTGCAAAGTTCGAGCAGCCAGTTTTAAAGATATTTTATAAACTGATTGTAAAGCTAAGGAAAGTGTACTTCAAAAACTTTTCTTTGTATCTGCCAGTAGAGACGCATACAAATTCAAACACGATCGCTGTACGAACGCGATGATCCCTTGGAAGTGTCACGTGACATATTTGGCGCGTACTCGAAAGAATCGCGAAGAACTCGACCTGTTGTTGTCTTAAATTAGCTCGCTTCGTTGTTTTACGCCTCGATCAAAAGACACTGCGGTGCACATTTGCAGAACTACAATTCTGGTTGACATCCTTATTATTTTTCATAACTTTTAGTTGCTTAATATTTGGAAAGCGGCTTTGCCGGCTGACACATCGCCTGAATGACAAGACTGCGTGCCGAAGGGTTTTGATCTGCAGTATCGTGGGGTCGATAGCAATAGAATCAGCCATGTGAGCAGAGGAAACAGTTTCACAGATTTCTTTCAAAAGTCCTGCGTGTGCCAGTACAGATAATTTTTCAGACTTTTAACGCCAGTGCAGCTAAGGGCGAAATCAAAACGACCACTGGAGTGGCTGTGATTTCATCACATAAAGATGTTTATCAACAAATCTATTCGTTTATTCTAGCGCAAACAAGACACTTTATCGTGGGAAAAGACGTGAGCACTAGCAGAAGATATTTCTTTAAACTGAAGAACAACACCTAACCCTACTCCCATCCCTACTCAATCGCGCATATGCAGCACATGTGTCAGCCGGGCTCCGTCTCACAGTGTGTGTGTGTGTGCGTGTGTGTGTGTGTGTGTGTGTGTGTGGGATGTGATAAATCAGCAGCTTCAGTTCTAGAAGTTTGTCACTGACTGGATAACTAAAAAAAAAAAAAAAAAAAGCTGCAGTATAGAAAAAGGAAAGAAGATGAAAGTACTTGTGTGTGCGACACATTCCTATTAATTTCACTAACTGGTTTAGGGCAAAACAGAGTTAATAGATATCTGATACCCTTAGTATAGCTGTCAGCTGTTTGAGAATGCAAAAGTGATTTTCTCAGTTGAAATATTTGCATAGAAGCTAGGTTGGCCGGGGCATACTGTCCTTGCTACCGACAGGTAATCGCCTCCACTGGGATGGGCATAGACATCTGTCTGTCTCTCTCTCTCTCTCTCTCTCTCTCTCTCTCTCAGCTTTGTGTATCCACAATAACCGCCTTTAAATACTTGAAAGAACTGATTTACATGTAATCATAAATTCCATAAATTGAATGCTTCAGGACCTAACTGACTTTTCAAATGAGTATAGTAAAATTGTTATACAATTGTTTACTTTCAGTAAAGAAAAAAAAAATCAGAAAAAAATCACTGAATTGAAGGAAAGTGGATGGCAGTGAGTGCTTTCATGTTTGACACAGACATATTATTTAATTTCATTACTTGAGCAGGGCAAAACAAATGCAGAGCTAACACTACGGATATTGGATACACTGTTCAGCTGTTTGTTATCAACCACATTAATGCGAAAGTGATTTTCCACATAAAACATCCCTGTGTGTAGTGGGCAGAAGGGTGTGTGAGAGGAGGGAGGGGGATGTTGGTGTTGGAGGGGCCCATTTCATCCACAGCATCATAGAAGGTCATTTGATGGGAGAGACCTGGAGAGGGTTCACCGTCGGAAATGCAAACAAAACAGCCAATAGAAGGTGACTGTGGTGCATGTTGTCAGTAACTGCTGAAATTCTAACTTTTGACAAATGCAAACAACAGAAATGTCACATGGAATGCACGTTTCGCGTGTATAGCAGCAGAGGATGAAATCTGTGTAATAAGTGTCCACCACCTACATAGAACTGAACACGGCAGTGCATACTCTTTGAAACTTCATTTCCGTGTTCCAGTGTCATTAAGTACTCTACAATCTTCTATGTTTGGTAAACTGTTTATCGTGAAATGAGTCTCAAAACCATTTATTATTGTAATAGGCTTATTGTATATGGATGTACATATGTACCACTGTTCTACTTGTAGGTACCATATGTACCACTGTTCTACATGCAGGTACCATTTCCGTATCCACTGCCTTAGATCTGCCCTACTGACTTAAATTAGCACTTGTATTCGCATTGTGAGAACATGCAATGTCAAAGAAATTACTTCTAAGATATTGTTAGAGCCCAGGATAGTCAGCTTCTGCTGATCAAAAGAGTTTAAAATGATAATAATGATTTATGTAGAGCGAATAGGCAGAAAAAGTATCATAATGATTTGTGATAGTACATGTAGCATGTCTGAAAAAAGGGAGATTTTATTCAGGCGACTCAGTATTAGAAAACAAATAGCAATGAAAAGTGAACTTACTTGAAAGGAATCAAATACATGTACATGGAGTACAGCAGAGTCAGACACAAACGCCATACTGTTTGTCCAACCAGAGAACAGTGCTATTTATTTTATTTTATTTTTTAAATGATTTTTTAAAATTTTATTTTATTTTATTAATTTTTTTTTTAAATTTTATTATTTTATTTTCTCATTTGTTATTTTATTTAATTTTTAAATTTCAGTTTTGTCATGAATGTTTTAAATGGGTTTGGATCTGTTAGTCGTTCAGGGAATAAATGCCTGATGTAAAATGTTGTAAAGTCTCTACTTGCTTCCATGTGCAGACATATGTCAATGTGAAGTAAGGGGTTGTTGAGCAGCTTCTATTGACTCACCCAAAACCTTATGGGTTATGTTCTTCATAATTAAATTGTCAAAACACAATCCAGTATCCTACATTTTGACAGTGAGAAATGAAAAGTCCCTGACACTCCCTCACCTCCCCCCCCCCCCCCCCCACACACACAGAGTATCCACTCATTATTTTATTTTATTTTATCAGGAATGTTTTAAATAGGTAAATCTTTGATAGCAGTAAGTCATTAAGGAAAACAGTGCTTCATGTAACATGTTTCAAAGACAATCACCAAACTTCTATTACTGTCTTCACTTGTTCCCATGTTCAGTCATGTGTAAATGTGAGGACAGGGGATTTAGAGCAATTCTTATTGACTCAGCTAGATCCTTGTGACTTGAGTTCTTCATAATCAATTTGTCAAAACACTATCCAGGATGCTAAATTTTGACAGTGAGAAATGAAAATTCACTGACTGCTATTGTATAAGATTTGTACTGCTGGTTTCTTGTTAATGTTTTCATTACATAGTAAAAGAAGGTGATTGCAGTATTTTTATAGGCGGTGGTTAATTTCGCTTAAAAACCTGTGAAAGAATGACCCTCACCTATTTCGCCCCCTAGAGTCATTTATGTGATGGCAAAGAAGCCCATCATGTTCATTGACTTTACTGGACCAGGCTGCCGCTACATCAGAACAGAAGGCTGACAAGGAGATTTGGCCTAGTGGTCATGACAGGTCCTGTCAGGTTTGGGACTTTTACATTCTAAAACAAAGTCCAAAATCAATGCTTCATTGTCCATGATGCCTGCCTCAACTTCATACCAACTTTATATCAAGTGTTTATGTTCAGGATCTGGGAGGGATGGTAGAAATAAACTTTGATATACTTTGCAGAAAACGTGGTGGTGGTGGTGTACAAATGCCCACATGCTCCCCCCCCCCCCCCCCACACACACACACACTCGGTCAATCAATCAAGCAGCGAGATGATATTCAGTGCAAAAAAAAAAATAAAAAAAAATCGTCAAGTCAGAGCATACTTTTAGTGATCTAGGTGACTGACAACGACTGGTGTACTTTTCAGGAAATAAAACTGACTGGTTGGGATGCAACACCGTAACTTGACCACTCGATGAAATAGAAAAGAAAAGAAAAGAAGAAGTCATTTTATTTCCAACATCTGGTTGGGAATACAGTATCTGCCGTGTGCGGTGTCCTCCCCTTTCCTACCTTCCCGTGAGGAAAGGAACTCAAGAAACCTAACGATGGAGTGCACGCTAATTGAGAGTAAAATTGATTCGGGACAGTCGGCTCAGTTTGTGGCGTTCTTTCAGTATGAGTATGATACATGGACGCGTCGTGCCCCACAGCAGTAAATCTAACCTGAGATATACGCTTTTTTCAGGGGAAAAATAATAATGCCAAGTGGTTTTATTACCGTTAGACCTACTGGAGTGAAACTGGTTTGAAATTCGCGTGGATTCACCACGTTTTTACAAAGTTGAAACCCCCATGGATTGCGGAGTCCACCGTATAGCCGCCATCTTGTTTCTAATGTCAACATGTAAATCCGATCGTCTTTGACCATTAATTGTTCAATATATTTACTTCTGAGTATTTACTAAGAAACTTTTTATTCCAAAAACGCGTGAAGTTGCTACAAACCTGAAAAATACTACGTTTGGGTGGATTTATTTACAAAATCTGCGACCAGCGATACGTTCTTTCCATCAAGAGCTCCAGTAAGGGAGGCAATTTGTGACTGGTTCCCGACCGCTCGACTCTCCAAAAATCCTTTTCTCACATATTTTGTCCAGCCTGACCACATTTCTTATACTCAGATTTATAAACACTAGGTACTTCTAATTTCTTCGGAACCCTCCATCCTTTGTTAGTCACTTGACGGATCACGTATCACTCCACCGATTGCGTTTTCCGCTCTACTAAAACCGACACACACCACGGAGTGTGAAATCGCAAACACTCAAAGTTGGAAAAAGTAGAGTAGTGGGGGTTCAGTGAGATATTTATAGGGGGGTAGTTTTAGAGCATTTGCTACTCTTTCCAAGTATTGAAAAAAGTGGGTTTACCGATCGTGAACCCACTTTTTTTGGTAAACCCACTTGTATTGAGTGTTTCCAGGTTTGTGAACCCACTTGTGCAGTTTTTCACGCGCGCACACACACACACACACACACACACACACACACACACACACACACACACACACACACACACACAAATACATGGTTAGTTCGAGTGGTTCACGACGAAAGAAACCACTCGGACTAATCATGTAAGCTGTTTATACATGTATTCATGTACTACCCGTACCTGCATTCAGACTCATAGACCTAGTACCTCTACTGCTATATAGTAGCGTACATTTTCTGCGACATTTTTTTTTTTTTTTTTCCCCCTGATAGGGTGACTAGGGACTTTTGTACCCCCTCAAAATTCTGTGCACTGACTTGTAAGGAAATGATGCGTAGGGCAGTTGAAACTGCTTGATGTTAAGCAGAATATCATTCAAAGCATGTGCTCATGTACTGACATTCAAAAGTGCACTTGCAAATACTTCGCAGAGAATTTTCTTTGCGATCATTTTTTTACTTGATCCAAGGCAACATAAAATTTCACCCTCAAAAGTGAACAAAATAACTATGCGCCGTCTGTGACGTATGAGTTCCAAATGTTTGAAATGACGCACTTTCAGCGTGTCTTTGTTGACGTAATTGGAGTGTGTTTTTGTGAACCACGCCGTAAACCACTGAGTGGGTTATGGAAAGTCATAACTCACACTTTCGCTCTCCGTTTCCTTACTATTTTCGGACGTAAAGCACTCATAGTTAACTCATTGAAAGTTTGCACTTGCGAGTGGTGTAAATAAAACAAAATAATTACATCTCCGGAGTTGGTTTGCTGCTCAGTTGAGAATCCAGCCCAGCGAAAAATCACGTGCATTCTGATGCACAGCACGCAGGCCACCTCAGTTTTGAATCGCATTTTTCGGGCTGACTTCCTAACTGTGCTGACTGCTAACTCCGATGACGTATGAAGTTCTATTTGTACGTCAAAAACACACGAACAAACAACAAGAAACACCAGCAACAAAATAAAATCTACAGGCTCTTGACACTTTCAGTCCTCTTGGAATCAAGGACTCCAGATCCGCTTGAGCCATAGATCTATCATGTACGTATGAATGCTACCGCAGTGACAACCGTTAGAAAATTGGATCTGTTCAAATTCAAGTTTGAATTTGTTGGCCAAAGACTGATATAAAATGCAGTTAGAACTTACCTGTTTACAACCGTGATTAGAATAACCACGTCATGTCCAGAGAAAAGTAGTATAACTGCACTAGCTCCGACGGAAAACTGCAGGGAGAAAAATGAAAAGTGTTATATAAAACACACACACACACACACACACACACACACACACACACAAATAATAAATATACATATATAAACCCTACTCATGAGGGGCGGTCGGTGGTCTAATGCTTAAGAGACTTGTCACCAATGCGAGAGGTCAGGGGTTCGAGTCCCACTCGGGGCAAAAAAATTGTTCCTTCTCATATGTGGCACCGTTCACTCGGGCCGATCGTCGGGGGTTCTCTCCGGGTACTCCGGTTTCCTCCCCCTCTGCTTTGGAAATGTTCAGCCCACCAAATCTGAAATATAAATGCAATTCTAAATTCCGAAATTTAAATAGCTGAGCTGACCCTTCGCACCACGTGATTGTAATGTGTTTATGTACAGTGTGTGAGAGAATGCGTGTGATTCACGTAAGCGTGCGTGTTGGTTTCAGTTCGCGACGCTTTGAGCCGATTCAAGAAATTGGGTCATTCAGGTACCGTTTGAAACTTCTGCACACTGATTTCACTTGTGAGGAAACCATGTCTACAACACTAGGATCTTACGAAGAATCTCGTTCAAAGTATGTGCTCATGTACTTGCACTCAAAAGTGCACTCGCTAATACAGAATACAGAATACTTTATTGATCCCAGATTTGGGAAATTGCAGTTCTGTCCCGCATACTAATAAGACACACAACTGATAAACATTTTGATAAAAGAGACTACAAAAATAAGTAAAGCAGACAGTCTTGACCAGTAAAATTACTTAAAATCAAGAATAAAACACATTATCACATAATAAAATTTCCTGTCACATTCAGCACTCATTGATACACCCATTCCGGCATTCACGCTGCACATTCACGCTGCACATTCACTCGCTCTGCTCTTTCTCTCTCTCCTCGATCCCCCCCCCCCCCCCCCACACACACACACACACAGCTTTTTTCCATACAATTTTTCACGCGATACAAGTCCTGCAAAATGAAATTTCATCCTAATGGGGATTAGAATTAATGTTGTATGACGTCTCTACACAAAGCAAGGAGGGAAAAAAAGTCAAGAGCCTGTGACAGATGTCATCCAAGCGACGACGGAAGTCTGGCGGATGGCGGGATTGCGACTGATTGACCAATAGGGGAGCGGGGCATGGTCGGGGCTTGCGCAGTAGATTTTGTCAGTTGCAACGTATGGACAGCTATCGGTAAGACGTGTTCTGGCTTTGTCTGCCTTTGTGCTGACTGGCGTGTGTATTGGGTTGATTTCAGGGGTCGGACTTTGCTGTGGACAGTGTAGAGTGTTCGTCCGTGTGTAGGATGTTGGTGGTGTGTCTTTGTGTGTACGTTTTGTCCGCCTGATAAGTCAGGATTTATCGACCTTGGTGGTAGACTCATTCTCCGAGTGTCTGTTTCTTCTTTGACTTTGCTGTTCAAAAACGAATCATATCTAGGCAATTCTAGGCAATTTTTATTGACCTTAACATGTAAAATTAATTGTTGATTAGATTTCTTTGCCTAATTTTTTTTATACACATCCAAACCAATTTTATTTTCAGGAGAAAGACAAATCATATGATCACTTTTCTGTGCGTTCGGTTGCTGAAACAATCATCAAGCGTTCAAATTGAAGTGTGCAAGACAAGAGCGATGCCGCCAGTGTGAACAACCTGCTCCAGGGTAAGTGGCTTGTCCCGGATTGTCATATGAATCCAGCCCCCCTCCCCCCCCCCTCCTCCCCTCGCATCATACGTGAATATCAGAAAAGTTCAGCCATAATGGTTTTCATGCTTGAACGTTAACTTGGGACAAGATAGCACGTTTGAACTGCACGATGTCGCTTTAAACTTGGCAATAGGCATGATGATAGACATTGTTGAGGCTTTTACTGAATACCTGTATTCAATGACCAGGAGGCAAGGTCAAGGCCATTTGAGCTGTTCGCGCGGAAAACAACGCTGGCATTTTCTCTGAAAAAAGAAAAAGAAAAAAAAAAGCAGATGCACCAAACTTTGACTGGTGGACAGCAGTAACACCTTTTATCATCCATAGCGGCCTCTTTTTCTTTGATCTCTCTTGTGGAATAACTGTCCGTATTGTACTAATACTTGAGAAATCATGTGACACAGAGCACGACATCACATGACAATCAGGCATGGTTCCCTGCAAAAAGGTTCTTTCTTTCAGACAGAAAGAACAGATAGAGCCTTTTTGGCAAAAAAAAAAAAAAAAAAACCCATCGTCATAGATGAGCAATTACATGTATTAAGTACTACTCTTCGGGGAGAACTCGCTCCCTATGCCAACACCATCGACCGACGAAACATTTTGACTCGGCATATCGGTGTTTCCGACTTCATAAACTCGTTTTTGGCTCCCTTGTGTAACAATGGGAGTCTATGTTATAACCCTCCGTCGTCTCTGTGTGTGTGTGTGTGTGTGTGTGTGTGTGTGTGTGTGTGTGTGTGTGTGTGTGTGTGTGTGTCTGTCTGTCTGTCTGTCTGTCTGTCTGTCTGCAGTAAACCTTAACATTGGCATTTTCTAAGAATCTATAAACAGCAGTCACCAAACTTGGCATGCCAATAGACAGCCATAAGACCTTTCAAAATAGATAATTTTGAATGACCTTGACTCAAGGTCAAGGTCACTAAAGCTGTCTGTTTGAAACTTTTACATTGGCATTTTCTTGGAGTCTACAAATACCAAAGGTTTTCAACTTTGCATGATGTTAGACATTGATAAGAACTTTACAGATATACATGTATTTAATGGCCTTGTGTGAAGGTCAAGGCCAGACAAGCTATTTTCCGCATTTCTGTAGAAAACCTTAACATTGGCATTTTCTCAGAATCTACAAACAGCACAGGCACCAAACTTGGCATGCTGATAGACAACCATAAGACCTTTCAAAATATATCATTTTGAATGACCTTGACTGAAGGTCAAGGTCACTAAAGCTGTTTGTTTGACAATTTTGCATTGGCATTTTCTTGGAATGTACAAAAACGGGAGGTTTTAAACTTTGCATGATGATAGACATTGATAAGAACTTTACAGATGTACATGTATTCAATGGCCTTGTGTCAAGGTCAAGGCTATACAAGTTATTTACCACATTTCCACAGTAAACCTTAACATGGGCATTTTTCTCAGAATCTACGAAAAGCAGAGGCACCAAATTTGGCATGCCTATAGACAGCCGTAAGACCTTTAAAATCATATCATGTTGAATGACCTTGACTAAAGGTCAAGGTCACTAAAGCTGTCTGTTTTAACATTTTGCATTGGCATTTTCTCGGAATCTACATAAACCAGAGGTTTTAAACTTTACATGGTGATAGACATTGATAAGAACTTTACAGATATACATGTATTCAATAGCCTTGTGTCAAGGTCAAGGCCGTACAAGCTATTTCTGTGAAACCGTAACATTGGCATTTTCTCAGAAACAACAAACAGCAGAGGCGCCAAACTTGGCATGCTAATAGACATTGATAAGACCAATATATCCATACCACTTTAAATGACCTTGACTCAAGGTCAAGGTCAGTAAAGCTGTCTGTTGTGAATTTCAATACTACTGTTTTTGGAGAAACTACAAATACTAGAGGCATCCAACTTGGTGTAATGATAGACATTGATATCTTATTTGATTGACCTTGACTCAAGGTCAAGGCCATATAGTCAGTTTTGGGAAAAAAGTGTAACATTGCCAGGAACTAAGAACACCAGAGACACCTTACTTGGCTTGATGATAGATAGTGATAAGAAATATACAAACATACTCTTTTGAATGACCTTGACCCCTGTCACGAGGGAGCCGTGGAGGCTTTTGCCTCTCTAGTTTGAAGTACAAAACATCAGTAGCCTGTACCTAGCAAGCACTCCTTACTCAAACTTCAGACAGTTTTAACCAACACTTATCAAAAGTTGTTCTCAAAAAGTTCAGTCGAAGCTGGCGTCTCACCGACATGTATGCTGTTTACTGATTTGCCAAGCCGGACGCAAATCCCGCTGCTCAAGCTCGAGACGGCAGCAGACTTGACCTACCAAACGCTGCGCTCTCAAATCAAAAGTAATTTCAGCGCTAGGAAACCCAAAACCTGTGACATAAAGCTGTACAGAATCGACTGAGTCGAACGTCTGCTATCGGCACAGAGAATGGCAGCGAAATTCGTGATCTAGATTTCTGATAGATTTGTGTTCATGAGTGAATTGACACCGTCTTGCCAGCATAAAAAGGCGCACTTTATTCTGTCGACGTCGTGCTTTGCCAGCGTACAAACTCGTTCGTCTGCTATGTGCAGCCGCTGTCGACTGTCAGTTTTTACTAGGATAAACGTTCAAAATATACCATAAATTGGCCCCCCCAAAAAGGATGATAAAGCATCAAAACACTCGTCGGTATCCCACAGCTTGATGGGGAATAACTGCTAATTCAGGTATGCCCTTTAGAATGACCTTCACCAAAAGATCAAGGTCATTAGAGCTATCTGTTCTGAATTTTTACGTTCGCATTTTCGCAGGGGGTGTGTGTGTGTGGGGGGGGGGGGGTAACGTCCTTTTCCACCACATAGGGTGATATCAAAGACGGGACAACGATGAAAAAGCCCCAGCCGGGATCGAACTCACGACCCCAGCATTAGAAGTCCAACGCTCTACCATTCGACCACCCCGGCTCCCCGCATTTTCGCAGGAACTTCAAACTTTGCTACAAATGATAGACGTTGATAAGATATTTACGGACACATCTCGTTTGAATGACCTTGACTAAGGTCAAAGCTGTCCAGCGGAAAGTATAACACTGCAATTTTCTCAGAACCTACGATCACCAGAGACACCTAACCTGACATGATGATAGACATTGATAATTCCTTTACAGCCCTACTCTTTTGAATGACATAGACGCATTTCACAAGTGAGCCAAGTAGGCTTCTGCCTCTCTAGTTAACGGTGACGCGGACAATGAACAATTCCTGGAGACCTTGTGACCACTGACTTCATGGGGGGGGGGGGGGGGGGGGCTGTGGCCTACTGTTTCCTGTGCTCTACTGTTCTTGGATCAAATTTGTTCTAGGTTCGTTTAAAAAAAAAAAACAAAATTCTAGCCTATGAATCTAACATGTCTGCCTAATAATGATAGGACATTATTCGGGCACTGAATCCGTTGAACGTGTCTTCAGATGAGTTGGGATGGGATGAATCTTGAGCACAGTAGATTCCAGAGATGTGTCCTTTCGCATATAGTGCGTCCTTAAAGGCCAGTGCCATTCAAGACTTCTCTATCACCATCAAGGTGAAGCTTATTGTTGCCATTTATTGGTTTTACGTTGGGTTTACAAATGTGCATCATGGATGTTCACTTGGATTTTGTCTGTTTCAGCACTATGTGTCGACAAGGCCTCGCTGCCCTGGTAATACTACTATGGGCCTGCCTTTTAGGCATTAATGAATGTTTATTCACAACTTCGCGGAAGAGGTAAGCAGTGTACGCGAGTGTGTTTTCAAGACACTTCTACTACTATCTTTCTCGGCCCATTTCAGGCATCACAGTTTGTCCGAGAGATGCATACTGATGCATAAAGCGATGCGATTTTCTAGTGATGGTAATCACCGTAGTTCTTGGTGTGAGTTTTGTTGTTTGTTTGTTCAATTTAAATAGGTGTGTACCGTTCAGGGTTCTCTATTTAAAAAAAAAGACGTTCATGTACACAGGATACATCTAGATGGCGCTACCATACAGGTTGCCATTGGTTTTTCACGAAAAATAACTGGATTAGCTCCACTATCTTCCTAGCAAATAGCGGAATGCCTGTACGAGCTCATCCATCGAAGGTATCCAGAAGATGCTTGCTGCTATTACTTTCAAGTGACGTTTTTCTTTAACGTGTCACAGTCATCGGTAGCCCACACAGACAGGCAAGCTAAGCAAGACAAAGTTTTTCGAGTAGTTTGCTACGAAGTCTCTTCATCAAACAGTGATAGACGATCGACTGAGTCTTTGGACAGACTCATTGCAAATCAACCAGCAGAGTAGGCTCTGCGCACTCTCCCATCGGACAATGACGAGGAGACCAGCATTACTTTTCCAGATGTGCAAAACTCACATCGACAAGATTACACCAAAGACTTTGCCTGTGTGAAAATTAGATCTGCAAACTTGAACTCACGGAAATAGAATGTTCGCATCTACCTAAGACAGCGTAGTCAGTACAGATCTAAATTTCGAATGGCGCTAATTAAGTTGCTGTTTAAGTGTTTTTTGTTCACTTGTATAGTATGGTGAGTCTGTATACTGATCCTCCGTCGTCTGTCTGTCTGGCTGTGTGTCCGTAATGTTAAAGTCCAAAAGGTGAGGGGCCTCATATGGGACAATCACAGTTGTGGTCTTGTTTTACCAAAAAACCCGAAAACGACCCTGCGGAGCGGAATGTTTAACAAAGTTTATATCCAAACCAACAACACGAGATTTTCCAAGATGTGATGCCATGCTCGTGTATGATGATCAGCTGTGTACTGATAGCGCGCGATACATGGGGAATACTGAAGGACACGATGACTAGATGATGTCAGACGTGTGCTGTTCGAACTGGAGCACAGCCTCTGTGCGATCAGACGACAATGTCTGCAGTGAGTCACACTGAGTGATTCCGCGTCAGAGACTCGATATCCAGCATCCCTGCTGACGGAGTCGTTCCCAGCTGACCGGATGCAGCCACTCTTATTAGTGAGACTTAGTAGGATTTCGTACGGAGGACTTCGTTGAGCAGCGTAACCCATTTACATGTAAATTAGGCTCACACGACAGAGGCCGCGAGCTGCTAACGCGCTGCGATTAGCTAATGGTACCCGTAACGTGCCTAATTTTACATGCAAGTGGGTTACGCTGCTCAGCGAAGTTCTCCGTACGAAGCCCTACTAAGTCTCACTAATGTCTGCGATGCCACGGCTCATTGCATTCCTCGAACAGGTGTCTGTCAGTCTGTCGCTCAGCTCGCCCGCGACTCGGTCTAGCCGCGCGTTAGTCTTTGTTGCTTGCTCGGCGTTAAGCCCTCAGCTGAATAACTAACCAACCCGCGAATAACAGGAATTGGTATAACATCTCTTTGTCAGTCTCAAAAACAGTTGGCTGAAAATTCGCACAGGGCTGTACTGCTTTCTACATGCTTTTCTTAGTCAGAAATTCACTAAGCGAAAGGAATTTTCAACTAAAACGTAATTCAGTTCAAGTTCCGTCGAATCTGACAGGCGCGGCATGCTGATCCCTCCCAACCGCATGGCAGAACGATCTACCACAAACACACGAGGATTTTTCTTTGATGAACAAATGGTGTGTTCCGTGCCATGAACCTTTTACCATGGAACATTTTTAGTTTCTTGTACGGATCTCGCAGAGATCCGTGATAAGCATTACTGTGTTTCATCACCGAAAATGTTGTTCCGGGATATCCCCCAAGACAACATCTTGGACTTCTTGAAAGAGTCCAACTTGTTTTATAAAATCTAGTCTCTCGTGCAGTATGGACTTTCTTTGACCAACATAGCTTCGGGATTTTTGATGAACATGTTTTATCTCGTTTGGTCCTGACAGTTTTGATATATATACACACACACCACTCAACCACTATTACAGGTCATGGTTTAAAATCCGTAATTCACCACGCGTGGTAAAACTTTGTACCCATGCAACTCACACGTGAATTATCGATCTACCTAAAAAGTACCCATGCACCGCTGTGTAGGAATACACAGTTTCAGCTGTCGTCTGACAAAATGGAAGGTTCACACATTGATTTGAATTGAAGTGAAGTGAATTCACTCAGACGGTTGTCGGTTTCTAGCCTACAACGAACGGGTCACTAAACACGTACCTGTTCGAGTCCCTGTGTAGACGCCAGCGAAAGAACGAGGGCTTACACCAACACTGACCGCTGTCCAGTGTCCCTCTACCAAAAGCGCGCCTCTCAATTACTGCGTTCGAAGGCAGCGTGCAAGTCTGTCAGCCCTTTCTATCTTGGAAGAAGCGGGCATGTTGTAAAAATAAAATGTTGAAATAAGCACCCTTGGGTAGAACATGTACTAACAGCGAAATATGTCCGAGATCCTAAACTCCAGTATCAGCGTCAGTGCTTCAAATGTGTCCGCCACTCGTACTGAATCAGGGCCACGTTTCTTAACGTGAGCGTTCCGTAACGTTCCGGGACGCTTTGCGCCGAAACCGTTTGTACGCCACTTGCCCGCCGCGAGCAAGGAAGGCGCTCGCGCGCGCAGTCTGGAGCAAGTTCGCATGGAGCAAAAGGTCACGTGGTCAGTTTCTATGTAAACAAAGATGGCGGCGCCCAACGAAGGCCTCGTTGAAGTGGAACTAAGAAATGGCTTAAAATGAATTTGCGGGTGGATGGAGTGAGTGAGTGAGTGAGTTTTTAGGGCTTAAAGCCGCGCAAGCCACAAAGACTAATTCGCGGCTGAGTGTGCCTGCACTACATGAAAAAACAAAATGTAAACGGTGGACAAAGGATGCAAACTGGTCTACGGGGCAATATAAACCTAGCACATGCAGGAGACGCTGCACCTTCATGCTAATTCTCGAACTCCCGGTTACAAAAAAGCGTAGAAAACAAATGACAATTACAACTAGGTAAAACAAAGATAAAATACTAAGCGCATATACAGCAAATATTGCAACTTATTCATCTCCTAGGCGCAATAAACCAGTTCGCAGCATATGCCCAACATCACTTATTCCTAGCCACTGGTAGTGCAGACGTGAGTGAGGAGTTAAAAAGGAGAAATATAGATGAAAGGGCCGAACTTAGAAATCAGCTGAGAGAAGAGAGGACGGACAGAGCGGCTAAATTCGGGAGGTTTTAAAGAGAAAGATACAGGTGAATGGGCTGGTGAGGGATAGACAGAGAGGTAGGGCGGAAAATTCCTTAGTTGCCAATGAAGACAACATGCCTGGGAGGCAGTTGGAGAACAGACCGCTCCAACACGGAACCTCCCCGCCGTGAGGCGGTTTGGGAAAACAACGTACCAGAGAGGGGTGCGTTGTGAAGGTCTTCAACATGACAGGTGTTCAGCAGCACCAGCAGGGCGCTGCGAACAAAGCCCGCCAGGCTGAAGACCAGGGGCCAGTTGCATAACAGCAAGTTAGTGGCTAACTGGTTGGTAAATTCCTAGCTACAAGTTAAATCCTGGCAGTTAGCCTAACTGTAGTTGCATGGGCTCTTTAGCAAGTAGTTATTCTTAGCTGATAGTTAGTTTAGCGCTGAAAATTTAGAGGTGCTCGACAGCATCGCTAAGTCAGCTAACTACAAGTTAGTCTAGATATCAACAGTCTTTGTTCATTTTGGTCTGACAAAATGGCTGGCTTCATACATCAGCAGCAAAACTGGCACGATCAAAGAAGGCCTCGTCTTTTCAGAGAACATTTTCATCCTCTAAATGAATATGACGACATTGACCTTTTTCAACGTTTCCGCTTCAGACGACAAGATATTAATCAAATTGTGGACATGCTGCGAGAGGACTTGCAGTTTGGATACATGAGGAAAGGTGCTCTTTCGCCAGAATTACAAGTCCTCATTACTTTGCGGTTTTATGCGACAGGATGTTTGCAAATAGTTGCAGGGGACACAGTCAACGTTGACAAGTCGACAGTGTCACGTACCATTCATCGTGTGACTGAAGCTATTTGTCAGAAAGCACGTGATCACATCAGACTGCCTAACCAAGCAGAGGGTAATGTGCAGAAACGGCGTTTTATGAATATGGGCCGTCGGCCTGGGCTGTCCAATGTTTTGGGTTGTGTCGATGGCACACAAGTGCGGATTCAGGGACCAACTCGGAATGAACACGAGTATGTAAATCGGCGAGGAAAACACAGTATCAATGTTCAAATTGTTTGTAATGCTGACCTTAGAGTGATTAATTGTGTTGTCAAAAATCCCGGATCTGTGCACGATGCAAGGATGTTGAGAGAAAGTGCATTGTGGAGGATGTTCGAAAACCAGCCTCGGATATTACATGGAGTAATTTTGGGTGACAGTGCGTATCCTCTACGAGAGTGGTTGATGACACCATTCCTTAACCCACGTTATGTTCAAGAGAGGAGGTACAATCAAGCATTCAAGACAACAAGATGCACAGTGGAACGGTGCATAGGAGTGTTGAAGCGCCGTTTTCACTGCCTTCATGCAGAACTGCGATACTCACCTGGCAGGGCTTGCAGAATCATTACTGCATGCATTGTGCTGCATAATTTGGCAATTGACTTTGGCACCCCTTACCCTGAAGATGACAATAATGATGACGCTGGTGGTGACGGCCACGATGACAATGATGGTGAACCCGATGTGTGTGACATGCCACCAGCCAGAGGTGGCAGGGTTGTTCGTCAAGACATGGTCAATCGCTTCACAAATCAGTAAAGGTAAGTAAAGTTAAAATTTATCAACATTCTCAGTAACAATCACAGTAAGGTTTAACAAAAATTCTTTATTGAACTTTCTGTAAGTCGAGTTGTTTTTAAAGTAAAAGGCAAAAACACTTAAAGTTGAGTTAAAAAATGAAAATCAATTATAAATTAAAGATAATGCAAATAAAACAAGATGGCACGCCATTCGAACGTGTTCCCAGTCTCCGACTTTCCTGTCCTGACTTGAGGAAAAAATATGAAACAACGTGAAACATACTTCATTTGCAATTTGCAAATACACATAGATAAAAAAAATGTTAATCCTGCTTCTATTGACAGACATGTTCATGTATTATGATTTGTGTTCATTTTGGGCTTTAAATGCATTTCTTGCAAGTGAAAAAGTGTACTAATTGGCATCACTAGCCTTCGCTTTTAGTGACTGAATTTCCAGTTTCAGCTTTTCCTTTTGGAGGTCATGAATTTCAGCATCTTGTTTCCTTCCACAGAGCACCCTCTCAAGATAAGCTTGACTGCACTGAATGTCCAGCATTGCTTTCTCTTTCAGCAGTTTTTTCAGTTCATTGTCACATAAACCATCTTGCAGTTGTTGCTTCTTAAGTTCTTTCAGTTCAGTAGATATAGCAAGATATTTACAATACAATTCACTTTGATTTTCTTGGACAGGTACCCCCCTCCTTTGTGGTGTCTTTTTCAACGGCTGGCATGAGGTGCTTGGGGATGCGGATACTGCGGCAGAGGAACTTGTCGTTGGAACCGAATGTTGTGGTGGTCTTTGGAATGCGGATACTCCAGCAGAGGAACTTGATGTCTGGACCGAACGCTCTGGCGGTATCATGCCACTGCTACTTCTTGGAGTTGGCATAGGAAGTGGTGTCAATGGAGCAGCACTACTAAACCTGGCAGGACCCGCAGAAGCCTCCACTGGTGATCTGCGGCTTGTGACAGAATCCTCCAGGACAGTTTGCGCAGATTCTGGTCTGGAGCCAGAGGGAGTGCTGTTGCTCGCCCTGGACGGAGTGCTGTCTGCAACTCGTAACATGCCCCATTCATCTGTGATGACCTGCCACCCTTGGATAGGCTCTGGCGATGGAGAACGACTTCTGTAGGAGGCTGCAAAACAATTTGAGCCAAACCATCCTATGTATATATGCGATTATTTTCTTTTTGATCCTGTATTACACGAGGAAATCCTTCCAAAAAAATTAGTTTTCACTGTAGTCATTTGGGTAGATCTAAATTAAACTGTTTGAAAAAGAGACAATCCCTGTACTCTCTCTGTCTAAAGTGTATACACATCTCTCTATATAGCCATACACACACTGTATAAATTTCCTCCACATGTGTTTACACACTAGCTTTGCATGCACACATGCATACATTTGCATAAAAAACATCAACACACACCACACCCACTCCACACACACACACACACACACACACACACGCGCGCGCGCCTGGGACACAGTTGTGTATTATGACAGTGACATGAAATCGGTACAAAAGGAGTGGAAAGAAAGAAAGTGGCTTACCTTGGTTTGGAGCTGGTTCGCCCGAGTCGAAACCACCCACATCCTCGCCAATGCCTTCGATTAGGTCGGAGTTGCCAAAAACTGGTTCAAATAAATCTAGTTCGGGCATTTCATCCACTTTGCCCGACCCAGTTGGGGGGTATTTCCGAGCACGAAGCTGAACTCGGGCCTCTGAAGAAAGTTTGGACCATTTTTCTTTCACTTCCACCACTGTTCGACCACATGTTGAAACACTGTTAACGGCTTCACAGATCTCCAACCACGCTTTTTGCTTGTCCTTATTTGCAGATGTTGTTTTGAACTTTTGTTGGAGAACACTTTTCCTCAGCGAAAACTCTTCGATGAGAGCGACTCTCTCAGCTGTAGAAAAATTCTGCTTCCTTGCTCTCTTCGCCATCTTTACGTCGTGAGGAACCAGCTATAGCCAGTTTACACGCCTTCCGAGAAGCCGTGTTGGGCTTCTTTTCCGAGAACTAATACCATATAAGGAGTTTGGCAGTGAGCGAGACAGGGAATCTCCCGATCTATTTATAGCTAGCTACAGCTAACGACCGTACCTTGAAGTTAGCTAGCTACGTGTTAAATCTTGCTCATGCAACAAAGCCACCTGCTGTACCTTGTAGGTAGCTAACTATAAGCTAGCGATTTAACTATGCGCTAGGCACCACTCACTAACTTGCTGTTATGCAACTGGCCCCAGGTGGGGGGAATCCAGTGAAGTCGGCCTTCAGAAACGACCCTCAGATGTCTCACTGGACCAAGGGTCAGCAGACACCCGCTTACTGACCTCCCCCCGGAGGAGATTTTAAGAGAACAAAAGACAGGTGAATGGACCGAGGGAGGCAGAAATAAGAGTAAAGAAAGAGCAAAAGGGGTGGGCAAGCTTGGCGAAATCAGCCCCGCCGCGTGAAGGCGAGCCCATGGGGCCGGGTGGAATTGTGCAGAATAGTATACGAAAATAATTTGAGCTAATTGCACTGGGCCGTGGTCGCCAGTCATTCAGGGATATGTTGTGCGTGTTTGTGGGGAAGGAGTGGTCAAAGTGAGTACGTAAGGGTGTCTTACGTCTCCGTTTTGCATCGATCAGAACATGCATACTAGCGGTATATCATGCTCCAAGCCAGTAATTATTGCTCCTCCTCAAAAACGTCGTCTTCTGCGCTCAAAAGATGACTGATAGCTGCGAGCACTAGAGTTTTCGTCTTCCTTTTCAACCTTGCCAACAACCGTGTTCGTGATTCCGCCGCCATTTTGAAAGCGCCTTGTTCTAATTGGCCGTTTCCGAACGAGGCAGAGCGACTTCCGCGTGCGCACGCGAGCGCACCCGCTTAAGAAACGCGGCCCAGATCACACGGCTCGCGTTGAGAACCCGTCGGGATTTCAGCTTCCCGCCTTGCAGATTTTGGCCTCAGTGCACAGAAACATTAACATTAGCATCAGTGACGGAAATGATTCACTCAAATGCTAACAGTTTGCGCTGCTTTGTGTGTTGTGCACACTCTGTTGTTGTTGTCATAGTTATTGTTACTGTAAAATGACACAAACTTACGGTTACGGAATCTGTTTCGTTACAGACTGTGTTTACATTTCCTTATTGAACCGGCAGTGTGTTTTTGTGTTCGTCTGTGTTGTTAAGTTGTTTCTCTATAGAGAAACAACTTTATGAGACGGGGCAGATTTAGTGGGGGAGCCAAGGCGAATAAAACAGGTCGATTGTTCACATCATAGTAGAGACATGCCGTTTGGAATATAAGTACATAACACATCTCTGAACAATATTAGCGACAGTAACACCTGGACCGCCCCCTCTGGTGGGCGTGGCCGTCTGTTAATAGGGTCGACATGACCCAGAAACAAATTATTACCCTTTTTCATCTTTAGATTGGCCTAAATGGTTATTGTGATGAAATGAACGAAAGAGAAACTTAAAGAACATGACAGGGAACCATCTTATGTTATATTTGGTTCAAAGTATCAAAATATTATGTCGGAGGATTTAATTAAATTGGCCATCATGTTTTACACTTGTAATGTAATTAGCAGAAAGGCCATTTATTTTGTAGTCACAGGTATGAATCCGGTCTCAGAAGTATCCTAACTGTTGAATAAAGCAAGTTACATTTGTATTGTTCAAAAGAGATTTAATCTTTTTGGGTATTAATTTCATTATGGAATAATTAAGGAAAAGTAGGTCACATGGGCGAATTCAGGACTGAGTCATACCGACTGCTTGTAATGGTTAATTTCCATGTTACATTGCAAAATGCAAAACTTTTACTGAACAGTACATTTTTAATGCCCTAATGCTGAGCTTAATATTTTCTATTTATTAATTAGAAACGTAATTGGGTCACGAGGTCTCACCTTTCAGGTATGATGTCTCATTAGTGATGCGTACGACAAGTCCACGAAAATTTCTAAACTGTCCATTCTGTTGTCTCGGTACGAGTCCTTGTAAATATGTTCTACTTGGTGTCACTGTGCAATATTATTCTGTTTTATTGTAACTGTCTCCATACTCTCGGGTAGCCGGGGTGGTCGAATGGTAGAGCGTTGGACTTCTAATGCTCGGGTCTTGAGTTCGATCCCGGCTGGGGCCAAATATTTGTGCTGGCTTTTTCATCGTTGCCCCGTCTTTGATATCACCCTATGTGGTGGAAAAGGACGTTAAACCCCTAAACACCCACCCCCCCACCCCGTCTCCATACTCTCAAGGTACCACGTAAAGAAAAACACACACACAAAAAACGGGAAAAAAACAACAGTCATCAAGATGAGTCATTTAGTCTTCCTGCGAACAGTCTCCTCTGCAGGCACACAAGGCGGTACATTGCAGGTTTGCCTTTCTGCAGTTGCATGTTCTCCGGCAACCCTGTTTACACCCACATTTAATTAGTTCCTCGCACGATTCGGCGGCTTGCTTGAGTGTCGTCCAGATCGGCGTCCAGGATTTATCAGCCTCCCTCTCCCATCCCCAGTTCGATGGACTGGGCAGTTGTGGGTCTTTTTCAAGACTCTGCCCCCACGCATAACCAGACTGGATTTCTGCTCTCAGAGCATGCTGTTTCAGTGCTGCTTCCGTTGGAGGAATGTTCTCCAAAGTTTTGCTGTTTCTGGAAAAATATCGCCTGACGAGCTGCGTCCACCTTTGTTAGTGTGCTGGAGCGGTTATACATCAAACAACAAATCTTTGGAGTGTGGCGAAGGTGTCTTCCGTTACCTGCCTGTCCGTCATGGCCAAGAAAGCTCTAGTAGCTTCAGGGAAGGCATTCCAGGTACTCCACGCTGTTTTCTTCCCTCTCCCAGCAAAAAAGGACACAGTGTCACATCCTGTGAAGGCATGGAACGCCAGAAGTGCCCATGCTTTACATGGCCGAAGAAAGTCAGCAATGTCATGGCCGGCAATGTAACTGAAATTTTTGCCACATCCAAAGGCAATCCACAGTTCCGTTGCTGCCATTTTGTGGAAGTGCGCAATCGCCAGCACCAGCACATCCGTGTCTGTTGTCCTGATGAGGACCTTGTGCAGACCAGACCGTGCACAGTCAGCTGCATGCAGAATAAGACGAGTATCTGCTTCTTTGTGTGAGCAAGGCCGCAAATCATCTTTGGCTTCTGCTGGACAGCACAGAACTTTCTCGCCGATTGTGGTACAAGTTTTTTCCCCTCGTCATATGACTTCTCGGCAAGGCTCTTGGCAAGGACTCAAAGAGTTGGGTTTTGTTGTCATTGTCCCGCAGAAACCCCTTCCAGTTTCCAAGCAATTGGTCCGATGGCACGACCATCCTCTTGAAACCACAACCCCGCCTCTCTCTTGCTGATGCTTTGAGACTGTCAGCCTTGTACACATCCCAAACGATGTCCACCCGTGATGCAGCCTCAAACTGTCGCTGGATGTACGGCAGGAAAATGAGATCGACATACTGCTGAAAGTTTTTCGCAAGCTTTGGTAACAACATCTGGACGATTGCTGCACCATCCAGCACTTTGGCATCAACGTCTGGTGAACATATTGAAACAGGGACGAGGACAGCATCATCTAAGACATCTGCTGTGATGTCTGCGGGGTCCTCAACAATCATGAAAGTCTTGTCGTCCAAGACCTCTGGAGGAACATCGGGCAGGTCGTGTAGGACTGCAAGACTGTCAGCAACAGGAGCTTCAGAAGATTGAACAGCAGCAGGCAACGGGCAGCTCTCACTAATTCCACAGCTTGTGAATCCCTAGTGCAGACCTGTTTGATGGCACTCCCAGATCTTTGTTGAACAATAGCACGACGTTTTTTTTCCTTCGTGGGTGGCGAACAAGTCTGGGATATTTGCAAGGAGGTTTTTCACGAAGGACGCTGTGAGTGGACTCTCTGTGGAACATAAAGACCATGGGCTTCCAGGCGGCTGGCATACAGGCGACACAGGTAGAATAGTGGTCTTGTCCGAGGGTCGTCCCTGTAGCTTTCTACATAAACAACGAGCTTAGCGAACGCAATCGCCTGTAAAGATGATGAATCGTCTTCTTCAGCAGCCTCTTGGTTGGCTTTTGGGCTGTGTCAGTGTCATTGATATGAACTGCTGTATAATAAACTTTGTAATGCACTCCTAATGTCCATGCCTCATGGGTCCCCTTTGAACCTGGTGGGTTTTTACAGAAAAAAAAACACAGGCGGGATTTGGTTGTGCTGCCTGCTGGTGCTTCTTCACTTTTGCTACATGTATCATCTAGTGCAGTCGAGGACGTACCAGTTGCTCTCCTAGATTTTACTGGGCTTGCAGAGGGACTGCATGCCTGCTTTCTTTTTCGCTCCAAAACTGATGGTGGTGCTCACCTTTGCGTAGCATGATTTGTGCCATGAAGCAGATTTCAGACGAAATGTTTACTCAAACCCATTCCCCTCATCAAGACGGCATAGGCTTACATCAACAGGATTGAAGCCCATTTCTTGAAATTGTTTGAGGTTTTCAGCAACATACTTGTAACCAGCCGCAGGAGGTTTTCTTGCAGGGCAGACGAGATTCTCTGTCTTTGGCACTTGATAAAAAGCACACGATGACCAATTAATTGGTTCTTCAGGTGGCGGAGGTTCAATGTTGAGGTCAGGAGTCTCAATACGCTGATACTCACTCGTCATTGCCTTGCTTACTGAAACCTTCAATAGAAACAGACGCCTTAGGTTTCGCGCACTTGACCGGTATGGGCTTCCATACTTTTTGGGAAATTCCGATGGCGTGCCCCGGTGTCGTAGAATATTTCGGTTCCCGACACAAAATAACGCAAAGTGGCTAACGATGCAAAATTGAGATTGTAACGTGAAATTGATCAATAATGACACAAATCACTTGATAAACATGAGATCAATAAAATTACTTCAAAGTAGTATTTTTCCCTTCCCGAACAGTAAACAGTTCAGTATTTGACACTGATTTCATTGCACTGAGACAAATGTCGTTTCGTCACTGGATTTCAACAAACAAAAGCATTCGCCACTGATACAATAAAACCATTCACGAGAAACACGTAAAAAACAATGAAACCAAAATGCACTGACTTACCAACTGCACATCATTGATAGATCTAGCCGCAAGAACTTGCTTTGGAACACTACCAATATTCTTTGTCAGCTTCACAATCTCACAACGCTTGTCTTCACGGTTCACTTCGCTCCAGCAAAAATAAATGTTTCTCCAAAAATTGCAAACATTCAGACTAAAAATAGGTAAAGTAACGGTCCGTTCCACACTCATTGCACCCACTCGAACTCTGGGACCGGTGTAGTATAACTAAATCCGCCCACTCAAAACGACACAGTATCAAGCGTTGTTGAAAAGTATAACTGAAACTAAAAACTTCATTCAGTCGACAGACTTGAAGACAGGGGATTGTAGGTTTTTATTCCACAATAAACCACATGGAAAATAACTTGGTATAACAGAAAAAACCATCGCGATGCTATCAGAAATAGGGTATTTCCTGTGGTGGGCATGCAATCTGCCCTTTCACCGATTCGGCCAGCGACACAAGATCTGAAAAAGGTCGCCACTGCGCGCGCTTTCCTATGGAAACACGATTGTGCCAAAGTTAGGTGAATTGGCACTTTTAATCGATCACTGATCGGCTCAGAATGGCCTGAGAAAGTGTTACTGTCGCTTTTATTAATCCTTGAAGCTAGCTTTATTAGTGGACTAAGTGACATATTTCTACTCTTTAGCGAACAATCATTAGTCTTGGATCCTCCACTAATTTTGCTGCGCGCAGCAGCAAGTTTCAGTGATACAAAACAAGACTGTGACGTTTCTCCACACAATACATACTTTCACGCACATAGTGACGTAACGAAACCTGCGTCATAGACACTTGACGTGCACACTATGCTGCTGCGTTCTTTTTGGCGGGAGTTGTGAGACGTGTGTGTGTGTGTGTGTGTGTGTGTGCTGCAGGCTAAAAATCGTGAAAGGTAGCTCTGGAGAAGGCGAATTCCCATTTTATCTCAAAGTAAAAAGGCCTCCAACGAGGTGGTTTAGGAGATAGCCATCATTACATCCGTCCACACACACACACACACACACACACACACACGTCATTCCCGCCAAAAAGAACGCAGCAGCAAAGTGTGCACGTAAGGTGTCTATGACGCAGATTTCGTTACGTCACTGTGTGCGTGAAAGTAAGTATTGTTTGGAGAAACGTCACAGTCTTGTTTTGTATCACTGAAACTTGCTGCTGCGCGTAGCAAAATCTGCCCCGTCTCATAAAGTTGTTTCTCTATAGAGAAACAACTTAAAAAGGCAAGAAAACCCCCTGCGGCTCGTTACAAGTATGTTGCTGAAAACCTCAAACAATTTCAAGAAATGGGCGGCAGTCCTGTCGATGTAAGCCTATGCCGTCTTGATGAGGGGAATGGGTTTGAGTAAACATTTCGTCTGAAATCTGCTTCATGGCACAAATCATGCTACGCAAAGGTGAGCCCGGCACGAAAAAGAAAGCAGGCATGCAGTCCCTCTGCAAGCCCAGTAAAAACTAGGAGAGCAACTGGTACGTCCTCGACTGCACTAGAGGATAGTAAAAGTGAAGAAGCACCAGCAGGCAGCACAACCAAATCCCGGCTGTGTTTTTTTCTGTAATAAACCACCAGGTTTAAAGGGGACCCATGAGGCCTGGACATTAGGAGTGCATTACAAAGTTCATTATACAGCAGTTCATATCAATGACACTGAGGTGCTCCGGAAGCTTGCCAATGTAGACATGGTATCGGGGGATGCTAATTACCATTTGAAGTGTCTGTCAGCATATTACAGAAGACAGCCAAAAGGCTCGTTGCTTATGTAGAAAGCTACAGGGACGACCCTCGGACAAGACCACTATTCTACCTGCGTCGCCTGTATGCCAGCCGCCTGGAAGCCCATGGTCTTTATGTTCCACAGAGAGTCCACTCACAGCGTCTTCGTGAAAAACTCCTTGCAAATATCCCAGACTTGTTCGCCACCCACGAAGTAAAAAACGTAGTGCTAATGTTCAACAAAGATCTGGGAGCTGCCATCAAACAGGTCTGCACTAGGGATTCACAAGCTGTGGAATTAGTGACAGCTGCCCGTTGCCTGCTGCTGTTCAATCTTCTGAAGCTCCTGTTGCTGACAGTCCCGCAGTCCTACACGACCTGCCCGATGTTCCTCCAGAGGTCTTGGACGACAAGGCTTTCATGATTGTTGAGGACCCCGCAGACATCACACGCAGATGTCTTAGATGATGCTGTCCTCGTCCCTGTTTCAATATGTTCACCAGACGTTGATGCCAAAGTGCTGGATGGTGCAACAATCGTCCAGATGTTGTCACCAAAGCTTGCGAAAACCTTTCAGCAGTATGTCGATCTCATTTTCCTGCCGTACATCCAGCGACAGTTTGAGACTGCATCACGGGTGGACATCGTTTGGGACGTGTACAAGGCTGACAGTCTCAAAGCATCAGCAAGAGAGAGGCGGGGTTGTGGTTTCAAGAGGATGGTCGTGCCATCGGCCCAATTGCCTGGAAACTGGAAGGGGTTTCTGAGGGACAATGACAACAAAACCCAACTCTTTGAGTTCCTTGCCAAGAGCCTTGCCGAGAAGTCATATGACGAGGGGGAAAAAAACTTGTTACCACAATCGGCGACAAAGTTCTGTGCAGTCCAACAGAAGCCAAAGACGATTTGCGGCATTGCTCACACGAGGAAGCAGATACTCCTGTCATTCTGCATGCAGCTGACTGTGCACGGTCTGGTCTGCACAAGGTCCTCATCAGGACAACAGACACGGATGTGCTGGTGCTGGCGATTGCGCACTTCCACAAAATGGCAGCAACGGAACTGTGGATTGCCTTTGGATGTGGCAAAAATATCATCTACATTCCCGCCCATGACATTGCTGACTTTCTTGGACCATATAAAGCATGGGCACTTCTGGCGTTCCATGCCTTCACAGGATGTGACACTGTGTCCTTTTTTGCTGGGAGAGGGAAGAAAACAGCGTGGAGTACCTGGAACGCATTCCCTGAAGCTACTAGAGCTTTCTTGGCCATGACGGGCAGGTAACGGAAGACACCTTCGCCACACTCCAAAGATTTGTTGTTTGATGTATAACCGCTCCAGCACACTAACAAAGGTGGACACAGCCCGTCAGGCGATTTTTTTCCAAAAACAGCAAATCTTTGGAGAACATTCCTCCAACGGAAGCAGCACTGAAACAGCATGCTCTGAGAGCAGAATTCCAGTCTGGTTATGTGTGAGGGCAGAGTCTTGAAAAAGACCCACAACTGCCCAGTCCATCGAACTGGGGATGGGAGAGGGAGGCTGATGAATCCTGGACGCCAATCTGGACGACACTCAAACAAGCCGCCGAATCGTGCGAAGAACTAATTAAATGTGGGTGTAAACAGTGTTGCCGGGGAAGATGCAACTGCAGAAATGCAAACCTGCAATGTACTGCCTTGTGTGCCTGCAGAGGAGACTGTTCGCAGGAAGACTAAATGGCTCATCTTGATGACTGTCGTTTTTTCCCCGTTTTTATGTTGTTTCCATAGTAATGGAAACAACATAATAGGACGGGCTAAAATTTCCACGTTCATAGGCAAGCATCTGTGGTACAAACGCACGTCACTGCCGATCTCCCGCAGAGACGATTTTGCAAGTGTAACTCTGACAATGACGTAAGAAAACTTGCGTCATCGATGCTGACGCGTATGGTGTTCCGAACGCACTTCTCCTCCTCAGTGAGTGCCGTCTGTGCGGATGTGTGTGCGTGTGTGAATTGTGTCCAGGCCCGTTTCTTCGAAAATACTCAAATTTGGGGTATCCAAATATATCAAAATGTTACATTAGACGATTCAAGCGTGTGATGATTGCTTAAGTGATTTGGAAGTTATCGCCCTTTTGAGACAAGTTGGTTGTCATTCGTGTACAGGCGTAATATTTATTTAAATCACTCAATTTTTTGGCAGTAGATAGCTTCAATACGGACTCTGAACAGAGTCACTACTAGAAAATGGTCGCTCTTATAGTTTTCATGTAAACCGAGCCTGAGTTGACATTGCATGTAAACCCAGTTCAGATGCCTATTTCTCCGAAAATACTGAACCGATCGATTTCAAATTTGGGGTTTCTAAATGAATCAAGATTGGTGAATAGAAGGCCCGATCCAGGTACGATTGCACACATGATTTGCGAGTTATCGCACTTTTCAGAAAAAGTGGCTTTCTGGCGTTTAAAGGCGTAATATTTACCTAAACCACTCCATTTTTTGGACATAGATAGCATGAATACGGACTCTCAACTAAATGAATTTTGGAGGTTGTCGCTTTTATACTTTTGGCGTAAGCCGTACCTGATGAAAGTGCTGGTGAACACACTTTAGATCTCAAAATCGCTCCTACTATACATAGACAATAAGCCTGGGGTGCCATAAAAAATATACAAAAAAATTAGAAAAATTCACTGCAGCCGTTATCGTCAGTTGACTTGAAAATTTGTACTCACAGCACATTTCCTCTACAAGCCACACGCCTCACAAACATCGAAGAAGAGACGCACGCGCACTGACGTAAAGTAAGTGCGTCATGTTTGATTGACGTGATGCTGTTTTTTCTTGGGGGTGTCTCGCCACTTTCTTTCCGAATTCCTCTGTTTTGAGACGTGGTGTATTTTACTTCTACTATGTCGCCATCTTCGTGCAATCGCAGAGAAGACACGGGATATAACAGAATACAACTCCAATACTTTATGAACAGAATATGCACGGAGAACAAATTCATGAAAGAAGAACCCAGAACGCTGTGCAGGGCTGCTTACGTACTGAACAGGTCAGATCCATCGCAGAAAAGGCACGCGCGCACTGACGCAAAAGGCAGTATCAGCGTCATTTTTCCGACGTCATGTTTGATTGACGTGATACTGGCATTTCTTGGGGATGTGTCGCCACTTTTTGGACGTTCTCTATGTGTAGACGGGGAAAGCGGGAGTTTCATTGATGTAGTGTGCTTTGTTTTTCCCACTGACTCACTCAATAGCATAGTAGAGTGAGAGGACACCACATAGGTCTCAATGGAGCACAAACGCGGCTCGCACGAGTCTCTGTGTGTGTGTGTGTGTGTGTGCGTGTGCGCGTGCGCGTGCGTGCGTGCGTGTGAATGTGTGCGCGCGCGCGTGTGTATGTCTGACATAACACATAGTTAGAAAACGTTCGCCGCGCAGACTTGTCTGTTAAACATATTGGGTCGGTATTAATTCGATCTTTACACTGCGCACGCAGCAGCAACACTTCAATTTTCATGGGCCTGCTTTCATTGCAAGAACTGTATCAAAGTTATTACGCCATATGTATTATGCGTCATCCCAGTGAGCAAAAACGTCATAGATTTCAAAGAATACAACTTGACGTCTCTCTTCCAAAAACAAGATTGGTGTGACAGCCCGGTCAGTTGTTTCCATTCCGAGAGAGAGAGAGTGTGTGTGTGTGTGTGTGTGTGTGTGTGTGTGGATACATGGCATTACAAAAGAACGACCGTGACGATAGCAGGTGATCAAATGGAAACAACATATTGGGCTGGTGGCCATCTTGTTTGTGTGTGCTTTTCTTTACGTGTTACCTTTGAGAGTATGGAGACAGTTACAACAAAACAGAATAATATTGCACAGTAACACCAAGTAGAACATATGTACAAGGACTCGTACCGAGACAACAGAATGGACAGTTTAGAAATTTAGACATCATACCTGAAAGGTGAGACCTCGTGACCCAATTAAGTTTCTAATTAATTAGTAGAAAATATTAAGCTCAGCCTTAGGGCATTAAAAATGTACTGTTCAGTAAAAGTTTTGCATTTTGCAATGTAAGATGGAAATTAACCATTACAAGCAGTCCTGAAATCGTCCATTTGACCTACTTTTTCTTAATCATTCCGTAATGGAATTAATACCAAAAAAAAAGATTAAATCTCTTTTGAACAATACAAATATAACTTGCTTTATTCAACAGTTAGGATGCTTCTGAGACCGGATTCATACCTGTGACTACAAAATAAATGGCCTTTCTGCTAATTACATTACAAGTGTAAAACATGATGGCCAATTCAATTAAGTCCTCCAACATAATATTTTGATACTTTGGAACTAAATATAACATAAGATGGTTCAATCTCATCTTCTTTAAGTTTTCTTTCGTTCATTTCATCACAATAACCATTTAGGCCAAGCTAAAAATGAGAAAGGGTAATAAGTTGTTTCTGGGTCATGTCGACCCAATTAACAGACGGCCACGCCCACCAGAGGGGGCGGCCCAGGTGTTACTGTTGCTAATATTGTTCAGAGATGTGTTATGTACTTATATTCCAAACGGCATGTCTCTACTATGATGTGAACAATCGACCTGTTTTATTCGCCTTGGCTCCCCCACTAAATGGTAGAGCGTTGGACTTTCAATGCTCGGGTCGAGAGTTCGAATCCCGGCTGGGGCCAAATGTTTGTGCTGGCCTTTCTCTCGTTGCCCCGTCTTAGAAAGCACCCTTACGTGGTGGAAAAGGACGTTAAACTCCTAAACACCCACCCACCCACTCTCTCTCTCTCTCTCTCTCTCTCTCTCTCTGTCTCTGTCTCTCTCTCTCTCTCCCCACCCGGCCCCACCCCCAGTCACGTGACTACTCGGTCGAGGTCGTAGAGGATCTAGTGTCATTGGTAGAACTTGGAGAGGAGAGAACCGGCAACAATAACAACAAAACAGACAAAATAAAATGAAATTTGGACAAACAACTTTGTAGGACGGGGCCGTTCCTCCTTGTGTTCGTTGTTGTTTTTGTCGTTGGTTTTACCGTGTTGTGGTAGTGGTGGTGGTTTTTTTTTTCATGGTGGTGGTGGTTATATCGTCGTTAAAACTCGCAGTGTTTCGGTCGAAATCAACAAACTCGTGTGGTGTATTTTCCGTAATCGGGGGCACCTCATTGTGAAAACTCTCTCTCTCTCTCTCTCAGCTGATTTCTAAGTTCGGCCCTTTCATCTATATTTCTTCTTTTTAACTCCTCACTCACGTCTGCACTACCAGTGACTAGGAATAAGTGATGTTGGGCATATGCTGCGAACTGGTTTATTGCGCCTAGGAGATGATAAGTTACAATATTTGCTGTATATGCGCTTAGTATTTATCTTTGTTTTACCTAGTTGTAATTGTCATTTGTTTTCTACGCTTTTTTGTAACCGGGAGTTCGAGAAATTAGCATGAAGGTGCAGCGTCTCCTGCATGTCCTAGGTTTATATTGCCCTGTAGACCAGTTTGCATCCTTTGTCCACCGTTACATTTTTGTTTTTTTCATGTAGTGCAGGCACACTCAGCCGCGAATTAGTCTTTGTGGCTTGCGCGGCTTTAAGCCCTAAAAACTCACTCACTCACTCACCTATATATATATATATATACATACAAGCTATTCCGTAAAACAATATATATATATATTGTTTTACGGAACAGCTTTTTACCCTTTTAACGACCTGGCAGAGGCAAACTTTTACTTAGCCGCGAATTAGTCTTTGTTGCTTGCGCGGCGTACTAACTAACTAACTAACTAACTTTACGGACACATCTTGTCCAGGGGAAACTGTAATTTTGCAAGTTTCTCAGAACCTACGATCACCAGAGACGCCTAACTTGACATGATGATAGACACTGATAAGTTATTTACAGCCGTACTCCCTTGAATGACCTTGACCTATTTCACAAGTGAGTCAAGTTGGCTTCTGTCTCTCTAGTCTTTTCTTTGTACTTACGTGTGTAACCCAGTCTTAACACTTCGACTCGATGATGTACATGCTAAAATACTTCTGTTTGTATCATGTTTCTAGACAGGAAGTGCAGAGAAACGTGTGGTGTGAACGACACTGCCTACAAGTCACGTTCACCTACTGGATACACTGTCCCCTTCCAAACTACCGATCGAATCATGCCAGAATGTGGGACCACGCGGAACTGCAGCAGTAAACGATTCTCATTCAAAGAGCTCAAGGGTCTCGATTATAAAGTCATGGTTAACAAACGCGCATCTACATTGCCAGGCGGATTGCTTGAAGAGGTCACAATTACATCCTTAGAACAGTCCAGACTAGCAGAGAAAACTGGACGCATACTCGTCCTTCGTGAGATACAAAGTGGCATCTTCCAGGTGATGGATTGGGCAGACATCAAATGCGCCGCAAAGTCCATCTTTATAGACTATTGCGTAAGTTAAAACAAAAAGCCGATGTCTGCCAAATGATCTGCATAGTAATTGAAAGGAAAGGGGAGTCGGATTAGCTGAATGGTGAAGCGTTGGGCTTTCAACGTTCGGGTCGTGAGTTTGAATCCCGGCTGGGGCCAAATATTTGTGCCGGCCTTTTTCTCGTTGCCCCGTCTTTGATATCACGCACACGTGGTGGAAAAAGACAATCTAGGAACCCCCCCCCCCCCCCCCCCCTTTGAAAGAAACGGTGGACATTATCATACATGTAGGCTCGGACAAGGTTCTAGGACTACAGTGAGCGCCTCCAAACATGAAGCCACATGAGCTGTGCAACGCATACAGTCAGAATAATTGGGTGATCTTCCCAAGCCATTTGAACAACTTTTTCGTAAAAATACGCAACATGATTGATTTTTTTGCTCCCTTGTGTAACAATGGGAGTCTATGTATTAACCCTCCGTCGTGTGTGTGTGTGTGTGTGTGTGTGTGTGTGTGTGTGCAGACAACCTTAACATTGTCATTTTCTCAGAATCTACAAACAGCAGAGGCATTAAACTTGGCATGCTGATAGACAACCACAAGACCTTTCAAAACTGGTCATTTTGAATGACCTTGTTTCAAGGTCAAGGTTACTAAAGCTCTCTGAAAATTTTACATTGGCATTTTCTCGTAATCTACAAACACCAGAGGTTTTAAACTTTACATGATGATAGATGTTGATAAGAACTTTACAGATATACATGTAGTCAGTGGTCTTTTTGTCAAGGTCAAGGCCGTACAAGCTATTTTTGTGAAACCTTAACATTGGCATTTTCTCAGAAACAACAAACAGCAGAGGCGCCAAACCTGACGTGCTGATAGACAGTGATAAGACCTATGCACACATACCTCCTTAAATGCCCTTGACTCAATGTTCAGGTCATTAAAACAGTCTGTTGGGAAAATTTACATTTGCATTTTCCCAGAATCCAGAAGAATCAGGGCCCCATGGGCTCGCCTTCACGCGGCGGGTCTGATTTCGCCAAGCTTGCCCACCCCTTTTGCTCTTTCTTTACTCTTATTTCTGCCTCCCTCGGTCCATTCACCTGTCTTTTGTTCTCTTAAAGTCTCCTCCGGGGGGAGGTCAGTAAGCGGGTGTCTGCTGACCCTTGGTCCAGTGAGACATCTGAGGGCCATTTCTGAAGGCCGACTTCACTGGATTCCCCCCCACCTGGTCTTCAGCCTGGCGGGCTTTGTTCGCAGCGCCCTGAACACCTGTCATGTTGAAGACCTCCACAACGCACCCCTCTCTGGTGCGTTGTTTTCCCAAACCGCCTCACGGCGGGGAGGTTCCGTGTTGGAGCGGTCTGTTCTCCAACTGCATCCCTGGCATGTTGTCTTCATTGGCAACTAAGGAATTTTCCTCCCTACCTCTCTGTCTATCCCTCAACAGCCCATTCGCCTGTTTCTTTTTCTTTAAAACCTCCCGAATTTAGCCGCTCTGTCCTTCCTCTCATCTCTCAGCTGATTTCTAAGTTCGGCCCTTTCATCTATATTTCTTCTTTTTAACCTCTCACTCACGTCTGCACTACATATGCTGCGAACTGGTTTATTGCGCCTAGGAGATGATAAGTTGCAATATTTGCTGTATATGCGCTTAGTATTTATCTTTGTTTTATCCAGTTGTAATTTGTTTTCTGCGCTTTTTTGTAACCGGGAGTTCGATAAATTAGCATGAAGATGCAGCGTCTCCTGCATGTCCTAGGTTTATATTGCCCCGTAGACCAGTTTGCATCTTTTGTCCAACGTTACATTTTTTTTTTTCTTTCATGTAGTGCAGGCACACTCAGCCGCGAATTAGTCTTTGTGGCTTGCGCGGCTTTAAGCCTTAAAAACTCCCTCACTCACCCAGAAGCATCAAACTATACGTGCGATGATTGACATTGGCAGCACCTTTATAGACATACCTGTGTTCAGTGACATTTGGTCAAGGTCAAGGTCATGCAAGCGTTTTTTGGGAAACTTTAACTTTGACATTTTGTCTAAAACAACAAACAGTAGAGGCACCAAACGAGGCATGATGATAGACAGCAATGAGACCTACCTTTCTCAATGACCTTGACTGAAGGTCAAGGTCATTAAAGCTGTTGTGAATTTTAACATTACTGTTTTCAGAGGAACTGCAAATACTAGAGGCATCAAACTTGGCATAATGATAGACATGGATGAGATCTCATTTGAATGACCTTGACCAAAGGTCAAGGCCTACAAACTGTTTCGGGGAAAATTGTAATATTGCCATGAACTCAGAGCGCCAGAGACACTACTTGGCATGATAATGGATAGTGATAAGAGCTTTACAAACATACTCTTGTGAATGACCTTGACCTGTGTCACAAGGGAGCCATGGAGGCTTTTGCCTCTCTAGTTTAAATGGGCGATAACTCTTCTAAAAATGCGGCAGGATAAAAATCGTGAAATGTAGGTCTGGAGCAAATGACTGCCCATTTTATCTCAGTAAAAAACACACACACACACACACACACACACACACACACACACACACACACACACACACACGTGTCACAACTCCCGCCAAAAAGAACGCAGCAGCATAGTGTGCACGTCAAGTGTCTATGACGCAGATTTCGTTACTTCACTGTGCGCGCGAAAGTATGTATTGTCTGGAGAAACGTCACAGTCTTGCTTCTTAACACTGAAATTTGCTGTTGCGCAGCGAAACACGCCCCATTCTATAAATGTGTTTCTCTATACAGAACAATATAAACCTAGCACATGCAGGGCACGCTGCACCTTCATGCTAATTTCTCGAACTGCCGATTACAAAAAAGCGTAGGAAAAAAATACAACTGGGTAAAACAAAGATAAATACTAAGCGCATATACAGCAAATATTGCAACTTATCATCGCCTAGGCGCAAACCAGTTCGCAGCATATGCCCAACATAACCTATTCCTAACCACTGGTAGTAAAGAAGAAATATAGATGAAAGGGCCGAGATTAGAAATCAGATGTGGTGAAGCAGAACGCCGAGTGCAAGTGGCGCAGTCAGAACTCTTGGCCTTCCAGCTTGAAAGATTGCTTGTCCTATCGCGGCAATCCTGGTGTTGGCCTCTTTTTTCACTGAAAATTGTTCTCACGAACACCTGCAAAGACTCAGGCACAAACTTCAAGTTTGAATCCTCAGATGACATTTCTTCTTCGCTGGGGTAAACGTCTTTGAGTTTGTACTTGTTCTGATGTCACTCTTTATGAGCGCCGCAGCTGCC
This sequence comes from Batillaria attramentaria, assembly GCA_018292915.2. Classification (NCBI taxonomy): domain Eukaryota; kingdom Metazoa; phylum Mollusca; class Gastropoda; family Batillariidae; genus Batillaria; species Batillaria attramentaria. The sequence goes on along the minus strand of JACVVK020000660.1, from coordinate 174,283 downwards.
TTCACGAGTCGAAGCTTCACGGTCTCTACGTCGACTTCCTCCGGAGTCTCAAAAAAGGACATTAAAATAGACGAAGCTGTGGCCTTGAAAGTGACAACATTAAGTTTGCCATTAATTTCAGTGATGATGATCTCGTCTCCGAAATGGCAGAGAAGCTTTGTTTCATGTAAGGGACTGTGTAAGCGTCGCAACCGCAAAATTCCACCATTTTCTCAGTCAGATCGCCAACTGTGAGTCGTTCATCATCGTTTTCAGTAACGTAGTAGACTTTCTGGAACGCTGTAGCTTTGGCGACTGGGCGTTGCCCTTTACCACCGGGCGCTGACTGAAGCGGACTTTCGTGCTGAAATTGCCGTGGGATGTTCCCATTTCGGAAGTTTATGTCACAGACTTTGTGATAAACAGCATCAGCTGCTTGTAAGTCTGAAATTGCGTATTTCAGCCTGCTTTTTGGCTCCCTTGTGTAACAATGGGAGTCTATGTATTAACCCTCTGTCGTCTGTCTGTCTGTGTGTGTGTGTGTGTGTGTGTGTGTGTGTGTGTGTGTGTGTCCAGAAAACTTTAATATTGTCATTTTCTCAGAATCTACAAACAGCAGAGGCACCAAACTTGGCATGCTGATAGACAACCACAAGACCTTTCAAAACATATCATTTTGAATGACCGTGACTCAAGGTCAAGGTCACTAAAGCTCTGTTTGAAAAATTTACATTGGCATTTTCTCGTAATCTACAAACACCAGACGTTTTAAACTTTGCATGATGATAGACGTTGTAAGAACTTTACAGATATACATGTAGTCAGTGGCCTTGTGTCAAGGTGAAGGTCGTACAAGCTATTTTTGTGAAACCTTAACATTGGCATTTTCTCAGAAACAACAAACAGCAGAGGTGCCAAACCTGGCGTGCTGATAGACAGTGATAAGACCTATTCAAGGTCAAGGTCATTAAAACAGTCTGTTGGGAAAATTTTCATTTTCATTTTCTCAGAATCCAGAAGAATCACAAGCATCAAACTATATGTGCGATGACTGACATTAGCAGCACCTTTACAGACATACCTGTGTTCAGTGATTTTTAGTCAAGGTCAAGGTCATGCAAGCGTTTTTTGAGAAACTTTAACCTTGGCATTTTCTTCAAAACAACAAACAGTAGAGGCACCAAACGAGGCATGATGATAGACAGCAATGAGACCTACCTTTCTGAATGACCTTGACTGAAGGTCAAGGTCATGAAAGCTGTTGTGAATTTTAACATTACTGTTTTCAGAGGAACTGCAAATACTAGAGGCATCAAACTTGGCATAATGATAGACATGGATGAGATCTCATTTGAATGAGATCAAACTGTTTCGGGGGAAATTGTAATATTGCCATGAACTCAGAGCGCCAGAGACACTTTACTTGGCATGATAATGGATAGTGATAAGAGCTTTACAAACATACTCTTGTGAATGACCTTGACCTGTGTCACAAGGGAGCCATGAAGGCTTTTGCCTCTCTAGTTGCACTGTTTGCCCACTCATCTTGTCGAAGAACAAAAGCACTTGCTATGCTGGTTTGGAAATCAATGGTGCGCACACGGTAGCTTTTGTAGCGTGCATCATCAGTATGTAAGTTTACGTTTCCGAGCAGAATAAGCAGCATGTCAGAAAGTCAAATTTCTCTCCATCAGAGCAGAACTGACTTCACACTGGACAAGAACAAGAACCAAACTTCGCATCTTCAACTCCAACGTGGTCAGTTCTGCTCTACGGATGCGGAGCATGGAGGACAACAAAGACAGTGTAGCAGAAGATCCAGACATTTTTCAACACCTGTCTGAGGCGCATCTTCAACATCCGATGGCCAGAGAAGATCCGAAACGAAGAGCTATGGGAGCGAGCGGGACAGGAACCAGTGGCCAAGCAGATCCTGCGGAGGAAGTGGGGCTGGATTGGACACACCCTCAGGAAGCCAGCATCCAGCACCACACGCCAAGCCTTGACATGGAATCCGCAGGGGAAAAGGAAGAGAGGCCGGTCTCGCAACAGCTGGAGGCGGGGCACTGAGGCAGAGCTATGCAAGCAGGGGATCAACTGGACTGAAGTGGCAAGAGTAACCGAGAACAGAGTACGATGGCGAAGGGTCGCCAATGGCCTATGCTCCACTTGGAGCCACGGGTCTTAGCAGTTGTAGTAGTAGAACGAAGACTGCGAACACAAGCAGGTTTACGTTTCCTCTTCAGTTCTGGCAAACGCTGGAAAGCGGAGGACATTTGCACCCCCTCCCGCCATGCGGGGATACAGTCACCCCTGTTAGAGGGCAACTGGAGTTTATTTGCCCCTCCTGCGACTGGTATACATTTGCACCCCCTAACGGGCGAACTATACCAACTGAACAGCAAAAAGGCACGCCGTTTCCAGCTGGAACGGCAAAACCTGCAGTCGTCCCTATGCTGCTCCTCCCCAAATACGTTGTGTAAACGGGAAAGAGATCTGTGGGCATGCTCTGCACACATAGTGACAAATAGAGGTAAAAGGGTGTTTGGAGGTTTAACGTCCTTTTCCACCACATAGGGTGATATCAAAGACGGGGCAACGATGAAAAAGCCAGCACAAGTGTTTGGCCCCAGCCGGGATCGAACTCACGACCCGAGCATTAGAAGTCCAACGCTCTACCATTCGACCACCCCGGCTCCCCCCCCCCCCCCTCCCCGAGGTAAAAGAGGTCACTTATACAAGTATTGATGTGTACAAGAATGTCTGGATGTCACTCTCAACTTTGAATGGGCCCAAGGCCTCTCAACAAACAATTCTGATTCTGATTCTAACTGTGGTGTCATTAGTCTAAAACGAAAAAGAATCAACGTATATTCCTAAAACCAGTGATGGCAACATAGCCACATTATATCAAAATTTGTCGCAGTGCTCTCGATTGTGAGCGCACCTGTTTTGCGGGTATTGTTTAATCGAGTTTGTAATGCAGATAATTGTTTATTTTGCAGAATCCGTTGACTCGCCCAATTCGTATTCCACAGAATCAATTCTACCATCTTGGATTTTATTCTCGATCCAAGGAGATTACTTCCCTGTTCCTTTTTTTCGACGATGTTACTGCTGCCTCAGTCGGACTCCTCGTCTCGGAATATGTCGTTCCGTTAGAAAAATATCGGCTGTACAAGACTGTAAAGATTTCTTCAGAGAGGGCGATATTTCTCTACCTGAACGCCCGCATATTTGTAGGTGTGTGTGTGTGTGTGTGTGTGTGTGTGTGTGTGTGTGTGTGTGTGTGTGTGAAAAATGGTGTACTTTGCAAATACGTATAATTCAGTTCAATTAACATACTTTATTGTCTCTTAAGAGAGAGTCTAAAACAGAAAATTTTCTTTGGCTTCACAAGATGCTCTGCCACAGAGCATACTTGTATGATCCCTGCTTTGATGGTTATCCCTGAACGTACTCATTTGTACAGTAGGCCAGGAAAATTTGGCGTCGAGGTATACATACTGCAAACTGCGCGTTTAAAGTGAGTTTAGAGTCGGATTTAATCCGTATTAGATCGTGTTCAGGACCTGACGAGATTATCGGCACCATCGGTTTTGCATTCAGATGCTTCGTAGTTCAGGAATATTACGGAACAACGTAGAACGAATTTGATCCCAACTTTATACCACAGAAAAGGTAGCGCCCAGGCCCCGAATGCAGTGGTGGTCTCCGGGAAGAGTTCCTACGTCCGCGCCACCTTTAAAACGAGCGTTTATCTCACAGGGACCGGAAGAACCATAACTTTGTATCCTCGATGGTGAACGTGCTGGGTCCGATGCAAAATGTCAAAGACAAGGCCAAAGGGGAACTTGGTCCCAAAACAGAAAATCACTAACAGCGACCGTCTGCGTGAAACATGCATGTAGTTGCTGGTGGCCAGTTCATAAAACTAAATCAGAACTTGTTTGTATCCTGGGCAGTCTTTTGCGTGTCCGAGGTCGGCCACATTTCGTCCATAAGTCCTGACGCCTGGGGTGCTGATCATCGACGTATAGAGATAGACGCACCGCGGTGCTGGAAGTGTGGACGCCGCCGCGCGCCATGTTGCGAGTACCTGGAAATGCCAGCTGTTTACATAGCGCGCAGAGCATTGGCCAGACGCTATCAGCTGTTTACATAGCGCGCATAGCATTGGTCGCTTTATCTTACGTCATATTTCTGATGACGTCTTTCTAAAGAACTTTGTATTCGAACGAGGCGTCCTGTACACAGAGCATCTGAGTTCTGGTATTCACAAGATGGCCGCGATAGCGACACTCGCAAGCAGCGGTGGCAGCGTGCGGCGGTGCGTCTATCTCTTTACGTCTGTGGTGCTGATACATTCTGAATTCGCTTCAGCGCGTTTTCGCAAGCTATGCGATATGTTCGCATTTATGGAGAAAATCATATGAAATACGACCGACTTAGTGCACGCAGCGGACTGCCGAAGGCACCAAAAATTCCTAATTTTATTTTCGGAACTGGCCAGCTAACAAATTTATGCATTTTTAGCTCACTTGTTAAACAGTGTGAGTCTGCTTATTGTTAGCTAGGAAAATTAGGCTTCTTATATTAGGGAACGTAGAACAAATAACTTTCTAAATAAATAGTCTTTCTTGCTTGCGCGGCGTTAAGCCATATAACTCAGTCACTCACTCACCCTGAAGAAAGCAAAGTGGGGGTTTATTTACTGTGTCTTCCCGGTTACGTCTGACCGAGGAGGCAGCGTTCTTCACTGTAGACCCTGTTTCGGCTTTTCAAGTTCCCGAAATCCTTGACAGTTCTGAAAGGCCCCAATTCTTCTACATGTCCGATGGTATCAGGAAAAACCGCTTTTCAAATCTACGTGTCTTGCCACACTCTTGCCTTCACTGCACCATTCCTCGGGATATCGAACAAAATTCAATGATTCTCCCCATTACATAATGATCGCGCCGCCATCTTGTTGATACGAACATCTAAACTTTACGAAGAATAGGGCTGCAAAACAGGCAAACCGACATCTTTGGAAACCACGGCGGTTTTAAACGGAAGGGAAACCCACACCGGAAAGCGATACGTCACGAATGACGCGTATACAACGGCTTCCCCGTGATTCCCACACTGCTAAAAGCGGTAAAGGCGATGTCACCACTGAAAACATGTTTTCCTAAAACATGTTTTATAAAACATGTTTTGAAAGGCAAAACGCCCGAAACATGCTTTCCGAAACAATACATGACACACGTGAAAACAAGCAGCGCGCGTCTAATAGCTAGGAAAATTGCTGACAAGGTAGAACAAATTTGATCCTAACTTTTTATTACAGATTTCAGTAGAACACAGGCCCCTAATGCTGTGGTGGTTCTCCGGTGAATTTTTCCTCCGTCCGCGTCACCGTTAAAAACGACCGTTTATCTTGCCATTTTCACTATATGACGCCCTATAAATGGGCTTTTGAGGGTGTGCACAAAGTATTGCGTGTTTTGCGGGTACAGAACATGCGCAGAACTCCACTTTAATACGGTCACTGTTAGACAAGACATGCATTGTTGACATACTGAAAATTTTACCCCAATCAGAACGATGCTTCCTGGAAAATTTCGGCATCAGTTTGGCCGTTGATTCAAAGGACAGTATTTTGATGCTTGTGCACTTATCAGGTCGCTGCAGGTGACAGATGTATCGCGGAAACTTTTACGAACTGAAGAATTTAGTCAGGAAACGCTTCTTTGGTGTTGTGGAGTTCCCTTGTCACCGCATGTGCCAAGTACGTATGAAATAGTGATATCCAAGTGAGCACTTTTTTAGGTAGCGATATTTGTGGGGGTGTACTTACTAAAGTAGTTGCTGTGCGTTGTGAGTAAGTAGTGAACGGTTTTTCTTCCAAGAGCAGTGGCACACTCAAGAATAGTATCCCAGTTGTGTCAGTATCAAAAGTTCATTAAAATCGCTTTTGTACTTTTGTCACAAACAGCCAACGAAAGTGCAACCTGTTTAATAATGGCTGCTAGTTCAGTACTAGCAAAGCGCAATGGAAATTATGTAGAGCACAACCTCAAGTCTATAGTAGTATGTGGCTGAATTCATTTAAGTGTTATGAGGTATGTTAATCACACGGCAAACATGTTTTCAAGGTCAAGGTCATTGGTTTGCTGTTTTCTCCAAAACATTTTACTTCCATCGCTCAGAATAAGCATTTTGGTGCTGCTTACTTTTGTCCCCGTGGTTTGGTGAGTTCACAGCATCCTCAGAATAAAAATATGACTGCAAAATCTTCATAACTCAAGCGTGACCTTGACCTTTACTAGAGGTCACCAGAAAGGCATTCTTATCAATGCATATTAGGCAAATGTTATGCCAAAGTTGTATTTACAAAATTTTCACCCAGTCTCTATGACCTTTACTCCCAAGGTCAAGGTCAACCAAAGTTGTCCACAAGAAATCTTCTCATACAAACATCGTTTGTGCTATTTTTTGTTTTGCCTGGTGCTTGTGACTGCTTGTTCTTTTGCTTATTCTAACACAGCGATGAAATAAAATGTTTGGGAGTAAACAGACGAACCGATGACCTTGACCTTGTAAACATGTTTGCCGTGTGATTTGACATACCCTCATAACACTTGAATGAAATTCAGCCACTTACTACTGCTAACTTGATGTTGTGTTCTACATACTCTCCATCACATTTTGCCAATAATGTATGCCAGTAATTTTCATTTGTAAATTTGAGAATGTCCAAAAAAAAAAAAGGCAAAATAACGGCGTTTGTTCCCAAGGAAAAACACATTGAAAATAAAAGAGATTTCACAGATTTGCTTTTGTGTCTTTTGTTTTTGATTTGCATTCGTGTAATATTATTTTATTGGAATTTCATATTAAGTTTGTCTAATTTCTGTATCTGTACCTCAAAACAGGAATTAATGAAAATGTCCGACATTTTCTGAGTGCGTTAGAATTTGAGGCAAAAAAGTATACTTGTAATAGTATTTTAGGGATGCTGGACCATTTCTCTAAAGCATGATGTGCGTCTGCAAATGATCTGTCAAGCGTAGCAGCTGCAGCAGCGTAATATGTCAGCCCGGTCCCCATCAGTAAGAGAATTGGCGTCTATATGGAAAAAGGAAGATTTGATAAATGAGAGCCGCTACAGGCAACTCTGTTGTCATTTCGTTGGACCACCGCAGGGTGTCTGGCCTAACATATCCAGTAGTGAAACTTGAAGTGTGTGCACAATACCTGCTGCAGCGGCGTCATTTGTAATCTTTGGTGTGTATAGTCAATTTTTGAACCCAACCACAATATGGATTCCCCTTATTACCCCTCACAGCCAAAGGGACATAGTGGATGGGCTAGTGACACGTAAGTGCCAAGCCTCTCCTCTAAAAGTTGGTCAATAACAAAAAACGCTGTGTACACTGTGGCCGTCATATCTGGCTACTTGGTAACCTACCCCCGTAGCAGTTAATGTTCTGTTTAATTAGAAAAAGGTAATTTAAGTCACCTATTTCAAGCAGTGAAGAGTTCTGAAATTTGATGTGGGATGCACGCTTTCCTTCTCCTGGAATCACTCTACTTTTTCCAATATGTAAATCAACGACAAGTTAAAACTGGTGGCTGCTAGCAGCAAAATATAAACCTACCCCCCACGCAGCATGTCATGAAGGAAATGAAAAAAATGGGTAAAAATAATGACCGCTGTAAAGAATACGTGCTTGTTTAGATTTACGGATCTTTCTTCATACGACTAGTCATTGTCTTTTCCACCAAGACAAATGTATAAAAAGAAATTTCATCAAGTGTAGCAATTATGGCATGCCCTTTTGGTAAGCACCGCTTTCAGCCCATATACGGTACTGATAGCTTCAATTAACGGCCATCTATAAGCACTAATCTCTCATACAAGTTCTGAAAGATAAGTCTGAAACACCGAGCATGTGCCCGAATATTTGCATCATATTATACTTGTTTTCGCGGATACACATTATCACAGCAACCAATCAAGTGTCCCTACTCCCATAATTACGCATATTCAGCCATTCTTAAACAGGTTGCACTTTCGTTGGCTGTTTGTGAAAAAAGTACAAAAGCGATTTCAATGAACTTTTGATATGACACAACTGGGATACTATTCTTAGTGTGCACTGCTCTTGGAGAAAACCCGTTCACTACTCACAACGCAGCAACTACTTTAGTAAGTACACCCCCAAAATATCGCTACCGAAAAAAGTGCTCACTTGGATATCATATTTCATACGTACCTGCATATGCGGTGACAAGGGAACTTCACAACACCAAAGAAGCGTTTCCTGACTAAATTCTTCAATGTTCGTAAATGTTTTCCGCGATACATGTCACCTGCAGTGACCTGATAAGTGCACAAGCATCAAATACTGCCGTTTTATAGGGTCCTTTGAATCAACGGCCAAACTGATGGCCGAAATTTTTCACGAAGCATCATTCTGATTGGGGTAAAATTTCAGTATGTCAACAATGCATGTCTTGTCTAACAGTGACCGTATTTAGAGTGGAGTTCTGCGCATTTCTGTACCCGCAAACACGCATACTTTGTGCACACCCTCAAAAGCCCATTTATAGGGCTCATATAGTGAAAATGGCAAGATAAACGGTCGTTTTTAACGGTGACGCGGACGGAGAAAAAATTCACGGAGACCACCACAGCATTAGGGGCCTGTGCTCTACTGATTTCTGTAATAAAAAGTTAGGATCAAATTTGTTCTACCTTCCGCTATATAAAAAGCCTAATTAGACTAGCCTATAAGGCGAGAGAGAGAGAGGGTCCCGCTACGGACACGTTGACTGAGCGGATACGGGAAGGTGTCACTTGACACTCCGCACGGCGGCTTTCATTGGTTGAAACACAAAACATGTTTTCGGATTTTAGGGCAGGCTCTAAAACTGAAAACACGATCAAAACATGTTTTGAAAACATTGTTGTGAAGTATGTCACACGACAAAACACGTTGTTTCGCAGCGAAACATCTGAAAACAATGTTTTTAAGTGTTTTTGCCATCTCGTGTGACATGGCCATAACTCTTGCATGCGTCCATAATTATGCGGACTTGCAAAGGAAAGGCTTAATCTCAACAGCATTGCCTTCCTTTCCATTCCATTTGAGTAACTATCTTCTTTTCTATTTTTCAAAGGTCCGTGTGAGGCTACATGTGGTGATGACAAGGATCGGGTCAGGTGCAAGAGCTATGAAAAGACATGCGTGTGCAAAGCCGGATTCCACGACGTTAAAGGAGTATGCGAGAGTGAGTTGCCTCAAATTTCTTTCACCGTATGTAGGTAATGTGGCTCGGATGTCATAAAAAAAATACAAAACAACAATCAACCAACCAACCAACCAACCCCCACCCCACCCCATCCCCCTTTTCCCCAAACAAAAAAAAAAAAAAAAAAAAAACTCACTACAACCGTTATCCTCAGTTGAAAGTTTGCGCTCCAAAAACCACGATCGAGGAAGCGAAGCACACGCATTTTGGCAAAGTGTGGGCATCATATTTGATTGACGTAATGCATTCGTTCCACGGGGGTGTCTCGATCGCCACTTTTCCAAGTTTTTGGCTCACTTGTGTGGCAAACTGAGTCTATGTTCTAACCCTCCGTCGTCTGTCTGTATATCCGCAGTAAACTTTAACACTGGCATTTTCTCAGAATCTACAAACGGAGGAGGCACCAAACTGTGCATGCTGATAGACAGTCAGAAGACCTTTCAACAACATATCATATTAAATTACTTTGACTCAAGGTCAAGGTCATTAAAGCTGTCTGTCTGGAAATTTTACATTCGCAATTTTTCAGAATCTAGAAATATCAGAGGAATCACACTTTGCACGATTATAGGCATCGATAAAAACTTCACAAGTATATTTGTGTTCAAGTGCCAAATCGAGAAAAAACAGTAAGCCCTCCTGCTGCACAAAAGTGCAGGTCAATTTACGTACAAGGTCACAAAATCCTAACAACAGGGGCAGGACCTCCAATTCTATGACCATCCACCCTCCACTCACTCCTCTATCCAAAACGACTTTTTGGCAGTTTGAAAGAGAAGCTTGCAGGAAGTTCACAATCTCCCTGGACCCGTAAAAACCGTCATTGCACAGTTCAACACTACACTTGATTCAAGGTACCATAACTATCTTCTCATATTAAGGAGGCGGTTGAAAGTAGTGGAGAGACAATATTATATGTTTGAAGAACAGGTAAGAGTTCAGTGGTGTTACGTTTACTCGTTTCCGTTTTTGCAGCATTAGCGACACTACTTCTGGTACACCCCTCGTCTCTTGCACTTGCGGTGTGCCAGGACCACATCACCATATAACTGTGATTCAATACCTCTACGCTTATCCAGCGTTGACAGGTGTCGCCAAATAACTGTCCGATTTTGCTTTGCTCGTTTCAGAATGTAGCGATCGGAAATACGGGTTCAACTGTACCAAAATATGTCAGTGCCAAAATGGGAAGTCATGTCACTCAGTCAATGGTGAATGCCAGTGCGGAAGCGACTTTGTAGGCAAGAGGTATAGTGTCTTCCGCATTAGAACTTTTTACAAGCTCGCCTGTGTGAACAATATGAATCTGTTACTTCGCACAATGGTAACTGGTGATAGAACTTTTCAAACAGACCACTTTGATATGTCTCCTGAACAGTAGAAGGGGAAATCCCTCGATCATAATAAAAGTGTAAATGTCTTTTCTTTTTAAGTTGTTTCTCTATAGAGAAACAACTTTATATGGGATGGGGCAGATTTCGCTGCGCGCAGCAGCAAGTTTCGGTGATAGAAAGCAATGACTGTGACGTTTCTCCAGACAGTGTGTACAGTACTCCTCGCTTAAGGTGACCCCCCACGGGACCAAAATTTTTTTTGATCTTATCCGAGGGGCACGCTAAACAGTCCTCTGATAAGATCAACTACCAGTAAAAAACTTGATCTTATCCGAGGAGCTCAATTTTTGGCGATTATGTCATTTTTTTCACATTTTAGACCGAAAGACTTTCCGCCAAAATATGTAATTCTACACACACACACACGCGCGCGCGCAAGCACAAACGAACGCAAATGCATATACCCCCCCCCTCCCCCTTTTTTTTCCCCCGAACCCTGTGGATCCACCCCCCCCCCCCCCCCCCCCCCCGCAGATGTCAAGCTCCCTCCAAACATCTTGCCCCTGTTACATGGTTGAGGGATGGTTGCACTGATGTTTCGTGAACTGTAAAAGTACTTCAACTTGCCTTCCGACTAAGCCAAGAAGTTAACCAGGTCTCTCGCTCTCCCCCCCCCCCCTCCCTCTCTCTCTGACAACATAAGTATCACCACCACCACCATCATATCGCCACATTGCTCCCTGCATTGCAGCTCTTATCTCTTTCACAAAGATTGTACCAATTTCTAGATCTAAAAGGACCCTCAACGAAATAAGAAATCTTTTGTAAGTACATGTATACTCATCTGCGGTAAACTATCTTTATCGTCAGTTCATCAAAAACAAGCCCCCCCCCCCCCCCCCCCTTCCAGTTTCCATTTTCAGTCTTTGGGTATCACCTCATGGAATAAAAATGAAATTAAAAAATCGTCTGTTTCGTCTTCACCTCGCAGTGCAAATCCGGGTGTTGTTTCCAAGGGAAGCCACTCTCATCACATGGATTTCATCTTAAGCGGTAGTCTTCTCCATTTGGGAACCAAAACGGGGGTGACGTAATCCGAGGTTTTCCCTTATCCGAGGTGACGCTAAGCGAGGAATTCTAAATGGTACAAAGAAGGCTTTTGGTCGGGACCAGCAACCTGATTGATCTTATCAGAGGTGTGACCTTAAACGGTAGTGACGTTAAGCGAGGAGTACTGTACTTTCGTGCGTGCGTGCGTGTTTGGGGGTTTCACGTCCTTTTCCACCACATAGGGTGATATCAAAGACGGAGCAACGATGAAAAAGCCAGCACAAATATTTGGCCCCAGCCGGGATCGAACTCACGACCCGAGCATTAGAAGTCCAACGCTCTACCATTCTACCACCTCGGCTCCCCGTACTTTCGCGCAGACAGTGACATAACGAAATCTGCGTCATAGAAACCGTGCGTGCACACAGTGCTGATGCGTTCTTTTTGGCCGACGTTGTGAGGGGTGCGCGCGCGTGTGTGTTTGTGTGTGTGTGTGTGAACGGATGTAATGATGGCTATCTCCTAAACCACCTCTTTGGAGAGCTTTATATTTTGAGATGAAATGACCAATCATATGCTCCAGAGGTAAGTTTCACGATTTTTTTACTTGTCGAATTTTTAGAAGAGTTATCGCCCATTTAAAGAAATCGGCCTTGTTACGTATTTTTACGAAAACATTGTTCAAATGCCTTCATTTTCTAGACTTTAGAAGTTCATCCAGTTATACCGACTGTATTCGTAGCACAGCTATGTGGGTCTGACAGATTTCGTGTAAAAAAAAAATCTTTCCGAGGTAGGGGTGGTTTCCACATAAGGCCAGATATCTTTGGAAAGACTCCTTCTAATTACTCATCTTCCTGGCGTTTGTGTCACGTGTCACAACTGCACATATGACAGGAACTACTGCACTATTATAGCTTTAGAATTAAGAACAAAGATGAATGATCCCATCCCATAAAGTTGTTTCTCCAAATTTCATGCCATTTTATCTGTCTTGTTTGTTGTTTTTAGATGTTGATTTTCTTTCTCTGTGACTTCCCCGACTGAATTAATTTTTACACAAAACCTGGTCGATCTAGAGGGATGGTAAAATGTGAGGTGGTTTAGGAGATAGTCATGGTTTCACCCGTCCACACACACGCACACACACACACACACACACACACACACACACACACACACACACACACACACACACACACACACACATAAACACACACGCGCGCGCGCGTCTCACAACTCCCGCCAAATAGAACGCAGCAGTTATAGTGTCACGTAAGGTGTCTATGACGCAGATTTCGTTACGTCACCGGCGTGTGCGTGAAAGTCCATTTTTTTTCCATTTTTATGTTGTTTCCATAGTAATGGAAACAACATAATAGGACGGGCTAAAATTTCCACGTTCATGGGCAAGCATCTGTGGTACAAACGCACGTCACTGCCGATCTCCCGCAGAGACGATTTTGCAAGTGTAACTCTGACAATGACGTAAGAAAACTTGCGTCATCGATGCTGACGCGTATGGTGTTCCGAACGCACTTCTCCTCCTCAGTGAGTGCCGTCTGTGCGGATGTGTGTGCGTGTGTGCGTGCGTGTGTGCGTGTGTGCGTGTGTGAATTGTGTCCAGGCCCGTTTCTTCGAAAATACTCAACCGAATGGCTTCAAATTTGGGGTATCAAAATATATCAAAATGTTACATTAGACGATTCAAGCGTGTGATGATTGCTTAAGTGATTTGGGAGTTATCGCCCTTTTGAGACAAGTTGGTTGTCTTTCGTGTACAGGCGTAATATTTATTTAAATCACTCAATTTTTTGGCAGTAGATAGCTTGAATACGGACTCTGAACAGAGTCACTACTAGAAAATGGTCGCTCTTATAGTTTTCATGTAAACCGAGCCTGAGTTGACATTGCATGTGAACCCAGTTCAGATGCCTATTTCTCCGAAAATACTGAACCGATCGATTTCAAATTTGGGGTTTCTAAATGAATCAAGATTGTTGAATAGAAGGCCCGATCCAGGGTACGATTGCACACATGATTTGCGAGTTATCGCCCTTTAAAAAAAAAGTGGCTTTCTGGCGTTTAAAGGCGTAATATTTACCTAAACCACTCCATTTTTGGGACATAGATAGCGTGAGTACGGACTCTCACCTGAGTGAATTTTGGAGGTTGTCGCTTTTATACTTTTGGCGTAAGCCGTACCTGATGAAAGTGCTGGTGAACACACTTTAGATCTCAAAATCGCTCCTACTATACATAGATAATGAGCCTGGGGTGCCATAAAAAATATACAAAAAAATTAGAAAAATTCACTGCAGCCGTTGTCGTCAGTTGACTCGAAAATTTGTACTCGAAGCACATTTCCTTTACACAAGCCACACGCCTCACAAACATCGCAGAAAAGGCACACGCGCACTGACGCAAAACTGTATCAGCGTCAGTTTGCCGACGTCATGTTTGATTGACGTGGGGGTGTGTCGTCACTTTTCGGAAGTTCTCTATTTGTAGACGGGGAAAGCGGGAGTTTCATTGATGTAGTGAGCTTTGTTTTTCCCACTGACTCTCACTCAATAGCATAGTAGAGTGAGAGAACACCACATAGGTCTCAATGGAGCACATGCACAAACGCGGCTCGCGCAAGTCTGCGTGCGTGCGTGCGTGCGCGCGCGCGTTTGTCTGTGTGTGTCTGTGTGCGCGCGCGCGCAGCAGACATAACACATAGTGAAAAAACGTTCGCCGCGCAGACTTGTCTGTTAAACACATTGAGCCGGTATAAATTCGATCTTTACACTGCGCAGCAGCAACACTTCAATTTTCATGGGGCTGCTTTCATTGCAAGAATTGTATCCGAGTCAAAGTTATTACGTCAAATGTATTATGCGTCATCCCAATGAGGAAAACGTCATAGATTTCAAAGAAAACAACTTCACGTCTTCCAAAACCAAGATTGGTCTGACAAGCCCGGTCAGTTGTTTCCATTCAGAGAGAGAGAGAGAGAGAGAGAGAGAGAGTGTAGTGTGTGTGTGTGTGTGTGTGTGTGTGTGTGTGTGTGTGTGTGTGTGTGTGTGTGTCCTCTCGAATACATGGCATTACAAAAGAACGACCGTGACGACAGCAGGTGATTAAATGGAAACAACATATTGGGCTGGTCAGTGGCCATCTTGTTTTTTTTCCATTTGTGCGTGAAAGTAAGTATTGTCTGGAGAAACCTCACAGTCTTGTGTTGTATCACTGAAACTTGCTGCTGCGCGCAGCGAAATAGGTGTAGACTAAAGCGCGGTACATTCAATCGTGACCACAACACACATAGCTGTGACGTCAAACGCGTCATAGGTTTGTGCGATCCTTTCGACCGGTACATGAATGCACATGCATTAGCCCGAGTGTACCTACATAAGGCATCATCCGGGCAGCACCGGAGAGGAATGCACGCCCAGGCACGTTGCAGTATATGCGGCGTTTCGGTAGTACTGTCGTGGTGTCTTACGAGCCGTTCTCGCGCCGTTGAATTGATATATACTAGTACGCACGATGGAGGAACCTCGGAAGTACCTGCTTGACAGCATGACTCATGCTGAATTACAGGAATACCGATAACGACGTACGATTTCATCCCGAGCGAACTGCTTCGCGCCACACCGCCGGTTGAAAGGATCGCACAAACCTATGACGCGTTTGACGTCACAGCTATGTGTGTTGTGGTCACGAATGTACCGCGTTTTAGTCTACACCAGCAAAATATGCCCCATCCTATAAAGTTGTTAACAACTTTAAAAACGTATTCTTCAGGTGTGAACTAAGAAAAGACCAATGCTCGTGTCCTGGGGTCGGACGTACGTGTCTTGCAGCTAACACCTGTGGTTGCAAACCAGGATTTTCAGGCACCACCAGCTGTACACTGTGTAAGGCCTGTGCAAAAATTGAATATTTGAATGTCACAATAGCGTCATGTGTCACGCATGTAGCGTTTGGCAAAACCAGCTGGGGAATTCTTTCCTGTTCGTTAAAAGCGAGGTTTCGTTGTAAGCGAGTTGGTTATACACGAGTGGGGAAGTATATATAGGATATAGGAAAATAGAAAAGAACGCCCCAAGACAGTGTCTGAGTTTATTTGCAGAAAACCGTACACAAGTATGTATACTATTGTGTGAAATCTTTGAGTGGACATGGGATCACTAAAATTTGACCATTTACATGTACATGTATTTTCATGGCTGACGGGCTGCAATTTTTTTTTTATGGAGGCCAAGCAAACGGCCGCACCCCCTCCCCCCTCCCCCGCCGCTGATCTCAAGCCCCCTCCAAACATCTTCCTTGCCCCTGTTACATGGTTGAGGGATGGTTGCACTGATGTTTCGTGAACTGCAAAATTACTTCAACTTGCCTTCCGACTAAGCCTAGAAATTAACAAGGTCTCTCGGTCTCCCCCCCCCCCCCCTCCCCAGCTCTTATCTCTTTCACAAAGATTGTACCAATTTCTAGATCTAAAAGGACACTGAACGAAATAAGAAATCTTTTGTACTCATCTGCGGTAAACTATCTTTATCGTCAGTTCATCAAAAACAAGCCCCCCCCCCCCCCCTTCCAGTTTCATTTTCAGTCTTTGGGTATCATCTCATGGAATAAAAATGAAATAAAAATTCGTCTGTTTCGTCCTCACCTCGTAGTGCAAATTCGGGTGTTGTTTCCAAGGGAAGCCACTCTCATCACATGGATTTCATCTTAAGCGGTAGTCTTCTCCATTTGGGAACCAAAACGGGGGTGACGTAATCCGAAGTTTTCCCTTATCCGAGGTGACGCTAAGCGAGGAATTCTAAATGGTACAAAGAAGGCTTTTGGCCGGGACAAAGAACCTGATTGATCGTATCAGAGTTGTGACCTTAAACGGTAGTGACGTTAAACGAGGACTACTGTAAAGATGACAGCGCTACCTAGATCTAGGAGATGTGTGCTTTTTATGTCATGGACAAGTCCGCCTTGTCCTACATTGACTACATGAGAGGAGAAGGTGGAGGCTGGGCATTGGTATTAGAGAGAGAAAGAGATTTTCTGCTCCAGAATTACTCGGGGCGATAAACACAGTCTATGTTTCCAGGAATGTTTTGTTGTTGTTCAGTTGTGTATGTGTCTTATCATTTATTTATTTTTGTATGGTACAGGCCAGAACGGCCAATACGGAGACAGTTGCGCATCAACGTGTACTTGCGGAGCGGGAATTACAAATTGCGATCGTATTAGCGGTGAGTGTACAGACTGTCCAGAATACACGAAAGGGCCATCTTGCGCTCCGATGGAAGACATGTGCGCTCTGGATATGAACCAACATGGGTGCAGAACGTCACAATTGACGAAAGGGTTCGAATGTCAGAAAAATGGCTCGTGCGGCTGCGCAAACCCATATACTCACAACGGAAATCAGTACTGTGCTCGTAAGTGTTTTAACATTAGTACATGTGCGTTTGCCTATGTGTAACCGTGTGAAGGTAAAGGACACTACGCAGCGGTCGCTTTGACTTGTGTTGGTTTATTTTGACGCTCAGGAAAAAAACAAAACAGTGCAGAATGAAAGTGTGTGATAGCAGAAAATCAGAGCACGTGGTCTCTCCTAGGAGTGTGGCTCGACGATAAAAATAACTATAACAGTACGCAGGCTAAATCTGGCGACGTCCGCCCTGGCCACGTGCACTCAAACTGAAAGACGCATGGCCAGTGGACTAATCGGCTTATATAGGCGGGGCACGGGCCGCAAAGGGAGCGGCTAACCCGGCCCTGGGGAAGGCCTGGGGGAACGGGGGAAAGAGGGTAGATTTGTGTTTCTTAGGGACCGGTATATTGTAGATTGCAGCCGATCTACTGGGCCGATCGGGTTTGAACCAAAAGAAACTGCAAGGAAAGGACTTTTAGGGGATGTAGGTTGGGATTAAAACGGCACTAGGGTTATTTTACTATGAGCTTATAAACAGCTTTACCAGACAGAGTTTTGACTGTGGTAGACCACAAAATCGCTAATTACACTGCTTCAAACCAAACATCTGCCGCAAACCTAAACATACTTAAACAGATCTAAGTTTGCTGATTCCAAAGGACTAATCAGCTTCTCAATAAGTTAATGCTACGGCGAGATATTTAATCTCAAAGTCCGAGCACAAAAACAACTAATTTCGGCTACTGTGAGACATCACCAGGAACGACAATCGCTGGGAGTTATGGTTCCTAGTCAAGGCACTGAGTGCTAGCGGGTAAAGGGGTGACGAGGGTAGCTAGAGGGAAGGCGGGATGAAAATAAAAAGGGGATAAAAAGGAAAAACTAATCTGAAAAAAAATATCAATGGGTAGGGGCCGAGTATACCCGGGTCTCATATGCATATGTTGTGTGTGTGTGTGTGTGTGTGTGTGTGTGTGTGTGTGTGTGTGTGTGTGTGTGTGTGTGTGTGTGTGTGTGTGACTGTAAAAAATAACGCATATGAACGAACGAACCTTTATTTAACAACGGTTTATGATTTGACAAGGTTAAAAGTCAATTTTCAATCAGCCGTTGCTTCATCTGCATTACCACACTCTTCTGTTAATTACTGCGCTCTACTGTTGATTAACGGAGAAAACATATGAAAAGAGAAGAGGAAAAAATGATTCGTAGCTAAACAATGAACAAAGAAGGTCAATACTTACTTGATGGATCGTAGACCATTACTATCATATTTAAAAGGAAAACATACTAAGAAGTCAAAAATTAATTCAACAACAAACACGAGATAAACAAACCTATCACTGCACATAAAATATTCGAGCGAAGGGTTAATCCGTAGTTACGCATTTAGTTGACATATATGCTTGTAGGTCAACAGCACCTGACTCATAATCCAAATAATATGGACTTGTCTTAACTTTTATATAGTTCTTACAAAGTTTTGAAACGTGTTTCTCATTTATACCGGATAGGTTTTTAGAATATATTTACATTTTTTTTTTTATTTAATGAATACCCCTTTTTGGCACCCTTGTGTAACAATGGGAGTCTATGTAATAACCCTCCGTCGTCTGTCTGTGTGTGTGTGTGTGTGTGTCTGTGTGTGTGTGTGTGTGTGTGTGTGTGTGTGTCCAGAAAACTTTAACGTTGTCGTTTTCTCAGAAACTACAAACAGCAGAGACACCAAACTTGGCATGCTGATAGACAACCATAAGACCTTTCAAAACATATCATTTTGAATGACCTTGACTCAAGGTCAAGGTCACTAACGCTGTCTGTTTGAAAATTTTACATTGGCATTTTCACGGAATCTACAAAGACCAGAGGTTTGAAACTTTGCATGATGATAGACATTGATAAGAACTTTACAGATACACACGTATTCAATGGCCTTGTTTCAAGGTCAAGGCCATACAAGCTATTTTTGTGAAACCTTAACATTGGCATTTTCTCAGAAATAACAAACAGCAGAGGCGCCAAACTTGGCGTGCTGATAGACAGTGACAAGACCTATGCACACAAACCATTTTAAATGACCTTGACCCAAGGTCAAGGTCATCAAAGCAGTCTGTTTGGAAATTTTTACATTTGCATTTTTTTGGAATCTAGAAGAACCAGAAGCATCAAACTTTGCATGATGATCGATATTGGCAACACCTTCACTGAGATACCTGTGTTCAATGACTTTTAGTCAAGGTCAAGGCCATGCAGGCTGTTTTTGGGAAATTTAACCTTGGCATTTTCTCTGAAACAACAAACAGTTGAGGCACCAAACAAGGCGTGATGATAGACCGCAATGAGACGTACCTTTTTGAATGACCTTGACTGAAGGTCAAGGTCATTAAAGCTGTCTGTTGTGAATTTTAACATTACCGTTTTCAGAGGAACTACAAATACTAGAGGCGTCAAACTTGGCATAATAATAGACATTGATGTGATCTCATTTTAATGACCTTGACCCAAGGTCAAGGCCATACAAACTGGGGGAAAATTGTAATATTGCCAGGAACTCGGAACGCCAGAGACACTTTACTTGCCATGGTGATAGATAGTGATAAGAGCTTTACAAACATACACTTGTGAATGACCTTGACTCTTGTCACAAGGGAGCCATGGAGGCTTTTGCCTCTCTAGTATATTAAAGGTCTTGTCCAACAAAATATTTTCCCGAATTTCCCAAAATTTTGCATTTGAACAGAAAGTAAGGACCACGCTCTGTCATCTGAGCACCTAAATAGGTTGCCTTCAAACACCCCAGCAGTTTCGTGTTAACAAAAGTCGCGCCAGGAAAACTTCGTCTGCTAGCCAAGTATAATACTTTGGTTCTTGATGCCATAGCCCAGTTGAAAACTCTTTTGAAAAAGAAATCACGTGTTTCTAATTATCACCAAGGTGATTTGGGGACACAGACAAGATGCCATCTTCTGAAGTGCGTGGTTTGTTGGCGGTCTGCATGGATTCCCTCGACCGAAATGAGAATTGCAAAGAAAACAGGTAGAGCCTAGATGCTTCTACTGCCACTGAGTGAGAGTCGATGCAGGAACTCTAGGGCCTGGCGTCAGAGTGGGTTCTCTGCATTTCAATGCCGATGCATACTCTGTGATATCAAAACGAAAGAAGAAATGCCACAACGTCCGGCGCTACTGGAGGCGTGTCGGGTTCCAGTCAGCTGATCGAAAAAACAAAGGGGAGAGGCAAATGCACGCGAACCATCTGACTAAGCTTCTAAAACCGAGAGGAAATTACAATTCAGTCACTCAACATTCAGTACTGCAACACAAATGAGAGACACGAATGACGTGAAATGCATCGCCCGGAAAGAATTCTTTTTTTTTTTTTTTTTTAGTATTGTATAGGCGCTTTTCCCAATTTCATGAATCGGCTCAAAGCGCCGCGAACTGAACCCAACGCGCACGCTCACGTGAATCACACGCATCCTCTCACACACTGGACATAAACACATTACAATCACGTGGTGCGAAGGGTCAGCTCAGCTATTTAAAGTTCGGAATTTAGAATTGCATTTATTTTTCAAATTTGGTGGGCTGAACATTTCCAAAGCAGAAGGGGAGAAAGCCGGAGTACCCGGAGAGAACCCCCGACGATCGGCCCGAATGAACGGTGCCACGTACGAGAAGGAAAAAATTCTTCGCCCCGAATGGGACTCGAACCTCTGACCTCTCGCATTGGTGACAAGTCTCTTAACCACTAGACCACCGATCGCCCCATTCACAACACTAGGGCAATGATTGTCTTTGTTTGTTGACTTCTCGGTGATCATTGTGGTAATGAAGTCCGATGACGGCTCAGTTTGGATATAATATGTGTACCAAAGTCCTAATCTCGATTAACCCCATTGGGGGTCTTGGAAGCTGCGGGGGAAAAACCGAGGTATAGCCAGAAATGCGGTAACAGCGGGAGGAATCCCGGTCAACATCTGTCCAAACGTTTTCAGTTGCACCTACCTGCTGCACGGCCCTTGTAGATATGCCGCTCGTGTCATGGGCCGCGTCACTTTATTTCCTAGATTGCTTGGCCTGTGGATATTTGGAGCCACCTCTACCTGTTACACTGGCAGCACCACTAGATTTACCCAGGCTTAGCCGCCACTCGCCGGGTATTCTCTTCTGCGTGGTATCTATCCCTGCACTGCCAAAACTAAATGATACGCTGTGTGTCGCAAGCCCGCGACCTCGTGACCCAACTTCCACGGGACTCCCGGTAGCGCCTCCAGCGGTAGTACCACAGCTATCAGCGAGACCAGCAGCAGTGAAAGCGAAAGTTGCAGGGCCGGTCACAGTTGACTGGGTGACGGCAGTGACTGGCGTGGTCGCTGTTGACATCGTAGTCGTCGTTGGTATCTGAGCTGTAGTACTTCTTAGTGTCAACATGCTTGATGTCATTGTTTCATCTCCGCTGAACATCTCCAGCCTAAAGGCGCGTCTTAATTCAGCCGGAACAACTCTTCGGCGAACACAAGCGAAATTCGTCGGCTTTCTTCGGCGTGGCCTCTACGTATTACTAGGCGCCGAACATTCTTGACACGTGACCGAAGGAAAATAGCAATGGCGCCGATTGTGAGCTTACCAGTGAAGTGCGTCTCGTAGCAACTGTAGCTTTTGAGGGAAATCAAGGAGTTACACGACAACATGGCTTTACACACTCAAAAGGGCACTATCTGAACTAACCGATGTGACCCAACTGCGCCATGAATTGCATTAAAAACCGAAATAATCACCAACGAAACCATTGAGCCGACAGACAGTTACGAGCCGGTACACCGGCGTAGCAGACGGTCACTAGCACACGGAAGAAAAACGTCATACCAACAATGTCGCGGTTTTGCATCAATTTTAACAACAAAATTAAAACCCTTTACTACCTCAGTAATCAGAGTGACGCAAGTGAGCCATGAAAGTTATAGATGCCTGAAATATCAGCGACTAGAACTTTGACTCGGTACTCGCCATGTGACGACGCAAGCCCGGCCGGCGCACACCGCCACGCTAGCAGACGGCGTTAGCATGCGAAGCAAAAACACCGTAATTACAGATATTTCGCATTCTTACATCACCTGTAGCATTGTAAGTCAAATGTACACTATCCTTACTAATCAATGTATTCCAACAGCACCAAGAAACTTCTTCATTGCCGAAACATTAATGCTTGTAACTTTGAACCGACACCGGCCATGTGCGAGCGCGACCCTCCGCCATCTTGAAATCAGATAGCCGGCGAATCTGGACCAGCCAATCAGATAGCGCCTGGTGAAATCCCTCGTGGTTGTTTGGAATTCCTCGCACTGCATGTCGACCGAAGTCCGAACTGTCCAAAATCTATTCGCGAACCCCCGAAATGGTTCGGCCGAAGGATTTTCCTTCGGTCTTCGAGGTTATTCAGGGTAGTTCGGGCTCAATTAAGACGCGCCTTAAAGAAAATGGAGAGAGAGGGTAGACCTCTGAATGGAAACAACATATTGGGCTGGTGACCATCTTGTTTTGTCTCCGCTGACTCTAACCAAAGATCCATTGTATAGAGGATCTTTGCTCTAACTACGATAAGTACATAAATGAAATAAATAAAACCAAACATTAACCGCTTGTCACCGATCTCTCATTGTCTGTATTATTCTATAGCACAGATTTGTTATAGCTAAATTCTATCCATTCATAGTAGCGGAATCACCAGTCTCTATCCAGACTGCGAGCAAGCTGCCTGAAGTTGAATGGTACTTTTTTATTTCTATTTATTTTATTTTTATTATTTTTTATATTGTACTTTTGCATTCCATTGTACACTCAGAAGCACTAAGCAGTCGGTCGCTGTACTGGCTCCGCCGTTTCCGTGGCTTTACCAGGACAGTTATCGTCACAACTGTCCCACTTAGCGATAGACACTCTAACTGGGAAACCAAGCCAATGATAGGTCTTGGCTTGGAGTCCATGCCTCTACAAAACCGGTAGGAAACGGGAAATTTGTGGCGACCCAAAACGATGTCCTTTGTAAAACAAAAGAACAGCCTAGAATGGTCAAGAATAACGTAGCGTTTACGGCAAGCATACTCTGGCAGTAAAACTGACTGTGAATAAATCGCAGCGAGGGCTTTTGTTCCATTCGAGAGGCTAGCCGACGATTTTTCCTCGCCATGTTGATTGCGTATTGACAACGTGACACATCACGTGGTGTACCAGCGGTAAACAAAAGTGAAGTACACGACACAATCTACGACGACAGACGTAATGCTCTAAGTCTGCTGCAGTATAAGACTCAAACTGCCATATGTAGCGTCGCCAGCCGAGATCTTACGCGCGGTACACCTTCTGTAGCCATGCTAGAAATCTAGACATAAAATCGTTGTTTAAACCGACAAATACAAAAAGAAAAAGAAACCATCCCACATGTAGTCACATGAAGCTACAGACAGCACCTAGCACACCTTTGTGATTGGCCCAAATATGGATGACGTATTTCCGCCATCTTGTTTTTGTCGTCTGCACTTCCGGGTTTTCCGGTTTCGCGCGAGTTTTGACAGCGTTTTTTGACGCACGTGTGCGACGCCTTGCTCCACAACTGCTATTAAACCTTCAAACCAACGGATACTTTAACCAATCGCAGACCTGCTTTCAATGAAACTGCGACTTTACCCTCATAAATGTGCATTGAAAATCGTTCTGAGAACAGGTGAGTGTGTTTGGGGGAACTTCGACACCTTCGGGGGAACTTCGTCACCCCCTTCGGGGGAACTTCGACACCACCTGGGGAACTTCGTCACTAGGCTTGAGAGTATTTGTTTTCATGGTTTCAGTGCCTTAAATGTGATGTGCTACAAACTGTAGGTCAGATTTCTTCTTTATTTTTATCTAACATGTGTGATTAAACAACTCTCTCTCTCTCTCTCTCTCTGATTGAAGAAGACTGTTTCAGGCAAAACTGAGCTTAAAACAACAGGTTATTTTTGTGTGTATTCATTAAGCTAAGCAAATCGACCAGTCTGGGAATGTGAGTGTGTCTATGGTAGAACCATCCTGGAAGGCTATTTTAGTGTTAGAATATTTCAACTTCTTAGCTTACTCTTAAAACGAATTTCCCCTGTTGATGGTGACGGATTTCCCCCATGTACATTTTTGGTCGGGGGAACTTCGTCACCCTCAGTAATTTCGTGTTTATGCAGTGTTTTGATGTGTGCCATCGCTAAAGAAACATTTAAACTTTAAAATAAAGTCATGTTTATGTTTAAGACCCTTAATATATTTGATTTCATTCAAAAACATAAAAATAAGACTATACAAAGATAGTTGGGACTTTACCGGCAAAAGACACGTGAAGTTGGGACTTTACCGGCAAAAGACACGTGAAGTTATGAAGCAGACGAGAAAAGCAGTCAAGTCAGAATGCGATCATTTGACGCGTCTGGCTGTACCAAGTATTTTCACTGGTCGTTCCATCTATCGTTTGGAATCTTGTAGTTACTTGGGAGAGCCTATTTGGAGGGATGAAAGCTTAGTAAGTGCATTGAATTATAGAAGAAACTTGGGGTGACGAATTTCTCCCGAACCGCAAGGGTGTCGAAGTTCCCCCAACCCACCTTATAGCCAGTTTACACGCCTTCCGAGAAGCCGCGTTGGGCGTCTTTTCCGAGAACTAATACCATATAAGGAGTTTGGCAGTGAGCGAGACAGGGAATCTCCCGATCTATTTATAGCTAGCTACAGCTAACGACCGTACCTTGAAATTAGCTAGCTACGTGTTAAATCTTGCTCATGCAACAAAGTTAGCCACCTGCTGTACCTTGTAGGTAGCTAACTATAAGCTAGCGATTTAACTATGCGCTAGGCACCACTCACTAACTTGCTGTTATGCAACTGGCCCCTGGAAGTCAGGCGGTACAGCCGTCGATTGCGCCACTATCAAACGTGGTGAGAATACTTTCTTCTCGTGTGTACTAGTTCTACTTCAGATGTGGTGTATCAGTACGTTTCCTACTTTTTAACCTGTATGAGCTACTGATTAGCGTAACAGAAGTTTGCCGACATGGAAGTTTGCGACGGACTCCGCTTCACAGAAACGAAGTTTATTATCTACTCATGTGTGACGAACTCATTGTGACGTAAAGCATCAGACAATGCGTCATGTTAAAAAAATACGTCACAAGAGTTCGTCACTATTTTGAGAGCGTTAGAAAAACGTCGTCTTTCTTGGGTCTGAAACTTCGCCATCTTATCGGACCACCGCCCAGAGGACCTATGCCAGGAATGATGAGGGGGATGCCACCAGGAATGCGTGGTCCACCTCCGATGTAGACGACTCATTCCATTTCCTCATGGAGAGGAGATTTTCAAACTCAAAACATTTGAGTGAAGACTTTCTCATGGGACATTGGCATCAAGCTGGACGCGGTAGTCTGTCCGGTTTGGAGGTTCAGTTTATCCAGCGTTGCTGTTTACACTGTCTGCCATTGGTGTGGATTTAGCTTTGAGAACTGTAACCCTGGCTTACTGGTGGAATGGGAACGGCAAGTGATGTCTGAAGTTGAAAGGAAAATGTGGCTACATGGCAGTTCATCTTTTCTTCAGGAGATGTGGTGCTTTAGAACCCATCACTACACTAATCTGACTTTCCGATCCGACTACTTGGAGAGATATAGTGGTGGTGTGATGTGAGACATCTTCATCGACATTCTATTCGTCATGTTCGTCATCGGTTATTTTATCACGTTTCATGTTGTCTGTTAATTGTGTTTTGAGTTTAAGAATCATATTTCAAGTCATCTATCAATTGTGTTTTTGAGTTTGTAGTGTGCAAGCGACGCATACATTCGCACTCCGTTACATCATGATTACACTAAACAAAGACAGCAATCTTACAGTCACATGCCACATCATTGTAGAAGATGCAGACATTTCTTGTAAACGTCACCGATGCAAATATTCCTCAATTTTCACCAAAACATAAACTGCAGCTCGGGAGCGTTGCAAAACTACCACCATTTTTATTTTGTCTCGGTCGTCCACGACAGGGGCGTGGCCTCTGCTGATAGACTCGAAACGAAGGTCAATTCAGCGAAAACGATTTTTAGGCTCTAGCCATTTTTAGCGCCACTCGCCATCCGCGAAAAGTTAGTTGCCCCCAATATTATGGGGTAAAAGCACACAACGGTTACAATTACTAACCTCTGGCCATCACAGTTTTCACTCGCGCAGGAACACATAGTTTGGACCTGTGGCTAAAGGTACGACCTCGACCTCTTAGCCACGTGACTGGGGTTATAGACACCCCCGCTGGGTGGCCCGTTCATGCCCGCTTCAATCGCAGTCGCGCCATTGCTAGCTGGCCCCTTATGATGGCGCCACTGTACCGGTAGTACATCTGCACTACCGCGTCAAGAACCAAAGCGACCACCTTGGATGGCCTTGGCGCGCATATTCCATCAGGTTTTGAATGTTTTTTGGACAGATGCAGACTTCTACGAGTCTTTCTACGTATGAAATTGTATGGTACATGTAGTTAAACCATTCTAGAATTGCTCTGTAGCGGTCGTGTGAGACCTGCATTGCACTGGGACACGTTTCAAACACTTTTTGACACTTTTGGGGCCGAAATCTGTGTAGACAGCCCCTTTGATGACCTGGCGGAGAAGGGCCTCGATTAGCTGTGAAATAATCTTTGTTGCTTGCGCGGCGTAAGGCCCTAAGTAAGTAAGTAAGTCAAAGTGAGTAACTCACCTAACTAACCCCTTTAAAAAGAATTTCCAGATGGAGAAGCCTTTCCCACTTTCACCCGTGAAAACACCAAAGTTCGCTCGATGGTTATTGATAAAATGCGTTTTTTAGGGACCTCTTCTAAATGTTCATGGCCACACTAACGTTCTGGCTGCCCTTTTCATTTCTGTGTGTGTGTGTGTGTGTGTGTGTGTGTGTGTGTGTGTGTGTGTGTGTGTGTGCTTTTAATGACGTTTACGTTTGTTTTCTTCCTATAAATTGTTGCCTGTGCCAATTTCCACAAAATTGGTTTTCAGAAATTGCAAAAGAATACGTGATACCGGGCGTCAGGAAAGCAGCGTTTCAACTGCGTCAAACCCAGAGGTTCTCCGTAAAACTATATTTCAACATCAGGTTTTACAAGAAGGACATTACTATGAACATTCACGTTGGTGCTTATGAATGTGAAATGGAAATATGGGAAGGCGACAACGAGAAGCCTGGAAAAGACGTGAACGACCAAGCATCAATGCAACCGTCAAGCCGTCGACAAAAGTATATTGTTTGGCAGGAACTGTATGTTCCCATTCCAAAAACCGGAACGGAGATAACATTTAGTGTTAACGGACAAGCTAGTGAGTTAAGCATTCTGGAAACGATAATATCAGTCAAACATGATGACACTTGTTATGGAATGTATGGTATGAAGTATTCGAATTCGGAACTTAGGGTAGTGCCAAGCAAAAAATCCCAGATAGAGAGTACACACAAACTTCAGCTGCGTCGTGACTGCAACCAGCGCATTCGTATATACTTGGAGGATATTCAACAGAACTATCTCTGCGAGCAAGCGAAAATTCTCCGAGCTGTTTGGGAGATAAAGACCCGAAAGAAGGAAGAGCTGCGCGCATGCTACAATGTCGATAGTTGGAAACCACCCCTCTTCACCGCAAGTTTTGACCAATACAATATGTATATTCTAATACGAACACTTCCACACGGATTTCACATTTTTCGGAATAATATGCTCTGGATGGAAAAGGCTCGAGCCTCACCAAGAGAAGCTCTAGTATGGGTAAGTTTCTGGTTCAGGGCCCGCATGTAAAACTCGAGGTTAATTTAACCCTCGGCTACGGACCTAACCCAGACTAGCTACTCCGAGGCTAGCGGGAGCGATTTTGCGCGATGTAGAAGTCGAAGTTAGAGCGTGGATTAGCTAACCCGGCAATTTATTTTAAGCTGGGGGAAATCCCTTTGATGCGCATGCTTGAGACGTGGGTTTTGTTTCCGTTCGATAACTTCCTTTGCCATGTGCGGTCTTTTCGAAGAAAGAATGGCGTCATATTGCCGACGTCATATTTGATTGACGTAAGGCTGACGTTTCCTGGGATGTCTCGTTCAATGGCGTCTTTGATACTGTCAGTGATCGGAAGAATCTCCTGCCAGTGAGGGGAGCCGGTGTGGTCGAATGGTAGAGCGTTGGACTTCTAATGCTCGGGTCGTGAGTTCGATCCCGGCTGGGGCCAAATATTTGAGCTAGCTTTTTCATCGTTGTCCCGTCTTTGATATCACCCTATGTGGTGGAAAAGGACGTTAAACTCCTAAACACCCACCCACCCACCTTCCTGCCAGCGAACTTTTTGAATATTTACTCATCGTCACCAAAGATGTCAAATGGGTTCTGATGGTCACAGAAGATGCGGTGAGCATAATAACTGCCTTTACTACAGACTCAGTGCAATTGCCGCCGTCCTTGCTTCTCGGTAATCCGGGGTTAGCAGACTTATCATCCCGAAAATGGCCGGATAGTTTGATCCCCGACTTTGGCTCGAAGATAGAGCTAACCTCGACTCGTGCATGCGAAAATTTAACCCTAGAGCTAAATTAGATGTAGGTCAGACTCAAACCCGGGACTAAAATACCTAACCTCGAGTTTTACATGCGGGCCCTGGTAAGGTTCTCGCAGAGAGAGATAAGCATTACTGTGTTTCATCACTGAAAATGTTGTTCCGGGATATTCCCCCAGACAACATCTTCGAGTTCTTGAAAGAGTCCAACTTGTTTTATAAAATCTAGTCTCTCGTGCAATATGGACTTTCTTTAACCTACATAGCTTCGAGATTTTTTATGAACATGTTTATCTCTTTTGGACCTGACAGTTTTACACACACACACACACACACACACACACACACACACATATATATATATGTGTGTGTGTGTGTGTATCTTGTTTTACAGAATAGCTTTTTACTCTTTTAACGACCTGGCAGAGGCAAACTTTTACTTAGCCGCGAAGTAGTCATTGCTGCTTGCGCGGCGTTAAGCCCTCAATAACTCACCAATTTTAACTCATGCACGTAACAAAGCATCTTGTTGAGTGATCTCCCTTAAAGGCCAAGGTCACATTTGTCATAGAGCCATAGAGCCGTTTTTCGTTCTGGAGACAATTCAGTGGGACATGTTCCACAGTATTGCTTACACAAACTTTATACTTTCATCACACTAGAGAGGCTGAAGCCTCCATGGCTTCCTTGTAGCAATGGTCAAGGTCATTCACAAGAGTATGCTTGTAAAGCTCTTATCACTATCTATCATCAAGCCAAGCAAAGTGTCTCTGGCGTACTGATCGAGTTCCTGGCAATATTACAATTTTCCCAAAAACATTTTGTATGGCCTTGACCTTGGGTCAAGGTAATTCAAATGAGATCTCATCAATGTCTTTCATTATGCCAAGTTTTATGCCTCTAGTATTTGTAGGTCCTCTGAAGACAGTAATGTTAAAATTCACAACAGACAGCTTTATTGACCTTGACCTACAGTCAAGGACATTCAAAATGGTAGGTCTCATTGCTGCCTATCATCATGCCTCGTTTGGTACCTCTCCTGTTTGTTGTTTCGGAGAAAATACCAAGATCAAAGTCTCCCAAAAAGAGCTTGCATGGTCAAGGTAATTGAACACAGGTATGACAGAATAAGTTTTGCCAGTGTCTATCATCATGCAAACTTTGATACTTCTGGTTCTTCTGGATTCTGAGAAAATGGAAATGTAAAAAATTCCAAACAGACTGCTTTAAGGTCAAGGTCACTTAAATTGGTTTGCATACTTCTTATCATTGTCTATCAGCAAGCAAAGTTTGGCGCCTCTGCTGTTTATTATTTCTGAGAAAAAGCCAATGCTAAGGTTTCACAAAAAGCTTGTGTGGCCTTAACCTTGAAACAAGGCCACTGAATACATGTATATTTGTAAAGCTTTTATCAAGATCTATCATTCTGCAAGGTTTAAAACCTCTGGTATTTGTAGATTCCGAGAAAATGCCTATGTAAAATTTTCATTTAGTAGCTTTTGTGACTCAAGGTCAAGGTCATTCAAAATTACAAAGGTCGTACGGTTGTCTAACAGTATGCCAAGTTTGGTGTCTGTGCTGTTTGTATGTCAATGACAATGTTAAAGTTTTTTTTTCTGCACACACACACACACACACACACACACACACACACACACACACACACACACACACACAGACGACGGAGGGTTATTACATAGACTCCTATTGTTACACAAGGGAGCCAAAAATGAAAAGCAATCTACACACATGACTGTTAGGTTGTTTGGCATGTGTCTTTTTGATATTCTCTCGTTTGTACCAGGTGTTCTGCTGGAATAGAGTACAGTAGTACAGCACTGAAAAATTAAGACGCGGGAAGCACAAACAAGGATGGTACTTTCAAAAGAACGGCACTTAACATTATTACTTTGAAAATCAAGAGACCGGCAAAAAAAAAATACAAACAAAAAAACAAAACAAAACAAACAAACAAACAGAAAAACAAGGAGGAACGGCCCCGTCCTACACAGTTGTTTCTCCAAATTTCATTTTATTTTGTCTGTTTTGTTGTTATTGTTGCCGGTTCTCCCCTCTCCAAGTTCTACCAATGACACTAGATCCTCTACGACCTCGACCGATTAGTCACGTGACTGGGGGTGGGGCCGGATGGGGGAAGAGAGAGAGAGACAGAGAGAGAGAGTGGGTGGGTGGGTGTTTAGGAGTTTAACGTCCTTTTCCACCACGTAAGGGTGATATCAAAGACGGGGCAACGAGAGAAAGGCCAGCACAAATATTTGGCCCAAGCCGGGATTCGAACTCTCGACCCGAGCATTGAAAGTCCAACGCTCTACCATTCGGCCACCCTGGCTCCCCAGAGAGAGAGAGAGAGAGAGAGAGACGTCAGTTCCGTGAACTAAACATTTGACGCCAGCTTCAGGCAGGTCGTCATACAGAGAGAGAGAGAGAGATGACGTCAATTCCGCGAACTAAACATTTTGACGTCAGCCTCTAGCACTGCGATCGTCTGAGGAAGCTTGTTTATGTCTTGTGATTTCCCTGTTGGCTTTGTGGCTTCCCCGATTGAATTATTTTTCACATGAAATCTGAAAGATCTAGAGGGCTGGTGAATTGTCGGAGGCAGTGACGATACTTGCTTATTTTGTCTGTGAACTAAGCGTTTGACGTCAGCTTCACACTGGTGGTATGACAGATGATGCTTGTGCATGTTTTGTGATTTCCCTGTAGCTTTTGTGACTTCCCTGGCTGAATTAATTTTTACATAAAATCTGGAAGATCTAGAGGGCTGGTGAAACATGGACTAGAATACCTTGGATTGTACTTAAGAAATCGAAAATTTGGAACTCTTTTGACCGGTGCTTCTCGAAGAAACTTGAAAAAGTTATGTTTATCTAAAAGTTCAGTTATTCTAAATGCTAAAGCTACCATTATGGTGCAGTAGTTCCTGTCATATGTGCAGTTGTCACACTAGACAACTAGAAAGGCAAAAGCCTCCATGGCTCCCTTGTGACAAGGGTCAAGGTCATTCACAAGTGTATGTTTGTAAAGCTCTTATCACTATCTATCATCATGGCAAGTAAAGTGTCTCTGGCATTCCGAGTTCCTGGCAATATTACAATTTTCCCCCAAACAGTTTGTATGGCTTTGACCTTGGGTCAAGGTCATTAAAATGAGATCACATCAATGTCTATTATTATGCCAAGTTTGACGCCTCTAGTATTTGTAGTTCCTCTGAAAACGGTAATGTTAAAATTCACAACAGACAGCTTTAATGACCTTGACCTTCAGTCAAGGTCATTCAAAAAGGTAGGTCTTATTGCGGTCTATCATCATACCTTGTTTGGTGCCTCAACTGTTTGTTGTTTCAGAGAAAATGCCAAGGTAAAAGTTTCCCAAAAACAGCCTGCATGGCCTTGACCTTGACTAAAAGTCATTGACCACAGGAATGTCAGTGAAGGTGTTGCCAGTATCTATCATTACGCAAAGTTTGATGCTTCTGGTTCTTCTAGATTCCGAAAAAATGCAAATGTAAAAATTTCCAGACTGCTTTAATGACCTTGACCTTGGGTCAAGGTCATTTAAAATGGTTTGTGTGCATAGGGCTTTTCACTGTCTATCAGCATGCCAAGTTTGGCGCATCTGCTATTTGTTATTTCTGAGAAAATGCCAATGTTAAGGTTTCACAAAAATAGCTTGTATGGCCTTGACCTTGACACAAGGCCATTGAATACATGTCTATCTGTAAAGTTCTTATCAATGTCTATCATCATGCAAAGTTTCAAACCTCTGGTCTTTGTTGATTCCGTGAAAATGCCAATGTAAATTTTTCAAACAGACAGCGTTAGTGACCTTGACCTTGAGTCAAGGTCATTCAAAATGATATGTTTTGAAAGGTCTTGTGGTTGTCTATCAGCATGCCAAGTTTGGTGTCTCTGCTCTTTGTAGTTTCTGAGAAAACAACAACGTTAAAGTTTTCTGCACACACACACACACACACACACACACACACACACACACACACACACACACACACACACACAGACGACGGAGGGTTATTACATAGACTCCCATTGTTACACAAGGGAGCCAAAAACGCCGGGATGATAAGTAATTTGCAGTAGTCTTTTCATAGATATTTGATCTTATGTGCAAACCACCCCTACCTCGGAAATATTTTTTTTACACAAAACCAGTCCGAGCTACAGAGCTGTAGCACGAATACAGGCAGTGTGATTGGGTGAACTTCCAACGTCTAGAAAATGAAGGAATTTGAACAACTTTTTCGAAAAAATTCGTAACATGACCGATTTTTAAAAATCGGCGATAACTCTTCTGATATTGCGCCAGGTTAAAAATCGTGAAAGGTAGCTCTGGAGAAGGTGAATTCCCATTTTATCTCAAAGTAAAAAGGCCTCCATCGAGGTGGTTTAGGAGATAGCCATCATTACATCCGTCCACACACACACACACACACACGTCTCACAACTCCCGCCAAAAAAAAAACGCAGCAGCATAGTGTGCACGTCAAGTGTCTATGACGCAGGTTTCGTTACGTCACTATGTGCGTGAAAGTATGTATTGTGTGGAGAAACGTCACAGTCTTGTTTTGTATCACTGAAACTTGCTGCTGCGCGCAGCAAAATCTGCCCCGTCTCAAAAAGTTGTTTCTCTATAAAGAAACAACTTAAAAACTACAACAAACTCAGCAGGCTGCTCTTTCCTTCTCCGAAAGTTATTCCGCCTAACATGCAATCCACTCCTAACTTAGTAATATTTTTTCCACAAAATCTGTCAGAGCTACAAAGCTGTGCTACGAACTCATTCAATATAACAATTCAAAATAATAGATGAACTCCCAAAGTCTAGAAAATGAAGACATTGAACAACTTTTTCGTCAAAATACGTAACGTGACTGATTTCTTTAAGTGGGCGATAACTGTTCTAAAAATGCGGCAAGAGAAAAATCGTGCCAGGTCGGCCAGGAGAATGTGATTTCCCATCTCATCTAAAAGTAAAAAGCCCGTCACTGAGGTGGTTTAGGACACAGCTGCACACACACACACACACACACACACACACACACACACACACACACACACGTGTCACTCCCGCCAAAAACTACGCGGCTGAGCTCTGCGGCTACACGTAATGTGTCTATGACGCAGATTTCGTTACATCACTGTGTGCGTGAAAGTGTGTATTATCTGGAGAAACGTCACAGTCTTGTTTTTGGCTCCCTTGTGTAACAATGGGAGTCTATGTGATAACCCTCCGTCGTGTGTGTGTGTGTGTGTGTGTGTGTGTGTGAGTGTGTGTCCAGAAAAACTTTAACGTTGTCGTTTTCTCAGAATCTACAAACAGCAGAGACACCAAACTTGGCATGCTGAAAGACAACCGTAAGACCTTTCAAAGCGTATTATTTTGAAGGTCAAGGTCACCACAGCTGTCTCTTTGAAAATTTTACATTTGCATTTTCTCTGAAGCTACAAACACCAGAGGTTTAAAACTTTGCATGACGATAGACATTGATAAGAACTTCACAGATATACATGTATTCATTAGCCTGGTGTCAAGATCAAGGCCATACTAGCTATTTTTGTGAAGCCTTAACATTGGCATTTTCTCAAAAATAACAAACAGCAGAGGCGCCAAACTTGGCGTGCTGATAGACAGTGATAAGACCTATGCACAAACCATTTTAAATGACCTTGACCCAAGATCAAGGTCATAACAGCAGTCTGTTTGGAAAATTTTACATTTGCATTTTCTCAGAATCCGGAAGAATAAGAAGCATCAAACTTTCCATGATGATAGACATTGGCAACACCTTTACTGACGTACCTGTGTTCAATGACTTTTAGTCAATGTCAAGGCCATGGAAGTTGATTTTGAGAAATTTAAACCTTGGCATTTTATCCGAAACAACAAACAGTACAGGCACCAAATCAGGCATGATGATAGACAGCAATGAGACCTATCTTTTTGAATGACCTTGACTGAAAACATTACCGTTTTTGGAGGAACTACAAATACTAGAGGCGTCAAACTTGGTATAATGATAGACATTGATGAGATCTCATTTTTGAATGACCTTGACCCAAGGTCAAGGCCATACAAAGTGTTTTGGGGGAAAATTGGAATATTGCCAGGAACTCGGGACGCCAGAAACACATTACTTGGCATGATGATAGATAGCGACAAGAGCTTTACAAGCATACTCTTGTGAATGACCTCGACCCTTGTCACAAGGGAGCCATCGAGGCTTCTGCCTCTCTAGTTTATCACTGAAATTTGCTGCAGCAAAATCTGCCCCATCTCATAAAAAAACAAGATGGCCAA
Source organism: Batillaria attramentaria (assembly GCA_018292915.2). Taxonomy (NCBI): domain Eukaryota; kingdom Metazoa; phylum Mollusca; class Gastropoda; family Batillariidae; genus Batillaria; species Batillaria attramentaria. The sequence goes on along the minus strand of JACVVK020000660.1, from coordinate 139,263 downwards.
CAGCCCAATATGTTGTTTCCATTCAATGACCTGCTGTAGTCACAGTCGTAGTCGTTGTGTCATGTATGCAGCCCGCGCGCACACGCCGGAACGCAAGCTCTCTGACATCAAGCATGCTGACATAAAGAAAGTACTGAAAACCCTTATCGTGCCTCTATGCACTTGCAAAAACCCAAACACATGAGGTCGTGTGAGCTCGCCTAGCTGTTTGACGTCACAACTTTTTGGCGTATGCAAGGTTCTACATGGGTGAATGAATTCTTGTAATAAAGTCGTTCCCTTTTGACAGAGTTACTTCCCGCAGACCTGACTGACAGACGATTGCTTACTGGTATCGGAGAAGATACCCTCTCTCTCTCTCTCTCGCCTTAGACGCGCGCTTGCGCGCGCACGCACGCACCCCCCCCCCCCCCCCCTACACACACACACACACACACACACACACATTATGCAAAGACCTTGGAATCAGAAAGACGCGTCACTCCTGCCCTCGTAAGAGAGACATATAGCGGGACAACGCGAAGAGTTGTCTGCCCGCATTAGCGCGCATCCTAGATCTGGCCCCTATAGTGACAGCATGGCGGAAAGTGGAAAGCGATCACAAAAGCCGGGCATGCAATTGTGTTCTGCGCCGAATTGTTCAAATAACAGACAAATATAAACGGGGAAATACTTCTTTTGGTATTCCTGTTGAAAAACAAACTTTTTTTTTTCGCTTTCTTGTCAAAAAAAAAAAAAAAAAAAAAGACCTCAAGTGGTACGTGTGCATGCAGTGTAAACAAACAGTAAACACACGCGGCTGACGCAGATACAGCGTAATTTTTTTCCCCTGACAACTTTACAAATCCCGGTGACTTAAATTGTGCTAGCGTCTACCTGCATCTAAATTCAGAACACACACACACACACACACACACACACAGAACAAAATCATCCGGCTGAACATCATTCTAACCATTGTAAAACCATATCACAACATAGAATCTGCTGGATCGTCGGTCGCAGATATGATTAATGCTGAGTTAGCAGGAAGTATTCGGCGGATGCGTCCATCTTTGGATCTCTCGCACATTCGATCTTTCTGTGTTCCGTACTAGTTTTACTTAAACACATAGAACGAAATGCATTGCGTAGCCTACGTACAGCAGTGAAAGCCAAACTAGATCTTTCGTTCGTCCTCCGGAACTTTGAGAGTACTTATGTTTTCCATAGGCCTAAAACACATGCGACTGAAATATATGGGGGAGACCACCTGTCAGTCGCTGACATCTTCGTTTTTGTTTATTTTGTTAAAATGTTTTACGGCGGCTAGTGTAGGGTTGGGTCAAACAAACAGACTTTTTACAAGCATGCGGATTCTATACTAAATTTACGCCAGTCACACGTCGTGGATGCGGCGATTTTGGTTTTCACGTGTGATGCTATGTGTTATGTTTGGGAGAAAACATAATCTTGGCTCCAACTTCGATACCGATCTTGGCTCCAACTTCGATATCGTAGGCATACCTACCTCTATTTTTCAAGGGGGAAATCTACAGAAAGGTTTTCCCGTTCCTGGTGTTCGCTTCTGACAGCAATTCGGCGCTGCACAGGGCCATTGCACGCCCGAATTTTTGCGTGGTTTCTGGCTTTCTGCCATTACTGCGTAGATCTGCGGGATGCGCGCTAATGCGCGCAGACAACTCTTACGCGTTGTCCCTCAAAGGGAGGTAAATGAACTATTCCAAGATCTTTGCATTATGCTTCTGAGTGTGAGTCAGTGGCAAAAAAGAAACCCACTGAAATTCCCGCTTTCCACATGTCAAGTTGTAGAGATCGTGAAATACTACTGCATTTCGATGCAAAATAATTTCTAGACCATCCCAGAACATGCTGGTGCAGTAACGTCAGTAGATTACGTCACCTTGGAAAGATATCGAACCTTCCAGTAAGTTGAGGAATGTTCTAGATCTGACCTGTTCAGTACGTAAGCAGCCCTGCACAGCGTTCTGGGTTCTTCTTCTTTCATGAATTTGTTCTCCGTGCATATTCTGTTCATAAAGTATTGGAGTTGTATTCTGTTGTATCCCGTGTCTTCTCTGCGATTGCACGAAGATGGCGACATAATAGAAGTAAAATACACCACGTCTCCAAACACAGGAATTCGGAAAGAAAGTGGCGAGACACCCCCAAGAAAAAACAGCATCACGTCAATCAAACATGACGCACTTACTTTACAACAGTGCGCGTGTGTCTCTTCTTCGATGTTTGTGAGGCGTGTGGCTTGCAGAGGAAATGTGCTGTGAGTACAAATTTTCGAGTCAACTGACGATAACGGCTGCAGTGAATTTTTCTAATTTTTTTGTATATTTTTTATGGCACCCCAGGCTCATTATCTATGTATAGCAGGAGCGATTTTGAGATCTAAAGTGTGTTCACCAGCACTTTCATCAGGTACGGCTTACGCCAAAAGTATAAAAGCGACAACCTCCAAAATTCACTTAGTTGAGAGTCCGTATTCATGCTATCGATGTCCAAAAAATGGAGTGGTTTAGGTAAATATTACGCCTTTAAACGCCAGAAAGCCACTTTTTCTGAAAAGGGCGATAACTCGCAAATCATGTGTGCAATCGTACCTGGATCGGGCCTTCTATTCCACAATCTTGATTCATTTAGAAACCCCAAATTTGAAATCGATCGGTTCAGTATTTTCGGAGAAATAGGCATCTGAACTGGGTTCACATGCAATGTCAACTCAGGCTCGGTTTACATGAAAACTATAAGAGCGACCATTTTCTAGTAGTGACTCTGTTCAGAGTCCGTATTCAAGCTATCTACTGCCAAAAAATTGAGTGATTTAAATAAATATTACGCCTGTCCACGAAAGACAACCAACTTGTCTCAAAAGGGCGATAACTCCCAAATCACTTAAGCAATCATCACACGCTTGAATCGTCTAATGTAACATTTTTATATATTTGTATACCCCAAATTTGAAGCCATTCGGTTAGGTATTTTCGAAGAAACGTGCCCGGACACAATTCACACACACACACACACACACACACACACACACACACACACACACACACACACACAGACGGCACTCACTGAGGAGGAGAAGTGCATTCGGTGCACTATACATGCCATCATCGATGACGTACGTTTTCTTACGTCATTGTCAGAGTTCCACTTGCATAATCGTCTCTGCGGGAGATCGGCAGTGACGTGCGTTTGTACCACAGATGCTTGCCCATGAACGTGGAAAATTTAGCCCGTCCTATGATGTTGTTTCCATTACTATGGAAACAACATAAAAACTATTTAAAAAAACCTTGTTTCCAGCAGAAAATTCGACAAACACGGAAAGGACAAAAGATTTTTATGTTGTTTCCATAGTAATGGAAACAACATCATAGGACGGGCTAAATTTTCCACGTTCATAGGCAAGCATCTGTGGTACAAACGCACGTCACTGCCGATCTCCCGCAGAGACGATTTTGCAAGTGTAACTCTGACAATGACGTAAGAAAACGTGCGTCATCGATGCTGATATGTATGGTGCGCCGAACGCGCTTCTCCTGTGGGAATTTTTATGTTTTGTAGGACCTGGCAGGAAGGGACTTTCATGAGCCGCGAATTAGCCTTTGTTGCTTGCGCGGCGTTAAGCCCTAAATAACTAACTAACTAACTTCTCCTCCTCATTGAGTGCCGTCTGTATGTGTGTGTGTGTGTGTGTGTGTGTGTGTGTGTGTGTGTGTGTGTGTGAATTGTTTCCAGGCCTGTTTCTGCAAAAATACTCAACCGAATGGCTTCAAATTTGGGGTATCCGAATATATCAAAATGTTAGATTGGAGCAACCGAGCGTGTGATGATTGCTTAAGTGATTTGGGAGTTATCGCCCTTTTGAGACAAGTTGGTTGTCTGGCGTTTACAGGCGTAATATGTATTTAAATCACTCAATTTTTTGGCAGTAGATAGCATAAATACGGATTCTGAACAGGCTGACCAGTAGGAAATAGTCACTGTTATAGTTTTCACGTAAACCGTACCTCAGTTGACATTACATGTGAACCCAGTTCAGATGCCTGTATCTCCGAAAATACTAAACCGATCGATTTCAAATTTTGGGTTTGTTAATAAATCAAGATTTTTGAATAGAGGGCCCGATCCAGGTAGGATTGCACACATGATTTGCGAGTTATCCCCCTTTTTAGAAAAGTTGGCTTTCTGGCGTTTAAAGGCGTAATATTTATCTAAATCACTTCATTTTTTTTTTAATGAAATAGCATAAATACGGACTCTAAACAGGGTGAATTTTGGAGGTAGTCGCTGTTATACTTTTGACGTAACCCATACCTCATGAAAGTGCTAGAGAACCCATTTTAGATCTCAAAATCGCTCCTACTATACATAGATAATGAGTCTGGGGTGCCATAAAAAATATACAAAAAAATTCCCTGCAGTCGTTATCGTCAGTTGACTCGAAAATTTGTACTCACAGCACATTTCCTCTACAAGCCACACGCCTCACAAACATCGAAGAAGAGACGCATGCGCACTGACGTAAAGTAAGTGCGTCATGTTTGATTGACGTGATGCTGGTTTTTCTTGGGGGTGTCTCGCCACTTTCTTTCCGAATTCCTCTGTTTGGAGAAGTGGTGTTGTATTTTACTTCTGCTATGTTACCATCTTCGTGCAATCGCAGAGAAGACACGGGATACAACAGAATACAACTCCAATACTTTATTAACAGAAGATGCGCGGAGAACAAATTCATGAAAGAAGAACCCAGAACGCTGCGCAGGGCTGCTTACACAGGTCATATCTAGAACATTCCTCAGTCTACTGAAAGGTTCGAAATCTTTCCAATGTGACGTAATCTACTGACGTTACTGCACCATCATGTTCTGGGATGGTCTAGAAATTATTTTGCAGTGGTTTTTCGCGATCTCTACAATACGTGGAAAGCGGGAATTTCTGTAGTGGGTTTCGTTTTTGCCACTGACTCACACTCAGAAGCATAAGTGTGTGTGTGTGTGTGTGTGTGTGTGTGTGTGTGTGTGCCCTCACGCGCGTCTACTGAAGAGAGAGGGAGAGAGAGCGGGTCTCTTCTCCGATAAGCAATCGTCTGTCAGTCAGGCCTGCGGGAAGTAACTCTGTCAAGGGGGCACGACTTTGTTACAAGAATTCACCCATGTAGAACGTAGCATACGTCAAAAAGTTAGTGACGTCAACCAGCTAGGCGAGCTAACACGACCTCATGTGTTTGGGGTTTTGCGAGCGCATAGAGGCACGGAAAGGGTTTCCAGTACTTTCTTTATGTCAGCTTGATGTCAGGGAGCTTGCGTTCGTGTGCGCGCGGGCAGCATACATGACACAACGACTACGACTGTGACTACAGCAGGTCACTGAATGGAAACAACATATTGGGCTGGTGGCCATCTTGTTTTTTCTGCCAAGAAAACATTGGCGAGAAATGACAACACAAAATTTTTTTGTTGTTGTTTTTCTGCAGGTTTTTTGTTGTTGTCGTTTTAAAAAAAATCTGGAAAAGATTGCCTTTTTAAGTTGTTTCTCTATAGAGAAACAACTTTATGAGACGGGGCAGATTTTGCTACGCGCAGCAGCAAGTTTCAGTGATACAAAACAAGACTGTGACGTTTCTCCACACAATACTTACTTCCACGCACACAGTGACGTAACGAAATCTGCGTCATAGACACCTTACGTGCACACTTTGCTGCTGCGTTCTTTTTGGCGGGAATGACGTGTGTGTGTGTGTGTGTGTGTGTGTGTGTGTGGACGGATGTAATGATGGCTATCTGCTAAACCACCTCGCCGGGTGGCTTTTTACTTTGAGATAAAATGGGCAGTCATATTCTCCAGAGCTATTTTTCACGATTTTTATCCTGCCGCATTTTGAGAACAGTTATCGCCGATTTGAAAAAAATCGGTCATGTTACGAATTTTTTCGAAAAAAATGTTCAAATGGCTTCATTTTCTGAAATTGGGAAGATCATCCAAATATACTGCCTGTTTTCGTAGCACAGCTCTGTAGCTCTGACAGGTTTTGTGTAAGAAAAATATTTCCGAGGTAGGGGTGGTTTGCATATAAGGCCAAATATCTATGAAAAGACTCCTTCAAATTACTCATCATTCCGGTATTTTTGTCACTTGTGACAACTGCACATATGACATGAACTATTGCACTATTATAGCTTTAGTATTAAGAATAACAGAGCTTTTAGATAAACACATTTTTTCACGTTTCTGCGAGAAGCGCCGGTCAAAAAAGTTCCAATTTTGCAATTTCGTAGGTACAATCCGAGGCACTTTAAGTCCACGTTTCATCAGCTCTCTAGATCTTCCAGATTTTATGTCAAAATTAATTCAGTCACGGAAGTCACAAAAGCAACAAGGAAATCACAAGATATGAACAAGTATCATCTGTCAGACGAGCAGCGTGAGGCTGACGTCAAATGTTTGGTTCACAGACAAAATCTGCAAGTATCGTCACTGCTTCCGACATTTCATCAGCCCTCTACATCTTCCAGATTTCATGTGAAAAATAATTCAGTCGGAGAAGTCACAAAGCCAATAGAGAAATCACAGGACCTAAACAAGCATCCTCAGACGATCTCAGTGCTAGAGGCTGACGCCAAAAGTTTAGTTCACGGAATTGACGTCATCTCTCTCTCTCTGTATGACGACCTGCTTGAGGCTGACGTCAAATGTTTAGTTCACGGAACTGACGTCTCTCTCTCTCTCTCTCTCTCTCTGGGGAGCCAGGGTGGCCGAATGGTAGCGCGTTGGACTTTCAATGCTTGGGCCGAGAGTTTGAATCCAGGCCGCTGGGGCCAAATATTTGTGCTGGCCTTTTTCTCGTTGCCCCGTCTTTGATATCACCCTTATGTGGTGGAAAAGAGCGTTAAACTCCTAAACACCCACCTACCCACCCTCTCCCTCTGCCTCTCTCTCTCCCTTCTTCCCACACCCGGCCCCACCCCCAGCCACGTGGCTAAACGGTCGAGGTCGTAGAGGATCTAGTGTCATCGGTAGAACTTGGAGAGGGGAGAACCGGCAACAATAACAACAAAACAGACAAAATAAAATGAAGTTTGGAGAAACAACTTTGTAGGACGGGGCCGTTCCTCCTTGTTTTGTTTTTTAATAAGTCAGTTTTCTGCGAACATAACTGCTATTTTAGAAGCGGTCACGAACGTCTGCTCCTGGAATACTCCGTTTTCCTCGTAGACCTTATTAATTTTACTTCATTTCACCGTCTCCTTAAGTGAGTCTCTGTCTCTGTCTCTCTTAAGCAATGCATGTCATGAAAAGTAACTCGAGACCTCTTTACCGCAACAGGGATATGTTTACACTGAAGTTTTGGCGAATATTGTTGTGAGCCCATGGAACAACCCCGGAGACAATGTTAAAGTACTTCAGGGGCAAGCTGTACCAGTGGACATGTCGGAGTCACAGCTTTGCTTCCAGACACGGTTTGGAGACTTGACACAGGAAAAAAGAAAGGAACTCGGGTAAGCTTCTTGAACCTACTGCATGGTATGACTATTCCTCGATGCGCTTTATCCGTCTCTTCTGGGGAGCCGGGGTGGTCGAATGGTAGAGCGTTGGACTTCTAATGCCCGGGGCGTGAGTTCGATCCCGGCTGGGGCCAAATATTGTGCTGGCTTTTTCGTCGTTGCCCCGTCTTTGATATCACCCTATGTGTATATGTGGTGGAAAAGGACGTTAAACCCCTAAACACCCCCCCCCCCCACCCGTCTCTTCTGAGACACTCATGGCGCCGCAGGGCTAGACACCGAAGTAGTGAAAACTTGCTGCTGGTAAGTGTTACGTGGAAAAACTGCTATTCACTATATATGCACTTAGTATTTATGTTTGTTTTATACCTATGTTCAAAGCACCGCTGTGTCGACGTTCAACAGTGCGTTGACACAGTGGTGTTCATGTTAACGCATGCTGTGTCAGTGACCAGCTGTTTCTATTCCTTGTTCTTGCTTGCGCGCGGTGTGTGTGTGTGTGTGTGTGTGTGTGTGCGTGGACATGATTCGCCCAGAAAAGTGTCAAAAAGTGTTTGAAACGAGTCCCAGTGCGATGCAGCCCACACACGACCGCCACAGCGCAAATCTAGAATGGTTTAGCTACATGTACCGTACTATTTCATACCTGATAAGATTCGTAGAAGTCTGCATCTGTCCAAAAAGCATTCAAAATCTACGCGCCGAGGCCATCCAAAGCTAATTCAAATCGAGGCTTTGGTTCCCGACGCGGTAGCGCAGATGTACTACCGGTAAGCAAAAGCCAATCCAGGGGACGGCTAACAATGGCTGAGGTTTCCATTCAGACGTATACATGTATACATGTATATGTACGAACCACCAGCAGGGGGTGCCTATCGCTAAGTGGTGCAGTTATGATGATAACTGTCACGGCCCTGGTAAAGCTACGAAGACGGCTGAGCCAGTACAGCCACCGACAGGTTTAGTGCTTCTGTGTGTGCGATGGAATGCGAAATTAGATCTGAAACTTCGCGGGGCTGAATAGAGACTGGTGATCGAGGCAACAACAACTTGATATAATTTAACTAAAACAAACCTTTGCTGTAGAATGATATAGACAATGAGAGATCATCGACATGCGGTTTGTGTCTGGTTGTATTTACTCCATTTATGTATTTTACCGTAGTGTGAGGAAGTGGAGACTCATTGACACAACAAACCGGCATACACAGATGTCGTCTGCAATGCTTGACTTGAAAAGATGTGAAGTGACGGTAAAGCGATTCTTTTGTTAGAACAAGGGTACACAGCATGATAGATGTACAGTACTCCTCGCTTAACGTCACTACCGTTTAAGGTCACACCTCTGATAAGATCAATCAGGTTGTTGGTCCCGGCCAAAAGCCTTCTTTGTACCATTTAGAATTCCTCGCTTAGCGTCCACCTCGGATAAGGGAAAAACCTCGGATTACGTCACCCCCCGTTTGGTTCCCAATGGAGAAGACTACCGCTTAAGATGAAATCCATGTGATGGAAGTAGGGCTTCCCTTGGAAACAACACCCGGATTTGCACTGCGAGGTGAAGACGCAACAGACGAATTTTTATATCATTTTTATTCCATGAGATGATACCCAAAGACTGAAAATGGAAACTGGCGGGGGGGGGGGGGGGGGGGGGGGGGGGGGGGGGAAGGGGGGCTTGTTTTTGATGAACTGACGATAAAGATAGTTTACCGCAGATGAGTATACTTACAAAAGATTTCTTATTTCGTTCAGAGGGTCCCTTTTAGATCTAGAAATTGGTACAATCTTTGTGAAAGAGATAAGAGCTGCAATGCAGGGAGCAATGTGGCGATATGATGGTGGTGGTGGTGATACTTATGTTGTTAGAGGGGGGGGGGGAAGCGAGAGACCTGGTTAATTTTAGGCTTAGTCGGAAGGCAAGGTCAGTTGAAGTACTTTTGCAGTTCACGAAAAACTGAATCAGTGTAACCATCCCTCAACCATGTAAACAGGGGCAAGAGATGTTTGGAGGGGGCTTGACATCAGCGCTGGGGGGGGGGGGGGGGGGGGCATCCACAGGGGTTCGGGAAAAATAATATAGAGGGGGGGGGGGTATATGCATTTGCGTTCGTTTGTGCTGCGGGCTTGCGCGCGCGCGCGTGTGTGTGTGTGTGTGTGTGTGTGTGTAGAATTACATATTTTGGCGGAAGGTCTTTCGGTCTAAAATGTGAAAAAAATGATATAATCGCCAAATATTGAGCTCCTCGGATAAGATCAAGTTTTTTACTGGTAGTTGATCTTATCAGAGGTCTTTTTAGCGTGCCCCTCGGATAAGATCAAAAAAAAATTTGGTCCCGTGGGGGGGTCACCTTAAGCGAGGAGTACTGTATTATTCTGCTCTATGATAAGAGCGTTTTGATTTGTACAGAAGTGCGCGTATCGCGAAGCAGAGGCATCGGTAATTTATGGCGTGTAGGACAGTTCCCGTCGAGCCAGAACGTCTTTCTCGCTTTCATTGGCATCACACTAGATCTATGAGGTTTGTGTAGCACCATGGTACCGTTCCCAAGATTTTTGTTTTGTTTGTTGTAAACATGAGGGGGATTTTCTTCTTAGTTGTCTTGATCATCTTGTGTAGGTCATTTTGCAGTGGCAAAATGAAAAGTTGGCAGTATTTTTTCCTTCATTTACTACACCACCTGAGTACTTTTCAGAAACTATTTCACATAGTGATAGCAGATTTGTATGAAACAAATATAGGAGTTCCGTTACCTAACTTCCTAAGCCTACCCATGTTTGACTATCGCGCGCACGCACACGCACACACACACACACACACACACACACACACTCTAATTGTATCACACACACACACACACACACAGAGTCTAATTGTATCTATGTTTAAAAAATAATTACAAAATCATGAATTTTACCGTTTATTTCGGATAGTGTTATTTCCATCAATCATGTGAATCAATGTGCCTAAAATCAGTCAGTTTTCATTTATCAATGGAACTTAAATCAATAAAAAAAAAATCATGGAATTTCATTAAAATTCAGAGAAATAATCCATACCATATATATGTCCTGCAACCTTTATTAATTTAAACAAATAAGGCAACAACTACATTTCAATATTCACCCCCACAAAATCAGCCTCCACCCCCACCCCTTAAAAAAACCAACCAACCAAACAAACAACAACCACCACCATATAAACAAATACTGTAAAATCACGGACTACATGCTGCCTATAGGTTGCCTGAAACCCCCCCCCCCCCCCCCCCAAAAAAAAAAAAAAATAAAAATAAAAATAATAATAATAATGAGGATTTCTATAGCGCCTAATCTCCGGAGCCGGGGCTCTAGGCGCTTTACAAATATAAACAAAAGGTGATAAATAAACACATAACTGAGTAATAGATAAATAATCAACTAAATAAATACGAATAAAAGCGTACATACATAGATACATACACTACATACATATAGTCAGACATACAGTCAGTCATACAAACAAGCACTGACACCTACATACATACCAACATCCGATACACACCTACATCCATCATACACACTGCAAAGACAACGGGTTGGTGATGGGAACGGGCTGAATCATTTATGTGAAGGCTGATGTGAACAGGTGCGTTTTAAGGGCGTGTTTTGAAGGACTGGGCAGATTGACTGTGCCGTATTTCCTGGGGGAGGCTGTTCCAGAGGACCGGGCTTTGGAACGAGAAACGGCGCTGGCCGAAGGACTTTGTTCTCACGGTTGGAATAGTGAGAATACGTGAGTCGGATGAGGAACGCAGCTGTCTGGAAGGGGTGTAGATGTGTAAGAGTTCAGAGAGATAGAGAGGTCCACAGTCAAACAGAGAGGTAAAGGTCAGAGACAGGATTTTGTAATGGATGCGAGCAGTGATTGGAAGCCAGTGGAGTGTGCGGAGAAGAGGAGTGACGTGGTCGGTCTTACGGGCTTTCAGCACCAGACGAGCTGCGTTATTCTGGACTTTCTGAAGTCGGTCTATGAGGTACCGAGGGCAGCCTGAGAGTAATGAGTTGCAGTAATCTAAACGGGAGAGGACAAAGGAACAAGCTAGCGTTTTGGTAGCATCAGTAGACAGAAGATGCCGCAAGGAACTGATACGCCTAAGTTCACAATATGCAGCTTTACAGACATTGAGCACATGGAGCTTCATCGATAGATGTGAGTCAATGATGACGCCGAGATTTTTCGCAGACAGGTAAAAGTCAATGGACGTGCTGTCAACATACATGGAGTGAGGAAGAGCCTCGGACGTGGAGTTGCGTTGGGAGGTTATGAGCAGTGCTTCGGTCTTATCGTCATTTAATTTAAGTTTGTTGGTAGACATCCATGATTTAACATCTGAGATGCACTCTTCGAGACCCTGAACAACTGTGCAAGCTTGACTCATAGGACCATGGGCATGGAGCTGGGTGTCATCAGCATATGAAATATGTGAAACTGAGTGACTGCTTATAGTTTGAGAGAGAGGCTGGGTGTACATTATAAAGAGCACCGGGCCGAGGACTGACCCCTGTGGTACACCGAAAACCAGGGGTAAAGGGTCAGAATAAAGACCGTCGACGACAATGGACTGTGTCCTTCCAGAGAGGTACGATTCAATCCATAACACGGATCCACGAATGCCAAAAACGAACTGAAGACGGTTGATCAAAATACAATGATCAATGGCGTCAAAAGCACTTGATAGATCGAGCAAGGTCAGCACAGCGATGTGGCTATCGTCAAGGGCAGACAACAGGTCATCCATAATCTTCAACAGAGCAGTTTCTGTGCTGTGACGCGGACGGTATGCAGACTGCGTGACACTGAGGAGGTTGTGACTGTTTAAGTGGCCTAAAAGCTGAGACAGCACAGTTTTTTTTCCAAAATCTTGGAAAGAAACGAAAGATTGGACACTGGACGGTAATTTTTTAGTTCGTTCCGATCAAGAGACGGCTTTTTCAGAAGTGGTTTAACGACTGGCTCTCTTGAAGATTAGGCCGTGGGCCAGAGGCCTCTAAAAGGCCTAGTTTTTGAGTTTTTTTCAAATTTGTGCAAATCACAAAATTTTAAGTGTCCCTAAATGTAAATTTCACGCTGATTTCAAATCTGAAGAGATCCCAAACGTAAGTATGCGCACTACTTCAGAAAATGAGGGACAAGTCTGTGATGACCCTTCATAAGAAGTATCAATACTGTGATGTTTTGTGGCTGCAAATGATGCACTATTCTATTCAAAACAATCTGTCTTGTCCCTTTTGCCTATGACAATATAAACTATACATGATTAGTAAACAAATTTGGCAGTTAAGGTTACTTGCAGGTAGGAAAAATATAAGAGAGATAATAAGAAGATAAGAACTTTATTAATCCCCTCAGGAAAATTTATCGTGTACAGCTCTTGATCACATAATACACAGTACAACTATTATGACACAAGAACAAAATCTCCATGAAGAAATCAGCCATGCACCCACACGCGCGTCCACCCATCACTATATATATGCACCCACACACTTAAGTGACTTATCCATAGTCATAGCATACACTCTTCTCATGCATACCGCCATGCCACACACCACAAAGTGAAATAACCTGCACACATAATACATACTACATAGTGAAGCTATGTATTATAATTACATTATTAAAAACAAATCTACAATTCAGGGGATACTACTATAGTTCATCATAGGCACTGATCTACTGGTGTACGCCTATGTAATTTACACCATGCATCCACGCACTCTTCACTCATACACCCATCAAATACACTCCTGGCAGAAATACTGTTATGAATTTCATGATTAAGAAGAAAACTGTAATTCAAAATAATTCAGTCCATCACAAAAACAAAATCTCCACATAAAATCAACCATGCTTTGCACACTTATCTGCTCATCCACATATCACATGCGCACACACACTCAGCCATAGTCGTACACTCCACACCTCCACGCCATACATCACCTGGTGAAATACATTCGGATTTCCAATGCACTAGTCATCTTGCCTCATAATTTCAAACATAATATAAAAAGAACTAAAACTGTTAGAATACTTTGAGAACACAACCACAACAGGGGTTATTTCACTTTAGCAGCACACTGTACAGCAGCAACAGGTAGTGGACGGCACGCTCTGAAAACAGACTAAGACCTACAGTTATCTGATCAAAGCTAAGTTCTAATCATCAATTAAACGCTTTAGTAGCTTCAGGCAAGAAAGATCTCCTATGGCTTTAAGTTTGGCTTGCAGGAGTAATTATTCTCCCACTGAATGTACTTCTCTGGCCCTCGATGAGGCTGAACAGGGGGTGTCAGACACTGGACATGACAGAGATGTTTTTTTCTCAAGTCTCTTATAATAAATTATCACTTCAAGCCTCTTCTGGGGTTTCCCCACCACTGACTCGGCTTTCTTTACAACTTTGTCCACTCTACCCCTGTCCTGTTTTGAGATCTGACTACCCCAACAGACACAGCCCAAGAAGAGGACACTGCCTACAAAAAGTACAATGGACATGTATACATGTGTGTAAAACATGTTCAGAGTTTTCTCACTAGCATCAAAAGAGTGTAATTTCCTCAATGAGTACAGTCTGGATTGAGATTTCTTTATCACATGATCAGTGTTAGCATTCCAGTTCAGTCTGCTGTCAATAATCACCCCCAAGTATATAATATATATAGGTCAACCCTCTGAAATACCTCCCACTTAATATCTACAGGATCAACATACTTGGCTTTTTTCCCTGAAATCAATGACCATTTCTCTGGTCTTACCAATACTGAGATGTAAAAAAATGACACCACTCAACAAAGTTTATTGTAAAGATGGGCAACAAACATCATAATATATTATATTGGAAATGAGGAGATTGAGACGCAGCAGTATGCAATAAAGCTGAAAAAAAAAAAAAAACCTCCTGACTGAGTACAGTGCCATTAGTATTTAAAACGATAAAGTTGAACAGCATAACGAAACAGTAATGCTCATAATTACTTACAATACAAGGCAGAAAACTGCATGGTCTGTTTTCATGGTCTCTTGGTGTAGCACGTGAATGCTCTGTCTCATCATCTGACTGGGCTGTGAGAATTTAAACTGGTGTTGTCACACTCTCAGATATTGTGGCTTTAATTGTTAATACCTCAGACGTCACTGTCAGAATTTACACTGGCGCTGCCTTAGCCCCCAATGCTGTGGCTTTACCAGTAATTTCTGTCACCTCAGATATCACTGTCATACTCTGATGTGTCACTGTCACAATCTGAAGCACCATCACACACCTGGCTCTCAGCTTCATCTGCACTGTTAGCTACATGTAAGATGTCTTGTGCAGTGGCAAGAATCTTTCTCTTTACAGTCCCACTGACATCAGCAAATTTGTCCAGCCAAACTTCATTAATAGAAGTACCACACATCCACACCAGTAAATTGAACAAGCCCACAAGAACCATCTCCATAGCATGCTCCGTTGTGAGATCCTTGCTGTCAGCAGGCCATAC
This sequence comes from Batillaria attramentaria, assembly GCA_018292915.2. NCBI lineage: Eukaryota > Metazoa > Mollusca > Gastropoda > Batillariidae > Batillaria > Batillaria attramentaria. The sequence continues at coordinate 124,213 of JACVVK020000660.1, read as the reverse complement.
TGCTGGTGATGTCACTGACATGACCTGCTCCCTCAGATACATGCTCCCATGGTAAAGTTGCCTCTTGTTGGCCTCATCTGAAAAATATTGTACCAGCAACAGGCATATAGTGACCTTAGGCAGGATGCTTGGCACAGCTGAAATACTCCCCGATTCCCTCCCCAAACAACTCCATTAGGACTGATCTAGGAAGTAGTGGAACTCTCAATTTTTTTTTTATTTAAATATACGCTATTCATCGTGCTACGTTGAAGTTGACCATGACTACAAAGAAGTCTAGACCTGTCTATATTATGAGGTCCGGCAACGTAATTATCAAGATCACTGAAAAATGCTCATATTATCATTGTGATTACATACTATTTTCACGAACTTCTCATTCAATTTAATAAATCAAACCTAATCCGAAGCACCACGTACAAAAGTTGCAGAAACTTACCTTGAACTATGATATGCCTGTAATCGATTGTAGCATTTCTTGTGAAACCCTGCCTCGTCAACGTTGAGGTCACTAAAGGCTTCCAAAGAATGACGAGCGACGTCTCCTTGAGTGCAGACGAACAAAGACCACCTTTCGCGACATTCCGAGACTCTTTGCATCGTTTTCTCCCTGAAAGAAAACTGTTTCACTACTGTTGGTTGCCCGCACAAGCGTGGGCAGCCATGTTTGTTTCCAAGCGTAGTCTCTTTCTGATTGGTCGAAAAATTAATTTATTCATCAAGGGAATGAATCGGCGCCTCTTCAGTAAAATCCGATTACCTCCCTTACAAGCTCTTTCTAATTATCTTTCATCCGCGATTAAAAACCAGTGCGCAAAATTTCAGCTGAGATCTCCCAGTTTCTATCTAGTTATGGTGTATTATTGATGATAAAAACCAGAAAATGTCATTTGCATTGCAAAAATATTTTATGACACGAAAACCGAGGGCGGCCCACGGCCTAGTCATGGTCTCCTCTCTCCTGAAATCGAGAGTCATGGATCCTAGCGTAGAAAAAAAAATTAACACATTAATATCTCTGTGGTGGCTGGACCAATATTTAAATAATGATAGGATACAAGTGACGCTGAATAACGCTCCATGAAAATATACACTTTGGCCTTACAAGCTACCGTGCATGATTGTCTGAGTGGAAAATGCCCAACTCTAACATTGCGAGCTGAGGTTCGTCTGCTTGGCAGCCATTTGCATGGTGTCGGCGCATGCGTGCCTGAATAGAAAACCGCGGGAGATTTCTAAAGGTGGGCAGATCAGACAAAAGCTGACAGAATAACAGGAATTGATGTAATATCTCTTTGTCAGTCTCAAAAACAGTTGGCTGAAAAATCTCACAGGTCCTGTACTGCTTTCTACAAGCTTTTCTTAATCAGAAAACTCACTCAGCGAAAAGATTTTTCAACTAAAACGTAAGTCAGTTCAAGATCCCTCGAATCTGACAGGCCGGCATGCTGATCCCTCCCAACCGCATAGCAGAAAGATCTACACAAACACACGAAATTTTTCTTTGATGACTGAACAAAATTTCTGATTACCACTGATTTGATGTGATCACTGATCATCATGGTGTGAGTGTTTATGTTATGTCTCTCTAGATCTAGATTGTGAGCCGACAAGCATATTCACGTGGAAGGATGGTAGTGAGGAGAAAGAATAAAAGGAAAAAAGGGGGCGGGGCGTAAAATACGGCAAGCACTATTACACAGCTGCTGTACTTTTTAAACTTTACAAAATCACTGTCACATAATCCAGTGTGTTAAATTGTACGTGCAGTTTTGCTTTCCAGGGACAAGGTCGGTGTAAACTAGCATGCACAATCAAACGCAAAACAGTAATGGAAAACGTTGAATCTAAACACTGAGATGATTTAAGTCCATCCCATACAAATCAAGACTCTCATCTTTTTTGTCCCTGTACTGTACACAGACGTATAGATCTATACGTCGATGGTACTGTACCAACATTGGCTGTCAAGAGCATTACATGTTTGGCAGCGTGAGCGGGGAAAACAGCAACATGGTTCAAACTGAAAATGTTGCCACTTCGCATTGTCAGACTCTTGACGTCAATGGCACCACGCGCATCACGTTTGTATGTGGGCACTTGTTTTCAAATGTTTTTTCCTTTGGAGCGAAATGATCCAGTTTGCTGAAGATGATCAATAAAATTGTTTTGATGATCTTTGGTTTTCCCTCTGTTGTTGTATGTTTCTAAAAAGCATTCATGTCTGTGCTTGGGACTGCTGATAAGACAGTCAAAACATGCTTGGTGAGTGGATGAGGATCTTTGTAAATTAGGCTTTTGGTTGTCCTTTGAGTTGGTCAGACCAGACACAGCGAATGGTCAGACATCAGATTCCTGACCGGCGAAGGTTGTCCGATTTCATTTAAGACTTTTTTAATGTTTGGCAGATAGTACACATTGTATATTTTAATTCATATACAACTAGGTCTGTTGTACTGCAAACAAAAACGGATAAATGGGCACACCAACCGTATCTATTTATATTTTAGTATTATTTGTACTGTTTAATTTTCACACACACACACACACACACACACACACACACACACACTGCTATAATGAGAAACATCGAAAGACGTAATGTTCAGGTAGTGTATGTTGAAATTTATCAGCCTTGTGATTAGGACATCACTTGGAAGGTCACACATTATCAAACGTTTCCTTTTGTACATTTATTTCTAGACACATGTTGATCAGTTACAACACAAACATTTTGGCCAATGGGGACAAAGTTTACCATTCAGGTTGGAAACATGGCAGCACATGGAAACTGATCAGATTTAGGACTGACCATACAGTAATGTGTCATGATAAAAACAAAAACAAAACTAAATGCCATTTCTTTCAAATGTTACAACAGTGAAACAAGTGCTTGGACAACTAGCAAATTACAGATAACAGAAAATGTATACCTGAAATATATTCTTTAGATTCTCACTGTTCCTTCAGCCCTAGCCAAGTCAGATTCACACTTCAAACAGAGTTTAGTACTAAATTTATTTCAAAAAGAAGGGGGTGGGGGTATGGCAGTTTGAATTGAGTGTCAAGTGTCTGATTAGATGAGGGAATTTTGGGACTGAATTTCACTAGTGTCAATACTGGAAAAGGTCTTGTCCTATTACAACCGGCTTTGACATCACCATTATGGTAACAAAAGATAATTTTAATGAGGGAATTGTAGTGTCCAAGATGCCCGGTCTGCTGATCCTGAGGTACATGTAGCAGGTAACAATCCCATGGTAGGTAGGGATATCACTGGCGATTGCTTTCTGAGGGGATTTCATATCGGTTAAACACAGATTTAGGCCAGTTTAAGAATATGTAATCTTTGCTCTCAGTTTGTAGTACATGTACATGGATTCAACACAATAGAGGTTGTCTGGTACGCTTGTTGCTAACTTTAACATTAAAACAAAAAAGTAAAAGTGGACCTAACTAAACTGACCACTTGGTGTTGACTTGAATAATCGCCATGTTGAACATGATATCAGAGGATGACACATTTGTAAACATATTTGCAGGAGCTGGTTGTTTTGAGCAGGACCTGGGCCTGAAATAAATGCATACATGCAGATCAAAGTGATGTTGTAACACACACACGCACACGCGCACACACACACTTACCCCACAGATCTGTAAAAAAAAAAAAAATTGGTGATGGTGTGCATGGTTTCTCTTCAGTCCTCATTTGTACTGATCTTGCATGATACATGTACTTCATAGACTGTTCAAACACACACAAAACACTTTGGTATACAACTGACTTGTACTGCACGCTTACTGAAATAGCTGCTGGTGAGTCTGACATGAGATCTATCTCTACACTGCCTGAGATCATACTTGCAATACCTATGTACAGACCAATGCCACAGCAAAATGCACAGTGTGCCCTGCTTTTCAGTCCCCCCCCCCCTCCCGCCCCTTCCTGCTGCACCAATGCACACCTATCTCATCAGTGCTCTGCAATAACATGACAAAGTCCAGGGAAAAGAATATCCCAAGTGTCTATCATGTCACAGTCAGCAGGGGGAAAACACAGTAGGACCATGCTCACCTTCGTAGAATGGATACTGTCTGTGTATGTGATTATTAAAACTGCTGTGAGAGTCAGAATCTAATGCAGCACTCCCTCCAGTTTTACTCCGTTGCCTCCCAGTACTGCCTCTACTCATCCCTCTCCAACTTTCCTGGACTCCCTTCACAGTACACATCTTCCACACCCACCAGAACTCAACTGATTAGTGATTAGTGTAGATTGATCACCTCCTACTTCCCATCATCAGAGTCATTTTCCTCCAATTCTTCTACATGCCCGAAGGAATCAGGAAAACCGCCGTCCAAATCTACGAATCTTGCCACACTCTAATCTTCACTTTCTGCACCATTCCCCGGAATATTGAACAAAATTCCACGATTATCCCCATTACGTAATGGTCGCGCGGCCATCTTGTTGATACGAAAATCTAAAGTAGATTTTCACACGAACATTTATAGAAACGTAAAACTACTCGTAGATAAATATTGCTGTTTGATGTGAGGAGCGAGACCGCGTCCTTCGACTTTGCGAAACTATTCAGAATATCCCAGGTCAGTAAACCACTGAATATTTCGCTAATGTCATATTTTGAGAAAATTGATTCTCGCCTGCCAAAGTCGCTGACGTGTTCTACACGGTAGCTGAGGAAGCAGTAGACAAGAAATGCAGTAATTCTGAGTTATACAAACGCCACCAGCGACATTTTGAAGTACAATCCGATAGCAGTATGTTACTGGTATGAGTGATCGAGTGCGAACATTTCAAGATAATAGATAGATCTGGTTCCTGCCTAGTCTGTACAATTTAGTAACTGCAGACATGTATCCGTAAAGGCTTTCTTTGAAACTTGAAGCAGGCTTTTCAGTTCTAGCATTTAAAGGTCTAAAACCACTCTAGTCAGTGTCCTAAAATAGTCGGCTGCTAAGACAAAGGTATCAGTGACGCGACGTTACTTTGCTTGTCGGCTCACACGCGTCCTTGTCGGACTCAGACGACAATCTGTCTAAACTGAAAGAGATCATGTTGTTTTGAAATAAAGGGGGAAAATGGACGTACAAATACAGTACACTCAAACACACTGCTTACCTTCAACCACGACGAAGAAATCACAACGCGGATTGAGACTGATTGAGGAAGTATCCGTGTTAGTATCCTTTCGTGAAAAATGTCGCAGGAAAGTGCGCGCGGGTTGGTGTGAGGGCAATTGGGAGATAATTAAAACATGGAAGATAACTCTGAAATAACAATGAGTTCATTCCCTTCAGTTTTCGCTGTGCGCCATAAGGGATCCCATTCTAACTTCCGCAGACGGCCGGTTGAAGCCGTGAACATTTCAATCACGTTCAGCTATAAACATCATCGTACAGCTTAGGTACGCTGTCAGTTTTCTTATATTAGCCTGACGTTTTCCTGTGCCATAGCCACCACGAAAAAAATGTAGCCACCAAAAAGTTTCTTCGCTTGGATCCCTGACCCAGGATGTGACTTCCCCGATCACTCATGGGTTACCCGGACTACCCACGGCCTAGATCAATGGAAATGACCCTGATGACAACGAATCATTTATCACACAGGTAATGGCTGGCAGTACATGATCAATACACTCAACAAGCAGAGCTGAGGGCATTGGGTCCAGTTCACAAGATTTCGGAGCGGTTTCGGTAATGAGTTTGCGGATGTCAACATCGCTAACCGGCTGAAAAACAGAGAATGGTGTTCCACTGAAGACAGTCTCACCTGAGGAAGATGGAGCACGGATCTGAGAGTCAAGTCCGGCACGGATCGTCTTTACCTTATTGACAAAGTAGTTCGCAAACAAGGAGGGTAACTGAGACATCGGGTACACAGAAGGAAGTGGAGTACAGGTGCTACGGGCCAGCAACTGATTAGTGATGTTAAACAGTTCTCTGCTGGACTTGCTAGCCAAGATCTTAGCACTGAAAAAGGCCGACTTGGCCTTGACAATGATGTTACTCACGTGCTTTTTGGCTGCCGAATACATTTGCTTATGAACTGTCAAACCTGTGGTCATACATCTCCTCTCCGCTCTCCGACGTTCACGCTTGGCGGTCCGCAAGTCGTCACGCACTGTATTGTACCAAGGAGAGGTCGCGCGTGATGACACACGCCGGCGGGTGGAGGGGGCGTGGATGTCCAAGACAGACCGAAGACAGCAGTCCAACTGGTCGGCGGTGGGATGGGGTATGTCGAACAACCGCTTGTGCAGGTCACCACAGAAGGCCAGCCTATCAATAGCACGTACGTTGCGCACAGTTTTGAAGACAGGCAGTGGAGCAGGCGGTGCTGGCACGTTTAGCTGGGCGAGGACACACAGGTGATCCGAAGCGAGAGCATCTGTCACTTGAACAGATTGAATACTGTCGCTGTCTTATAATAATAATAAATAAAAAAATTAAAATAACTTAAAGATAAATTTAAAAGAAAATGAAATAAAATGACATACACACCACCACCAACAACAAAACAAAAAGAAAAGGAAATGGCAATGTTCAAGCCAAATCACTGAATTAGCCACACCAAAACTGTCAATCCATAAAGTACTGTACAAGAAAAGCGACAATGAAACACACACTCTAACACCTTTGCGTTCATGGGGATAGTCTGACCATAGGCATGGGTTGATTTCACTTTTGTAACACGAAAGGCATAGCATAGGATTAACCACATTTTGAAGAAAAAAGTTGTAGCCTGCAGTCCGTGAATTACAGTTGAGTAGTGAAATCTCCCACTGCCATCAGAAACGACACATAGAGATGTAAACACTCAGCAGTATCAGATCAAAGACAACTCTGAAATTGAAAATGAAGCAAGTCATGCAGCGTGAGGAAAAAAATGTACCATTTCGATTAATTACCAAGACAGACATGTCCTGTCATTTCTGTGTCACACAGTGCAATATTCCAGACAAATGCTGTATACATTAACAGTCAGTCAGGACATTTGTCCTATCACACTTTCCATGTCTATCATGGCTTGTCATTTATGCTGCTTCACATGTATACATGTACATTACACATGTGCAACTTATGGTGAGCCATACATAACTCATAAGTAATAAATATATATTCACAGTACACAAGTTACAAAAAAAAAATGTGCCTTGAGAGATGAGTTGGCTTGGCGGTTACTACTATGCTAGGCTGATATACCCAGCTTTGCCTGGGCTGATGGTGTGATATGTGTAGTAAGTGCTTTCTGGTCTCCGTGTTTGATAATATGTGGCCATAAAGGACATGACACTCCAATTTTCCCCACACCATATTGCTTTAAGGGTCACCCTGAATACAGTCAGGGCTGATGATGTGATCTGTCTTGTAAGTGTTTAAACTTATACCATGCTGCAGCTAAAATATGTGTGTAGTATACCAGGAATGCAACAAACCTGTCCACTGACAACTTGATGGTTGAATGTGCATGTAGGTGAGATGATGTCTGAAATGATGACTTTATCACATGGAAAGTGTGATCCTTGCTATCATCGGAATCAGTATCCCCAGATGATGCACCCGCAGTTTTATTCCTGAAGAACACATTTTTTTACAAATTACATGCAGCATCATTTGTATATATGTTTAATACAATTCTTGCATATCCAGTTTTGAAAATTACCAAACTTCAAAGCAATTCATTTAAGATTTTTAGACTCACAGATGCTTCTGAGTTAGCCCTTTTGGTGGTGACTAGCATCAGTCTAGTAAGACATGAACACATGCAGACAGGCTTGTGTTTCAGCTGATCGAGGTCATAATGCAGTAGCTGCTGACAAGTGTATGTAACACTCGACCTTGCAGCTCCGCACGTGTGATTTTTTGTCAGCGTGGCCAGCATATGTCAGTGTGTTGCATCTGGAGCTTCACCAAAGTCTTTCGCTCTACTGATGTCTAAAACAGATTATTTCAAGCACACAAGCACAGTCAAACCTGCAACTGTTTCAAAACAGCAGTTTCATAAATAAAACCAGATGATAACATGAAAAATTCCTGTTCAGTGATGACTCAGTGGAATAATCTGCAACATCATCTCCACTGCAATCATCTTCAAGGATCATCACACGATTAGTGTGAAGGTGAAGCCCTGAAACATTTGTCATTTTTAGCAAGACAAACTAAAAAAAAAAAAAAAAATCCAAATTATCTTTGCTATTGGTGTAAACAGAAACGTAATTCTTATAGATAAATTATTCTCATGCAAAATATGAAGTCAGGTCAATGAATTTATGATTTTAGGGTATAAATAAATAGCAGATTACATATAAGTATATGTACCTGTTTTATTATGTCTGATCAATTAAGTCAGCGAACGAATCCAAGCCAGTCACAGAATATTTGGTCATCTGCTACAAGCAATTACAGCTAGTGCACAGAAGCATGAACCTTTACTGACAAAATGCACATGAAGACATGGCTTGGGGATTCCCCTGCATGAGTCTACAATTTCCTAGATGCTGATTTTTATTTTTTTTTACTTTTGATACATCCTACTGTTCGATAAATCCTGTGATGACAAAGTTACCTCTTAGACGGTGTTGTCTAAAGCTGATTGTGAACTGCATGTGTAGTTCTATATCATATTGCAAGCTCCATACTGTTGTAGGTTTGACCTTGATATCAATTGATCTCTCTCAGGAATAAAAATCAATCATCTTGGTAAATAGTAATGATTCAGAACAAGTAATATGAATTACGAACCTGAAACTGACTCAAACATAAGGTTCTCACAAGGAAAACCAGAGGCATACATCATTCATGTGTTTTTCACTTGAAGACGCTCTACCGATTCACAGGTAAGAGACAAGGGGTCGGCCCGCTATTGCGCGGGTCCGCTAGTGCGCGGGGCCGCTATTGCGCGGGTCCGGGTCCGCTAGTGCGCGGGTCCGCTATTGCGCGGGGCCGCTATTGCGCGGGGCCGCTATTGCGCGGCCATATCATCTATAAGAAGTTAGAAGCAATACTTGCCAAGGTGACGGGGCCTACCGTGCACCCCCCCCCCCCCCCACCCCGGGAATGTACTACGATGGTGCCAGATGTCTTCCTAGAATGTCCTGATTGTATTTCAAAAATGTTCCCAAGAATCCATAGGGATGCACCAGAGTTACAGCCCTTAACTTAAAGGCGCGCTTTCACGCTCGACGACTTACGTGATATTCACAAACAGCTGGTCTAAATCATAAACAGATTCTTGTACTACTTAAATCAATTATTATGCCACTTGCCAATGGTTTATTATCATTTAAACAAACAGAAATGAAGTATATATATCAAAATGCTTATTATATACGGTGATGGTCAATGTACGCGTAGTATTATGGACGACTTGCCGGTATTGGTAAAACTCTGACAAATGAGTGTTTTCATTGGTTGTACTTCTTTATAATAAAATACATCATAAACTCTTTACTAAATGGCCAAAGTAACATTTAAATTTGAAATTTGTTTTGTATCACTTTGGTGCTCGTGAGTCACAGCACATGATCTGAGATATTTTCCTCGAGCTACAAAAGTATATGACATACATTATGACAGATGAAAATAAGAGCAATATTTTGATCTTCGAAAATGTCAGGTTCATATCACATGAAAAATCTGCAGGAGTCCGTAAATGTGACGTCAAACACAGTGTGTATAGTGCCTAATCACGAGCCAGAATATAGCATGTCTGAATTTGTCAACATACATTCATCAAGTGAATCACCCAGCCCATCCTACACAAATATGAGTGATTTAATGCTTTAAAACTTCCACATTAGAAAAGCATGATCACAGGGCTTTCCTGTGCCCCCCCCCCCCCCACACCCATCAACCCATTGATCCAACACACACACACACACACACACACACACACACACACACACACACACACGTCCCTATAAATACGAGAAATTTCCATTTGAATAAAATGGGTTTCACAAAAACAGTGGGTTCCTTGGAAAATCGTCAATATTTTCCATATAATTATACTACTTCACATTTGCTTTGCATCACTACAATGAGTTCAAACTAGTCACCGCGCAATAGCGGCCCCGCGCAATAGCGGACCCACGCACTAGCGGACCCGCGCAATAGCGGCCCAGCCCCAGAAACAAGTGGTGTAGCCTGCGGTTCACTGCTAGAGCGGCTTCGCACAGAGACATAGATCTATGTCTCTGCTTCGCACAATAAAAAAAAAAAAAAGCTTTCTGCTTGCACCAGCTCGCCGGTGAACTATCATCTAAAAAGCCGTTGGGGAAAGCATTCTATTTGAAAAAAAAAAATCTGACAGCAGTAAGTGTTTCTCCAATATGGTGTAATTTCGTTCTACCATATCATCTCGGGTCTGCGATGGGAAACCGAAAGCCAGTGTCGGAAGTCGCAGCCAGTGGAAGCATTGCTACGAGTGCTTGTCGCTAGCAAACAAACTGATCCTGTGCAGTAGTACGCGGCCATACCTACCACTTCTGTTGCATTTCTGTTCTGTCTTCCAATACTAAAGTATGTGGTGTTCTTTCACTTTTCTTTCACTGACAAGCAGACGGAAAATTTGCCGCACTGAGATGATGAATACTGACTTTCGTGGCTTCTTCGCCGGATGTACGGTCTTGCGCAAGGGAAACTACTCTTCACCGTGCCAACGGACTAACAACCGTTGTTGATGAAAACGACCACGCATCACCTACCACTCTCAGATACTAGTGTAGTCGTGAATGAATGCTTTCCAATGCATCCCGTGTCATTCGTTTTTTTTTTTCATTTGTGTTGCAGTACTGAATGTTGAATGACTGAGTTGTACTGAATAATTTTCATCTCGGTTTTGGAAGCCTAGACAGACGATTTACGTGCGTTTGCCTCTTACCTTTGTTTTTCGATCAGCTGACTCGATCCGTCACGCTCAGTTTCAGTGGCGCCGGATTTTTGGCGATGTGGTATTCTTCTTTCGTTTTGAGATCACAGTATTTGCGTCGCCATTGAATTGCCCAGAACACACTCTGTCACCACTGGGCCAGCCCCTCAGCGCTAGAGTCTCTGTGTCGACTCTCAGTCAGCCTGGGTGTCAGCAGAAGCTCAGTAATAGGACCTACCCATTTTCTTTGCAATTCTGCGTCTCAGTCGAGGGAACCCCGGAACCGCCAACACACCACACGCTTCACAAGATGGCATCTTGCCTCTGTCCCCAAATCACCTTGGTGATTTTTAGAAATAAATGATTTCTTTTTCAAAAGAGCTTTTCAGCTGAGCTATCGAGTCGGGAACCAAAGTATTATAATTAGGCTAGCAGACGACGTTTTGCTGGCGCAACTTTTCGTCCCACAAAAATGCTAGGGTGTTTGGAGGCAATCTAGAGTGATTAGACGACAGAGCGTGGTCCCTTCTTTCTGTTTAGATGCAAAATTTTGGGAAATTCGACAAAAAAAAATAGTATGGTCGGGACCTTTAACATAGACACAGCGGTGCTTTGACACAGCGGTTTGTTGACATAGCTGTGTTTTGTCTATCTGCCTCTGTGTCTTCTAATTCTAAGTCTGTTTAAATTTGTTCTTTTTCGGCGGAAGGATAGAAGGGTCGAGTAGTGAACGGATACTGAGCCCAGTTAAGTTCATGCAGGTTTCAGTCACAGACAGCGGTGTTTTCACACATAGGGCTGTTCCCGGCTGATGCATGCCAGTCTGTAACTGGGCTAATGGAGGAATTTTTCTTCCCGCTGCCACGAATCAAACTTTTTTTTTACGACGATTGCTCACAGATACAGCAGTGTGCTTGAAATATCAGCCTGCACACGTCTTTACATTGTGCAAGGCTCAAAAACTTCCACCTTTTGGCGGATTTTCATCTTCGGCTAAAATATTTCTCCTCCAAAACAGTGTATTTCCTCCTCCGAAGCACTATAAATCAGGCCAAAATTCCGAACATTGCACAGATTTTAGCCTGATTTTAAAGGAAGCATGCCCCACACCCCTAGCATAAACCCAGAACAAATTTCGGGCCGCCCATATGGGGTCCACATCGTCTAACCCACGGCCAACTCTTGGAAAAACTGGAAGGCGCCCTGTGGATTTGCACCCGGGCACTACGTGGGGCCCTCATGCTGTTGGGTAACTGGCGGTCAACTCCGGGGTACCTGTACCTGTGGATTTGCACCCGGGCACTACGTGGGGCCCTCATGATATGCTGTTGGGTAACTGGCGGTCAACTCCGGGGTACCTGTTGGACTAACCCATTAGTGTGCGTATAACTGGCGGTAAATCCAGGGGTACCTGCTGGGCAGCCAATGAGTTCGTGGGGGACTGGCGGTTCACTGCTGGATTACTGGCGGTGAACTCCCAGATACCCCAAGGGCTAGCCCATGAGTGTGCGTGTAATGGTGGTATAATGCTGGTCTACTCGCGGTACACTGCAGGCCACCTTGCCCACCATCATGTAGGACTCCAAACTCTACGTTCAAACTGTAGAAGTAAAGTTTTTAACGGGAATTCTACACTGCTGTATGTATTTGTCAAGCGTGAGAGCTGTCAAAATCAAGCTTGATAGCTTTTTTTTTTTTTTTTTTTTTTGGGGGGGGGGGGGGGTAAAGGGAAATAATAAAGATAAGGAAATTGAATAGGCTTGTGGATAGTAGAGGCTCTACAACTTCAGAGATAAGCATACTGTCCTGAAAGGAGAATGAATACAGCACTGTGACCCTCTACGTCCTTTTGATTACCATGGCATAGTGGTCAATTTTGGAGACTAGTGAGGAAAGCTGTTTCAGTCGGTGCAAAGACTTCGTCACCTCAATGACCAGTGACTGGAGGCAGAGTTCTGAAACCAAGCAAAGCAGACAACTAAATAATGGTTAGGGTCGTAATGGTGCGAGAGGTATATTTTCTACATACTGGTGTGAATTGGGAGTGGGGTGTTTCAAAGTTGTACTTACAATCATAAATCTAAACTACTTATGTTGTGCCAGTGGAGCAAATTTCAACAAAACTTTCTCCAGAATTGGTACTGGACCGGAAATATTCTATTTTGAAAGATTTGTTCCCACACTATGCATAATCTCTAAAAAATTTTAACACCTTCAAATTCCCCAGTGGATTCATGTCCAAAAAACCAAAACTGAGATCTGTCATTTTCTATTCTCGTATGGTAAAGGAAAATGATAAAGATAATAATATTCAACAGGTGGTGTACATGGGGAAGGTGGAGATTGGGTGGGTGGGATGGTGAGGCTCTACATCCTAAGAGGCATTTATGACACTCCAGAGAGGACTTATAAAGCATGTTGTTTGTAATTGCAAATTGAAATGTGATTTTGATCACCAGGCATGGTACAATGGTCAACTGCTGCTTCAGCACCCAAACAGCCATCTTCAGCACCCAAAACGGCCTATTGACTCAAGGCTGAGCCAAAGACCGTAGATAATCTTTGGCTTAGCTCTGAAACTAAGCAAAACAGACAACTAAAATGTGACTTGTTGCTGGTGGTGTGAGAGCTGTAAAGTAATAAGAAAGGGGACTGTGTATTTGTCGCAAAATGAATGGTGGAGGTGGGTGGCTGAAGTGAAACGGTAAAAGATAATTTTTTTTTAAACCCCTGATGATGATGGTGAGGGAGTGGGAACCCCGCCGACATGAACTGGGCTCGGCATATGGGCCCCACGTAGTGTAAACTGGAAGGCGCCCACTGTATTTGCACCCGGGCCCCTCATGGGGCCATCGTGGTATCCCACTTGGCAACTGGCGGTAAACACATGGGTACTTGCTGGGCTAACCCATGTGTGATGGTACAACACGTGGTATACAGGTGGTATACAGCTGGGCAGCCCATGATATCGAGGGCAACTGGCGGTGCCCTGCTGGGAAATAGGCGGTGAACTCCCAGGCAAACCAGGATCGAGCCCATATGAGTGCGCGTGTACTGGTGGTATGCTGCTGTCTACACGCGGTACACTGCCCACCATGCAGGACTCCAAACTATACGTTCAAACTGTACTAGTCAAGTTTTCAATGGGAATTCTGCACATTCCCATTAAAGTCTTGACTCCCACAGTTTGAAATTATAGTTTTGGAGTCCTGCATGGTCGGCAAGGTGGCCTGCAGTGTACCACCACAATTTAATTTGTTCTGAGTCCTACGTAGGAGTCTTTCACAACATCCGAACACAATGTACACAATCATTTACAACACATGTCATAATATTCAACACTTCATTTATTATCTAACAAGAAGCAAGAAAAAAATAACCCCCTCAGATACAATGACATCACTGGAACAACATGGAGGAATTCCAGAAATTTGTTTTCGTTGGGATCTGCAGTGACCACGAGAGACTCCAGGCGCAGGTCGTTTCACTAACACTTTCTTGCGGCTGCCCATCCCTGTGCGTATGTTTTATAGGACCTGGCAGGAAGGGACTTTCATGAGCCGCGAATTAGCCTTTGTTGCTTGCGCGGCGTTAAGCCCTAACTAACTAAGTAACCTGTGCGTAGCAGAGCACCATCAATTAATCGGCGAGTATCCTGCCCAAATCGCTTTCGGTGATATCTGAAAAAGAATCCCAAATATTACAAATAAGATCGCCACTTAAACGTCATGAGGTTGTTGCTGTTGTTGTTGTTGTTTGCGTAGTGGACTAATTAGGCTTATGTATACGTCAAACATATTTTCATGATAAAATGAAAAGCACGACTGGTCAGTCCCCACCACTAATAACAAAGACAACAGCCGTTTTCGGCTACTCTCCGTTCAGTTTTGCACACAATGTTCTGTCAGTTTTAATTCCGCTTGTACGAGCATCGGCTTACCGAATATTTAGCTTCGGAGATCTAAATCATCGTCTTCCACGCTGCCCGGGATTGTTGTACAACTTTAGCAGACACTGCCTTTCTCAAGACCTTCCTCGTCATGTCCGCAACTGAATCGCCGCCCGTGGCACACAGAAAGTTTGTCTGAAAACGGTGTACAATGAATTAAAATAAATGACAGCATACAAGATGACAAGGACAGCAAACATAATGCATAATTATCTTGACAGGTAATGGGTCTCTAGAATAGTACTTTGACTTCATTCTGCATGTGTGTACATGTGTTTACAGTAAGTGTCTCGCCTTCATGTACACAAGCATAATTATACAGAGACAGCTCTCAGTTTGGGACAACCATGAGGAATTATCCTGTATAATTATCCGAGCAACTTTTGCCACAGCAAACACACACATACATCAAAGTAATTACCTTGCTCTCTGCTTTGTGTTCCTCTTTTAGAAGTCTGTCGAGGTTTTTGGTGTAAGAGCACCCGGATTAATTGGTGCCGGGGAGTTTCATTTTGTGTGTGTTACACCAGCAGCATGCCTTCGCAGTGTTTCGTAATGTCACATGGTCATGACAAAAGTTCTACTTCTTTGGCTCTCATGGCTACCATGTTTTTGGTGTAACATGGTGAGTCGGTGTATTAACCCTCTCTCTCTCTCTCTCTCTCTCTGTGTCCCCCAAAACTTTAACATTGTCATTTTCTCATTTTCCCAAGGACAAGGTCACAAAAACTGTTTGGAAATTTAATACGGGCACTTTCTCAGAATCAACAAAGACCAGCGGCATTAAATATAGCATGATGACAGACATTGATAAGACCCTCTACTGACATACCTGTATTTAACGACCTAAAGTTAAGGTCAAAGCCATACAAGCTGTTTGCGGAAAACTTGAAAAAAAAAAAGAAAAAAAAAAACCTTCTACGTTGGCATTTTCTCAGAAAAAAAACACAGCAGAGGCACCAAACTTGGGTTGATGATAGACAGCACTAAGACCTCTCCACCTTTACAAAAAGATCAAGGTGATTAGAGCTGTCTCTTGTAAAATCCAATGCTGGCATTTTCGCAAGAACTAAATATACTAGAGGCAACAAACTTCACATAATGATAGGACATTGAAAAGATCTCTGCCGACACATCTTGTTTGAATGACCTTCACTTAAGGTCAAGGCCACACATGCTGTCCATGGGAATTTCTGACCTTGCAATTTCCTCAGAACCTACGATCACCAGAGACATGTAACTTGACATGATGACACACATGGATAAGACCTTTACACCGACAGTCTTTTGAATGACCTTGACTCATTTCACAAGTGAACCAAGTAGACTTTTCTGCTTTTCTGGCTGAAAAAGTTGATAAAAGAAAATGATGCTAATATCTTTCCATTTGTCACACAGGATCGAATGGCAATTGTGCGGACCACAACAGTGTCACACTGTAGCAAAGCGTAAGTTTTCAGTTTCTCGTTCACATAACTCTTAAAGGTTCATGCGAAAATTGCAATTTTACCTGAAATCTTGACATCTTTACACACCATCTCAAGCCACTACTCGCCCATTCTCAGGAGGAAGTGCAGATAACACTTCAGTAAAGTCTGACTTGTTTTTTTTTCTCTCTTTTCTTCCTTCTAGAACATTTTTTTTCCCAGATGATTTGAATATTCTCGTAAAAGAAACAAGATGGCCACCAGCCCAATATGTTTCCATTTAATCACCTGCTGTCGTCACTGTCGTTCTTTCGTAATGCCATGTATCGGGGAGGACACACACACACACACACACACACATACACACACACACACACACACACACACACTCTCTCTCTCTCTCTCTCTGTGAATGGAAACAACTGACCGGGCTTGTCAGACCAAACTTGTTTTTGGCTCACTTGTGTAACAAAGTGAGTCTATGTAATAACCCTCCGTCGTCTGTCTGTCTGTCTGTGTGTCCACAGTAAACCTTAACATTGGCCTTTTCTCAGAATCTACAAATAGAAGAGGCACCAAACTTGGCGTGCTGACAGACAGCCATAAGACCTTTCAAAACATACCATATTCATTGACCTTGACCCAAGGTCAAGGCCACTAAAGCTGTCTGTTTGGAAATTTTCATTGGCAATTTCTCAGAATCTAGAAAAGCCAGAGACATCAAACTCTGCATAATAATAGACATTGACAACACATTTACTGACATACCTGTATTCAGTGACTTTGAATCAAGGTCAAGGTCACACAAGCTGTTTTCGGAAAACCTTCCAAAACCTTAACATTGGCATTTTCTCAGAAACAATGAACAGCAGAGGCACCAACTTGGCACGCTAATAGACAGCCATAAGACCTTTCAAAGCATGTCATACTGATTGACCTTGACTCAAGGTCAAGGTCACTAAAGCTGTCTGTTAGGAAATTTTGCATTGGCATTTTCTCAGAATTTAGAAAAGCCAGAGACATCAAACTTTACATGATGATAGACATTGATAACACCTTTACTGATATACCTGTATTTAGTGACTTTGAGCCAAGGTCAAGGCCACACAAGCTGTTTTGCAGAAACCCTTCGAAAACCTTAACACTGGCATTTTCTCAGAAACAATGAATAGCAAAAGCACCAAAATTAGAATGCTGATAGACAGCAATAAGACCTATCAAAACATATCATATTGACTGACCTTGAACCAAGGTCAAGGCCATTAAAGCTGTCTATTTGGAAATTTTGCATTGGCATTTTCTCAGAATCTAGAGAAACCAGAGACATCAAACTTTGCATGATGATAGAAACTGACAACACCTTTACTGACATACCTGTATTCAGTGACTTTGAGTCAAGGTCAAGGCCACACAAGCTGTTTGCAGATAAGCTTCCAAAACCTTAACAGTGGCATTTTCTCAGATAACCAGCAACAATAAACAGCAGGAGCACCAAACCTGGCTTGCTGACAGACAGCAGTAAGACCTCCCAATACATATCATTTTGAATGACCTTGACTGAAGGTCAAGGTCATTAAAGCTCATCAGAAATTTAAAATTTCCATTTTCTCAGAATCTAGGGGTACCAGAGGCATCAAACTTTGCATGGTAACAGACATTAACAAAACCTGTACTGGCATACTTGTGTTCAGTTTCCTTGAGTCAATGTCAAGGCCATTCAAGATGTTTTGCGGAGACTTTAACGTTAGCATTTTTTGGAAACAACAAACAGCAGAAGCACCAAAACAAGGCAAAATGATAGACAGAAATGAGACCTATGCAGATATACCCTTTTGAATGACCTTGACTCAAGGTCAAGGTCATTACAGCTGACTGTTGTGAAATTTTACATTACTATTTGTACAGAAACTTCAAAAACTAGAGCTATCAAACTTGGCATAATGATAGTCACTGATAAGCTCTTACAGATCTCATTTGAATGAATGAATTGGAAACTATGAACACAAGAGACACCTTACTTCAGGATAGATAGTGCTAAGAGCTTTACAAACATACTCTTTTGAATGACCTTGACCCATCTCACAAGTGAACCAAGGAGGCTTTCCTCCTCTAGTTTTGAATGGTCATTGAATGGAAACAACATATTGGGCTGGTGGCCATCTTGTTTTGGAAGAGAGACGTAAAGTTGTTTTCTTTGAAATTTATGGCATTTTCCACACTGGGGAGACGCATAATACATTTGACGTGATCACTTTGATACAATTTTTGCAATGAAAGGAGCCCCATGCAATTGAAGTGTTGCTGCTGCATGTAAAGATCAAATTAATACCGGCTCAATATGTTTAACAGACAAGTCTGCGCGGCAAACGTTTTCTCACCATGTCTTATGTCTGCAGCACGAGCGCGCGCGCGCACACACACACACGCACACACACACAAAGGGTGAAATTGGCAATGAAAAAGGGTGAAAATGGCAAAATACACCCGTTAAACTACAAAACAGCGCTAAAAACAAACCATGATTAAAAAGTACAAACTCTTCTGAAACTACTATAGTTTACATGATAACCTTAGGCTAAGTGACTGCGGAGATATTTAGCACTAAATGGACACAAACAAACACAAGTAACTGACACGTGGCTATCGTGGGTCCGCGACAAGTTCAAGTTCAAGTTTATTTATTTTCCCACCCTCTAGGGGCATTGGAAAAAAAGATATACATACATACATCACAGCCACCTGTGTCACAAATGTCACATACATGTTTACACTGCACTCATTTAAAAAAAAAAACAAAAACAAAACAAACAAACAAAAAACCAAACAAACAAACAAATAAAAAACAAAACAAAACCAAAAAAAACAAAAAAAAAAACACCAGTATATGTACCAATACAATTACACAGATAAATTACCGAGTACAGCATCCCTTGCACACAATATTTCAACACCCAAATACTAAGGAAAGGACCCCCCCCCCCCCCCCCACACACACACAACAACAACAACAACACCACCACCACCAACACCAATAACAACAACCAAAAGCACAGAAATTACCAAAGGGGGTGCAAAGCGCAGAAGTTACTTCAAACCCTCCCCGATGACCCTGACAAATTTAACTAACTTAAACAGAAGCTTTTTGTTCCTAGTGGCAAACAAGTTTTGGTATTTCAACACATTGGGCTGTCTCCAATAATAGCAAGGTAAAAGGTCACGCCTTATATCTCGGAAGAAACTACATTCGAACAGATAGTGAAATTCATCCCCTATGTCACCAGCATTGCATTTAGTACAAAGACGTTCTGCTCTAGGTACATCATGAAATTTTTCTGTCTGTACTGGGAGATTATTGTTAAGGGTTCTAAAGCATGCTAGTGAAACAAGTTGGTTATATGGCAAAATCTTTAAGTACTCTTCACTTCCAAACATACACTTAAACATCCTATAGTTTGTATATAAGTCTTTTTCATTGATCTCAGCGTACCAATTCTGTATGAACTGGTCACGAAGACATCTTTTAACCTTTTCTTTAAACCAAGTTATACTAAAGGGTAGTTCAAACTGCTTCAACCAAATCCCGTTAAGACCAAGCTCGGCAAGTGTATTTTTCACTGTCTGAATATAATCAGACTGAATTTTGTTCTGCTCAAACATTCTAAGCATAAAGCGATACATGATACTAGCAAGTTTGTTTCTGTTACCAACATTGACCAACTTGAACCAAAAACACAACATTCTACACTTAATGTGCACATCAACAGGGTATCTACCGACTTCGCCAAGTACCAAATTCGTAGGTGTAGACTTATTTAGTTTCAAGAGTAGCTTATAAAATCTAAGCTGCAAACGTAACACCATATCAGTTACCTTGTAACCCCATATCTCACAGCCATATGTCAGAACAGGCAATACAGTTTTGTCAAATAAGTCTATCTGAAGATCTACAGGCAACATCAGTTTTCTACATCTACGCAACAAGGAAAACATTGCTCTTGATGCCCTGTCATATAGATTTTTCTGAGCAACATTAAATTTATTATTATAATTCAGCTTTAAGCCTAAGTACTGAAAGTCATACACAACTTCAATAACTTGACCATTATACACAAAACTGGGCTTCTTGCGAATCTTGCCTCTTGAAAAAATAACTATCTTAGTTTTTGTAATATTAATACTAAGCTTCCAAACATTACAGTAATCGTGGAGTCTGTCCAAGGCTTTTTGCAATTTTGGGGCAGATTCGGCACAAATAACAGTATCATCGGCATAAAGTAGTATGAACATTTGAAAGATTGTATTAATTTCTTTGGAGTCAAAGTCTAGACTTGATGCCTCTCTACTCAAAGATGAAAGGCCATCAACAGTTTCAGACAAATATGGCTTAAGATCATTGAGAAACAAGGCGAAGAGGAGCGGCAAAAGATTTTCGCCTAACCTCACACCGCAGTGTGTAGAAAATGGTTCAGAACATTCATTTCCAACCAAAACACATGATTTTGCTTTTTCATACATATTTTGAACCACTGACAGGATTTTTCCTGTAACATTACTGTTCACAAGTTTTTCCCATAAAAATGCCTGCTCAATTTTATCGAACGCTTTTTGATAATCAATGAAAGCACAAAAAAGCTGTTTTTTTCTAGACAAAAAGAAATTAATAATACAGTGTAATGTAAAAATATGTTCTACCGTTGAATATCCACCCCGAAAACCGGTTTGCTCTTCACCTATTACATTGTTTTCGTCCAATATTTCTGTTAGCCTGGCGTTAAGGACACTTGTAAATAATTTCCCAAAACAGCTTAAAATAGTAATTCCACGATAATTGCTAGGATCTACTCTGGAGCCTTTCTCCTTATATGAGTTTTTTTCAATTTTTTGGAGAATCTCAACCCAATGCACAGTCAAAAATAAACATACTTCAAGCACTTTCTTGATACATTTTATTTGCTGTACAGAAGTCATAGCTTTCATACGTGCAGTCTGTCACTTTAATTCAAACCAGATTGGTAAATAAAAATAAATAAAGAAAATTGATTGTTGTTTTTTTTCAGTCGTGTTACCATTTTCTTCATTTTTTTGTAAATGACAGACAACACAAACAGAGACAACTTTACTCTCCAATTATCAGTTACATTGTGGGTCATCATAAAAGTACTTCTTTGTGTTTGTAATGAAAAAAAGGTCACGATCATTTTAAACAGTTTGTGATTTTTTTTTTAGAAAACATGTTTTTTTTAGTTATACTTGTTTCAATAAGTGAAGAGTAAGTGATGCAAAAGTGTTGAAAATATTTTTCTGTGGAAGTATAAGCATCAGCAAAAGACAATTACAGATAAGGGTTGAAATGCAAAGCATTTGATGTCCCAAATCCCTTTTTAAACTGCCAGTAACATGTAACACGACTGACGAGAAGGGTAACAGGACTGAAAAGTACAAAGGCAAAAACAAAATCTCCGCTCTTCTGTTGTAAACTTATTGTAAAATGGTAACCCCCTTCTTACAAGCATCTTTTCTCATCTAAACAAAAGGTAACAAAACGTTGTGAAAGTTTCAGTCCCTGGTAATCAACCTCTAGCCCGTCTCTTTCAATATATCTGTGTTCTCCTTGGAGACTACCCCCCACGTCAAAATCCTTACAAAGATCCTGTAGTTCACAGAAAGTCTGTGCGGTTTGAAGTTTTTTCAGATGGTCCTCAAACTGTTTCTCCCTTGCACTGTGTCCATTTACTGTCTTTGGTCTGCTGGTAGTGCCAGGACCAGAATCAGCTTTCATTCTCACACCACCAGCCTTTTTTCTTTTGCCAGCATTACAGTCTGAACCCCAAGGAGACACACAAAAATCCCGGAAACTGTGATCAGGACATGTGTTCTAAGTGCATGTGCAGCTAACATCCCTGACTTTAATGTTTCCTGGTGAGACAACAAAAACTTGGTGGATTTGCATGGTGCCTGGTACGGTTTTGAGAGTTTTTGAGGACAACTGGTTTTCTACTGCTTTGATATCTGCATCTGTCACATTGTATACTTTGATTGAGTGTCTTTGACACTACATCAACAAAGTCCTCACTACTCATGATGTCTGCACCCTCTAGAACTCTTCTGTCAGCTGTTCTCTTCACGGTACCACCCACTCCATCAGGTACTCCCTTTCCATGCCCAGCCTCAGAAAAATTCCAACTGGCCCACTTAAAACCCACTGTGAAAAATTTTGTTACCAGCAAATAGAAGTTAGCTTTCTGTCTATATTGTGTGGTTGGTCCATCGCTGAAAAAGTGTAATGTGTCAACAAGAGGGTGTGCAGCTTTAATATCACTAAGGATAGGACGGAGGAAAGCCCACACAGAGGATGGATCATGTTGTAAGCTGTCCGAAACGCCACAAAAAAAGCTTTTCCCTCCCTTCTACATAATAACAGCCAGTGTGCAGAGTTATTTGCACCTGAGAGGCACCAAAGTGCACTCCCTGAACCTCCCTGTGCATCTTGCATACATAGTTCTCTGAAAAATCTATGTGTACCATACACTCATTAGCTTTCATATTTGCTTTCACGTATAAAACTATAAGTAGTGTTTGTACTGATTGGTTTTGTTGAAAAGGTGACGAGTGTACACCGACAACTGTCATGAAACAGACCCCAGAGT
The DNA here is from genome assembly GCA_018292915.2 of Batillaria attramentaria. NCBI lineage: Eukaryota > Metazoa > Mollusca > Gastropoda > Batillariidae > Batillaria > Batillaria attramentaria. The sequence goes on along the minus strand of JACVVK020000660.1, from coordinate 101,296 downwards.
TTTCCAAGGGACCCTTGTTCTGTTTGTTTGATGGTTACAGTCAACTGTTTCTTTTCTCCATTTTTTGAAAATCCTGTCTTCCTTTACAGTTCTCCACTGTACCCATGACACTTGTTGTTCAAAATCACGATCTTCAATACAAGAAACAGTCCTCGAGCAACATTTGGTACAGTGTCTGTACATGCATTTTTTCTTGTCTTTTGAGCATACAATGTCAGAAACAAGAACAGTCGGTGATTTGGTTTTAATAGCGCCATGGTCTTTTAGGGCAGCTGCAAGGTATTTTGTGTTTTCACAAGTTTTGCAGAGGCACGTTTCTCTGTCTTTGGCTGAAGGTGGTACTACCCAAAAAGGTTTCAACCGCCAGAAGGTTGTGAAACTCACACTGGTCACAGTTTGTCCAGAGTCCGCAAGATACTTTTGATACAAGTTCTGCAGCGAGTCACACAATAATCGCTTTTGTTTCTTTTTACCTTCCTTCTCGTAATCGTGTTCCGTGTACCGGCCTGCGACGTGGAAACATCATCTCTAAGAAAAAACTGTCTCACTGACAGCTGGATCCGATTTGACAGATTGTTATTTGGATGAGGCTTGTGGTACGGATTGACTCTGAAAGCCTTGCAAACTCGGGTTCTAAACACGTATTTTTTCAAAATACTGTCTGTTGCAGTGAACAGTTCCTTGAGACTTTTCTTCCCTTGCTTTTGGTTTTGTTTTATTTGCTCAAGCAGGGGAAAATGAAAGGTGAGAGATCTTCCAACACTTTTGTTGGACGCATACTTCCTTCCAAGCAATTTGGCAGATTTTGAATTCGGCGTGTCTTTCTTTGCATTCCTAAGAAGTTTTTTTTTTTTCTCGTACATCCAGATTTTCTGTTCTTGCTCATGTACTTGTTTCTTGAGGGATGCATTTTCCTCACGAAGTTTCTGAGTCTTTTTCTTGTGTGCACGTCGTTGGCGGGACAGGTGTGCAGGTGGTGGTGATGGCCTTTCAGAGACTGGACAAATCGGGCGATGTTTGGCATACTGTTTTTGTTTATACATTCTCCACTGCCTTTTGGTGTGTCTATGTTCTCTTTTGGTCATGTCTATCACCAATTTCCTTTTATCATTGTTTTTGTCTTTCTCGTATTTGTCTTTCTGATATGCCAACCATTTCGCCCGCCTTGCAGTCAGCATCTCGATTCCGTCTGTATTTTCTCTGTTTGGCCGCAGCAGACAGCGCCATTTCTCCTGAAGTGAAAAAAAATTCTTTTCTATAGCTTAAATAGATATAGTTGAGTTAGTACAGACCCCTCTGTTGAGAGTACAAAAATACCAAGTAGACTTGACTCATGAAAATGTATTTCATGTGTGAATATGGTCACTTTCTGAAGTTTGAAAATGGTTCACTTGCACCCACAATAAATCAAACTCTACAAAGACAAATACATGTATTATTGGTTTGAATACATGAATACATTACTAATCTAGATCTAATACAGCTACCATTTTCTTCTACTGAAGAGAAAGCACAATCTGAAGAAAAACAGTCAGTGGTGTTACTTTATCCATCAGTCGTGTTACCATTTTGTTGGTAACACCACTGATAGTAACACGACTGAGAAAAATCGCAAAAAAAAAATTATGGCTCCTCCTCAGAAAACACTCAGATCTAGATCGTACCATCATTGAGAAAAAGCCCTAAAGGACATACTCCTCAACTTAGTTTTTGCTACTATTCTTTCTACTTCAGCCTTGAAGATCAGGTAACACCATGTAAGCACCAAAAAAACTTACCCTTACCTTGAACAAGTTCAGAAGTTCCAAAACCGTGAGGTGAGCTCACACGCACGTTCGCTTCCAACGGACGTTCTCGGGCAAAGGGACGCAACTTTTACCATAAAAGTCGTCAGTTACTGGAGGGAGCAGCTATTAGTTGTGTGCAGGAAACTGTTCGGGTAACACGACTGAGAAAAAAGTTACGGACATCCATTTTTGTGCAAAATAGTGTAAATCATTGCAACACAGGTATTGAAAACGCCTACATGAAACTAAAACTTTAAAGGTTAGATATGTAGGGATATGTTTTCAATTTTTTTCATTTTTTTTAGAATTTTTCTCTTTCTTTGGCAAGTTGTTGAAATATTGCCTGTTTCCGCGAAGACACGTGTTTTTGGCACCCCCCGCTCTATAAATCGCTGAGTATTGCAAAAACGTGAAACAAAATCACCTGTTTTGTTTTTTCCTCATATCATACACATATTCTAGAATATACGTGTGGATTTTTGTGCAAATAGAATGCATACTTATTGTGCTGTCTTCAAGTATTGCACCAATCCCAGATTAGCCAACACATTGTACAGCGAGTGTCACCGGCGGTTTATTACAGAAAAACCATAAGAAGCCATATGGTGAAAAACTGAAAACAAACAATAAACCTTCATAAGGAAAACATTCAGCCTTTCAATAATAAAAACAAACAAACGAACCAACCAAAACTGACACTAGTCATTTTACACAACATTGGTAATCTAGATCAAATAAAATCATCAAAGTAACTCTTGACAGCGTAATCAATATCCATAAAATCATTTCTAATAGACTAAAATTAAAACTTACAACGTGTGCAGCTGTCAGATCCAAACTACTGAAAACGAATTACCGTGGCCAACTTGGCCAGACCAGAACGTCAGTTAAAAAAAAAGAAAAAAGATATGGGGTTCACAAATAGTAGGGCACGGGGGGGGGGGGGGGGGGGAGGGGGGGGGGGAAGGCGTCTGCTGCGTTGCCGGCACACTCCCCGTCTAATATCATAACTGATATTACCAATCAATTTCTTCTAAAACAACGAATGAATGAACAAACTATATAACAGACTATATATAAAACAGCTTTAGTCAAATTGACTTCTGGGGGTACCATGCTCAAAACAAACCACCAAAAGAAATCCCCTCAAAAAACAACAACAAAATTCGTGAAACAAACGTCACTAACCAAACACAAAGTCACTAATTGACTAAATTGTTCGTATGAACTCAGACATGCACATGGTCTATCACACATGTGAAGTCAACTCTGGACGTTCGTCTACAACAGAATTAACTCAGTTACAGGCCGGACATAATGAACTGCAGCTTTGTCTTTGATCACCCGGATTTCAGCTGACCGAACCAGACCATCGTCTTGGCTAGAAAAGATTTTGGATACAAGTCCGATCGGCCAGTTGTTCCTGTGAAGCTGTTTGTCTCTGAGAAGCACGAGATCGCCTTCTTTGATGTTTCTCTGCACAGTTTCCCACTTTCTTCTCTGCTGGAGATTTTGTAGGTATTCCTCCTTCCAATGTTTCCAGAAGACATCTGACAGAACCTGCACGTGCTTCCACTGGGACTTGTACATGTCTCTAATGTCCATGGGTGAGCAGAGAATCTGACTGTTGCCGGTTTTCTGGTTGAGCAGCACCGAGGGGGTGAGCAGAAATGGTGAGTCAGGATCATGAGAGATTGGGACGATGGGTCTACCGTTCACCACGGCACACACTTCAGCCATCAGCGTGCACAGAATCTCATGAGTCAAAGGCTTGCGTCTCATGTCTAGTAGCATAGAGTCTAGAATGCGTCTGATGACACCTATCATCCTTTCCCAGACACCTCCCATGTGCGATGCATGAGGTGGATTGAACTTCCATGAGACTCCGCTTTTAGAGAGATAGTCCGAAATAGGACCGTTTTCTACACACAGCGATTTAAGACCAAGTTCGTTTGCTGCGCCGATGAAGTTTGAGCCTCGGTCTGACCGAAACTCAGTGACTGGCCCCCGCAAGGATGTGAATCTGGCGAGAGCGTTTATGAATGATGAGCTGCTCATCTCTTCTATGACTTCGATATGCACGGCACGGATAGCCAGACACGTGAAAACTACAGCCCAGCGCTTGGAGTTGGCGAGACCACCCCTTGTCTTCCTGGAGACCACTGACCACGGACCAAAGACATCAACTCCGACGTGAGAAAAGGGTGCCGAGGGGACAACTCTGTCGATGGGCAGATTCGCCATTTGTTGATGACTGAGGACTCCTCGAAGTCTCCTGCATAGAGGACATTTTTGAATCTCAGATGAAACAAGGCGCTTCCCACCAATGACCCAAAAACTGCCCGTGCGAAGGGCACCTTCTGTGAAATGACGGCCTTGGTGTTTCACTTTCTCGTGGAAATGGCGAACAAGCAGCACGGATACATGATGTTTCTTAGGCAAGATTATGGGGTGTACTGATGCGAGACCAAGAGTTTCTTCAGCTTTGCAAAGCCTACCGCCTACCCTAAGCAGGCCATCTTCACCCAGGTAAGGGGACAAAGAGAACAGAGTACTGGATCTGTGGACAGAACGACCTTGGCGCAGACACTCCATTTCTTCTGGGAAAGCTTCTTTCTGAACAGCTTTCAAAACAAATGTTTCTGTGGAGTTCAAATTGTCGACACTACGATGCTGGGAGCAAACATGCCAACCTTTGCCGCAGGCTGAGGGCGAGTGACAACTCTTGCAAATGTGTCGGAGAAGGCTCAGTGTGCGAATCATGGAGGTCCAAGAAGAGAATCTTTCAAGCCGTGTGGTCAGTGGGTTGATGACTTCTGAGACATCTGATTTTAGAACGTTGACTCTGATTTCTTTGTCATTGTCTGGACTAACCAGGGGGAAGAGCTGATCTTGAGCAGTCGTAAGATCTCTGTTGAGATAATCTTGTGGACCGTCAAGCCAATGCTCTACCTTCTCTTCATCTGGCTTCAAAAGCAAGAAAAGGTGTCATTTCTATACTTAGAGTACTGTGGTTTCTTGGTGACCGTAGCCCCATGTTGTTTTTCAGATTATTTGATTCACAAATTCAGCCAATACTGTTATATGGATCGGAGGTGTGGGGTTTGTCCGTTGACCACGACATTCTTCTCTTCGAGACGTTCAAGATTGCTTCTGGTTGCAGCATCTGCTGGGTTGTGATTGGTGGGAACATATTTCCACTGCCCAGGACTGGAAACTCTCCTGATGCGTTCCACACGATTAGTGACATACGTGTGGAACCTTCTTGTCTCGTTGCAGATGTAACCAAGAACGACTTTGCTATCAGTGTGAAAGGTTACACTCTTTGGGACCACGTGTAGTTGGTCTGAAATGAGTTCATAAAGTTCCGCCGCCAAAACGGCACTACAGAGTTCTAGGCGCGGAATTGTGTGCGCAGAGATGGGGGCAAGCTTAGCTTATCCCATGACAAAGCCGATGTCGTTGTCGACTTTCACGTAGGCCACGGAAGCAATGGCCTTTTCTGAAGCGTCACAGAAGATGTGTAATTCAGCGTCTGAAGTCTGTGACAGCGAACGAGGAGCATACCTTCTTGGGATCTCCAGTGATTTGAGTGATTCCAAGGATTGTCTCCAATTCTGCCATTCTTCCTGACGAGTCAGAGGTAGGATTTCATCCCAGTTTCTTCCGTCTGCAGCTATTTCTCGCAGAAGAATTTTTCCGGCGATGACGGCGGGAGCTAAGAAGCCCAGAGGGTCGTATACACTATTCAATGTTGACAGCAAACCTCTGCGTGTGAATGGTGCGTCGCCGAACTGTAAGTTGATGAGGAAGGAATCTGTGTTGAGGTTCCAGTTAAGACCCAAGCACTTGTGAACTGGAAGGACCGTCGAACCATCCGAGAGGTCCAGTGACTGAAGGTCTTCGCTGAGGTCTTCTTTCGGGAAGGCTTGTAAAATTTCACGATCGCTGGAAGCTATCTTGTGAAGCCTAATCTTCCCGTTTTGCATCAGATCTGTTTTGGCGCGTTCCACAAGACTAACAGCGTCTTCCTTACGAGGCAGAGAAGTCACGCCGTCGTCGACGTAGAAGTCTTCCTCAACATACTTCCTGACGTCTTCGTCGCTGGAAGCCACGGCTTTCCTCAGACCGTACGTTGCTACAGCAGGTGACGGACTGTTCCCAAAAACATGGACAGTCATTCTGTACTCGACCAACGGGTTGTCGAAGTCGTTGTCTCGATACCAGAAAAATCTGAGAAAATCTCTGTGATCCTCTCTAACCCGGAACTGGTAAAACATCTGTTCTTTGTCTGCCATGATCGGGTGCTCGTCTCTCCTGAAACGTAGAAGAACTCCAATCAAACTGTTCGTCAGGTCAGGCCCGGAGAGTAACAAACTGTTCAAAGAGACCTCGTGATAGGTCGCAGACGAGTCAAACACTCCTCTAATCTTGTCTGGTTTCTGGGGATGATAGACTCCGAAAAGCGGAAGGTACCAGCAACTTTCTTCATTTTCAAGTGGAGGCGCTTCCTCTGCCGCTCCACTCTTCAAGACTTTGGTCATGAACTTGAAAAAATGCTCCCTTTTCGTGGGGTTCTGGCTCAACGAACGATGCAAGGCATGGGCTCGCTTTTTGGCTTCAGTTCTGTTGTTGAAACCTGGCTTTGCGTCTCTAAAGGGAAGAGGTGCGGTCCAACGACCATCATCCATCGTGAAGTTGGCGTCCATGAGGGTGACGAACTTCTTGTCTTCAACGGATAACCCCGGTTTCTCATCGTCCTTCGTCCTTTCAAAAACTGTTGCGCCGACATTGTCCATTTCCTTCACCTCAATGACGTTCTGACAAGGTACAAACATCGATTCTCGTCCGCCACTGAAGACGTTCGTCTTGTTCACACAGACTACTGAAGGCTTGTGAACTTTGTTGAGGCATACTTCTATCACTGCCCATCCCAACCCAAGACGCTGAGCGAAGGGTGCAGACGGTGGACCAACAATCTGTTCCATAACATGATGTGCTTGCGGCAGGTCTCGACCAATGAGGAGACCGATGCTGATGTATGGGTTGAACGGCGGAATGTGAGTGGCGATCGATTGTAGGTGCGAATGATTTTGAGCAACCTCTGGTGTGGGAATCTCGGAAGTATCTTGAGGGACACTACATTCTAAGACCGTAGGGAGATTCATTGTTGTACGTTCATCGAGGGACTGCACCCGTAGACCTACAGCCTTGCGTCCACTGGTCATTTTCGTCCCTGCACATGACGACAGTTGATAAGCGCACTCTTCAGACTTCACTCCTAGCTGATCTAGCAGCTCTGTAGATGCCAACGAACGATTGCTCTGATCGTCTAAAATTGCGTAGGTTAAAGCGCTGCGGTCAGAGCTGTCTGCGTAGACTCTAGTGAGGATAATCTTGCCGCATGATCTGCTGCCGTTCGAGCAGACCGACGCACACTTAGCTGAGATGACGGCTTCATCCTCCCCGCCGTGATCTCCAGGCTCAACAGGCGGGTTTCGCTGTTCGTTGTGCATCGTGGTGAGGTGACCCTTATTGCACTTGCCACATTCCGGCTTCTGCCGACAGTTCTTCGCGTTGTGACCTGGTCGCAAACATTTGAAGCACAAGCGGTTTTCTTTGAGGAACTTCAGTTTCTCTCCCCACTCTTTTGCCCTGAAGGTTTTACACATGTCCAGACTGTGTTGCGCCTTGTGAATAGGGCATCTGTCGCCTCTCTCTCCCTCGTGTACGCTTGATTTTCGATCACTTTTCTCTTCCTCTTGGACATCTGATTTTCGGCTAAACACCCTTTGACTGACAGTTTGCTCTTTCTTGGAGACTTCGAGTTGGAACTGGAAGGCTGGGTCATTAGACAGCTTGCACATTTGCCTCATGAATGTTACAAGAAATGAGAAGGGAGGAAAAGAAACCTGATGTTCTTCTTTGTATCTTGCTGCTTGCGAGATCCACTTCTGACGCAGAGAATGAGGCAGTTTGCGGATGATCGTGTTCACACCAGTAGATGAGTCATACACTGCAAACAGTGGCGAGAGGTTGGGGTTTTCCTTAGCTGACTGAATCTCATCTAAAATGTCACACAAATCATACAACTTCTTGTTGTCTTTGTTGGTTAGCGAGGGAAAATTCTCCACCTTGGCCTTGAGGCAGGCTTCCACCATCTCTGGAGAGCCATATCTGTCTTTTAGTCGTTCCCACAGAAGGCGCAAGCCTCTCGCTGGGTTGGCGGCGTTTGATGCAGCGAGACTCTGGTCCGAGATATTTGATGAGTAGGTCAAACTCTTCTTGGGGAGAAGCTTTAAGTTCTCTTGTCACACTGAGGAAGCTACTCTTCCATACTTCAAAGTTTTCTGGTTTCTCATTAAAGTGTGTAAGACGTGAGAGAAGCAGGTCTTTCCTCAAGAACATTGTAGCGAGGGTTTCGCTAGAGTCACCTCTGTGATAGATCTCTTCTTGTTGTCTTATGTTCTGGTTCAGAGACTGAGACTGGGTTTGATCAGGAACAAAAACCTTCGCGCTAACGGACAAGTTTGACGCGACATTGACTGGTTGCTGTTGAAGCTTGGCAACATAACTAGCCGTCTCAGAACGACTGTCAGCATGTGGTAAGTGGATGATCGCGGAAGCGCTTGCGATAGATCTATTTTCTGCTTCAAGCACTGCAGCTTCGGCGTTTGCAGCGGCAGCTTCTTTCTCTTCTTCTAACACTGCGAGCTCAGCTTCTACGTCACTTTTCTGACGTTCTACCTGTGCCTCATTGACTTTCTTTTGCTCCAACAGCTCTGCTTGCCGTTTTCTCAGTTCAAGTTCTTTGCGGGCGAAGGCTGCCCTGGCCTTTGAGGCTTCTGCCTTGGCTCGTTTCCTAGCTGCATAACTGCTAGTTTGTGAGACTCCAGTCTGAATGCTGGAATTAGATCTGGTTTCTGCCATCGTGTTAAAGGCATCTAAAGTTTCTTTGTATTTGCTTTCTTTCAGCTCCATCATTACTGAATAGTGACGGAGATCTACAACGCTTATATCACTGTTGCACTGCACAAGAAAATCTTTGAAGTCAGAAGCTTTTGCTGAATATGACTTAAAACAAGATTCTAGCTCTTGCCGTAGCGCTAACGCATCTTCAGGCGTTGACACAGATACACTCTTCTCTAATAACTTATCCAGTTGATCGCGAGCTGGCAGGTAGTCTGCCAAGTGTGCGTCTCTATTTTGTTCATATAATTCTGTTCCTTTTTCTGTGAGGCTACGTAACCGTTTTTCAGAAGGGTTAGACTGAGACATGGTGTGTATGAATACTCCCTGTTTGCATGGCTATCGAAAAACCAGGAAGCAGGCGGGCGGTTGGGACAACCTCGACGTTCGTTAGACAGTAGGTAGCAGGCGGGCAGCTGGAACAGCTGTGACGTTCACCGGACAGCAAACCAGGAACGTGAAGACTCAGGAGCCTGACGCTGTACGTTTTTTTCACTGTGCTGTCTTCAAGTATTGCACCAATCCCAGATTAGCCAACACATTGTACAGCGAGTGTCACCGGCGGTTTATTACAGAAAAACCATAAGAAGCCATATGGTGAAAAACTGAAAACAAACAATAAACCTTCATAAGGAAAACATTCAGCCTTTCAATAATAAAAACAAACAAACGAACCAACCAAAACTGACACTAGTCATTTTACACAACATTGGTAATCTAGATCAAATAAAATCATCAAAGTAACTCTTGACAGCGTAATCAATATCCATAAAATCATTTCTAATAGACTAAAATTAAAACTTACAACGTGTGCAGCTGTCAGATCCAAACTACTGAAAACGAATTACCGTGGCCAACTTGGCCAGACCAGAACGTCAGTTAAAAAAAAAAAAAAAAAGATATAGGGTCCACAAATAGTAGGGCACGGGGGAAAAAAAAAAGGCGTCTGCTGCGTTTCCGGCACACTTATGGTGCTACAAAATTCTAAACATCAAAGACAGATTATCTCCAATTTTTTTGAAAAATACGCATATAGCGGTTTTATGTAGCCAACACACCACTGTACTGGTACCTTTCCTGAAAGTAGTATAACATTGAACAGGTTTACATATAAATCAACCAGTTTCTCTGCGCCGCTTTTAAGAATTCATTTAGTATTTGGTCTTGCCCACATGCCTTATTATTTTTTAACTTATGTATACACTTCATAACTTCATCCCTTGTGAATGGGGCATCTAGCACATCATTGTTACAGTATGTGTCGACAGCAGTGGGAACATCTTCATTATCAACAACATCAACACTCTCCACTGTATGCAGATTTTTAAAATGTTCAAAGAAGGTGTAACACGTTGGGAGATTAACATTTTTCATCTTTGACGAGTTCCTATTTAGCACATTCCAATACTCCTTAGGGTCTTGACCTTTAAGTGATCTTAATTTTTTTATAAAATCTGCATGGTATTTTTTACATTCCTTTCGAATAGTCTTTTTGTACTCTTTGCCCGCATGTATCCTTTCCTGCACCGAATTAGTGTCCTTCAGGCGCCTGGCCCTGTTTTTAGCACGTAGAAACAGTTTTCGCTTTTCTCTGCATGATGCGTTAAACCATGGCTGATTGTGTACTTGCTTACTCATCACTTTTTTGCTTGCTTTATTAAAACTTTCTTTAATTAATCCAAGATTTTTTGCACTTTTCCTCATTATATCACATACTTCCTCAGTTACCTGGTTAATCTGATCTTCTGACACACTGTTAGCATCACTCAGTAGTTGCATGTGTAATAACTTATCATTAGCACTGTCAATTGCATGCTGTTCTAACTGTTCACCAAAAGCTGTACAAGAATTACCATCCCATTTCGGTCATAAAGCACATATTGGCTTACTTTCTTCACCATCACAACTAGCAACATCACTCAACACATGACAGTGTGACCGCCGTAAGTGCAAGGTCACAGGACAATGTACATCAGAATATATTTCACTAAAATCTCAAAATCCTGTACTAATGGAAAGAGGTTGTGTGAGAGTAATGCATAATCTACGACACTTGTACCACATGAAGTGCTTTTACCACACAACGAATCAGCGCCTTTCCTTCCATTCACTATAGCTAGTCCAGTCGTTTTACAAAAATCCACAAGTTTATAACCCATGTTGTTAGTGTGTTTGTCTTGTGTTACACGTTCATTGAGAAAACAGTAATGATTACCATCAGCTGCCAAGTCACCAATGTCATCATTTTCATCCTTATCAACTACATCAATAAGGTTACCTGTGCGAGCATTGAAATCACCAAGAAAACATATATAGTCATTTTTCACACCAAAGTTGATGAGAGCTTCTTCTAACTCTCCAAAAGCATCCTTATTCATGATCCTTCAGGTGGAAGGTAAATAGCACAGAATAGAGCATCTTGACCAAGAATCTCATGACCTACTTTGAAAAACAAAGCTTCATCACACAGCCGACTATCCACAAAACAATAATATTGTTCAACAGTCTTGTCGAGTTTCCCTTTTTTATTTTTGTCCTCAAAAATTATGATATGCTGTACAATAGTATCCTTCACTAAGACCAAAACCCCGCCAGATTTCCTACCAAATTTAGTTCTATTTTTGTAGAAAGCAACATACCCAGGTACATCAACTGTGTCATTGTCATCCAACTTACTCTCTGACAGACAGACAATGTCATATTTACAAATAAGTTCTATAAAATCTGGGAACAACAGCTTTGATTTTACACCACAAACGTTAAGAGCAATGCAAGACAAAACCTCGTTATCACCGGGAATTGTGAAGCATGAATTCCCAACACTAGCCCGGTCATTAACAGAGTTGTTAACACCATCACTGTTGTCACACATTTCTACATGGGAGTCCCCCAAAACTAGGTCAACATGCACAGTGTCACCAAAAGTAGTAAAGTCGCCTATGTGGCCGTCAGTAACAGAGTTAGCAAGATCATCATGTTCAAAATCGGTATAGTCCGCACCAATTAAGCTACCAACGTCATACTGAACACTGATACTATCATGCCTGCACACAGACTCGCCTGTGTGAACGGAATCATTGACACTAGTAGCTGCAGAGGCCAAATCACTTGACAGATTAGTCACATGGGCACCCTCAATGTCAGACGTAAAAACACCAACATCACCAACACTTCCAGTCCTACTTTCAGTTTCCAACGTTCGAACTTTCCGAGTCACGGTGGGATCATATACATGTAAGAAAGAAACAGCAGGAACGGAACGTTTCTGTCCGAATGGATCGAAAGTGCCATCTGACACTGACCTAGATTCAGCGATAGCATCGGCCGGTGTCATCATGATACGATTTTCTCCATGAAGTCTAGCTGACCCATTTGTCATAGCTGGTTGGGGTATAGCATCGCTAATAACCACTGAGTTTTCGGTAGCAATGTTCTCGCAAACACTAATACTACTACTAAAACGGATATCAGAACTGGGATACGGGGAAGGAGAAAACGCACGGTCACTGGGATACTGTACGTTACACACAGGTTCATGGCGTGCACCACCACTGTCACTTACTTGAACTTCACAGTTGGCAGCAACAGGACATGTATTCCTTGATTTCACAATATGGTAATCCGGTAGCCAGAGTTTGTAAGGTGATACTCCCATATCGCTTTGACGGTAATTGTAAAGAATAGTATACGAAAATAATTGGAGCTAATTGCACGCACTTTGACGGGTGTTTTCGGTTCTGCTCGATGCAAAGAGACATAAGACACCCTTACCTATTCACTTTGACCACTCCTTCCCCACAAAAGTGCAAAAAAATATCCCTGAATGACTGGCGACCACGGCCCGAGCAGTCATCTGCACGCCATTTTGATCACCCGGTCCTACTAATTACCGAAAACAACCGAAAACAACTTCTATGTTCTAACTGCGTTCTACCCGTATTGAGTTGTTTTCGGTCGTTTTCGGTTGTTTTCGGTAATTAGTAGGACCCTGATCACCAACCAAAATGGCGTGCTCGGGCCATGGTCGCCAGTCATTCAGGGATATTTTGTGCACTTTTGTGGGGAAGGAGTGGTCAAAGTGAGTAGGTAAGGGTGTCTTACGTTTCTTTGCATCGAGCAGAACCGAAAACACCCATCAAAGTGCGTGCAATTAGCTCCAATTATTTTCGTATACTATTCTTTACAATTACCCGCTTTGACCGTCACACAAAGCCAGGTTAGTGGTTTCTACACAATTAGCAGTCAACTGACCCACTTTCCCGGTGGCACAGGCGTACTGAAAAAGGTGTCACGGCACGTGCCGGTTTGCGTAGCCTTGGGGTAACAACGTTTGTATGGAACACCGAAAGTATCAGAAGTCTGACTGGCATGCAACAGGTAAGTGTTTCTTTTAGTCGCTGTGACGTCTGGTGCAGAGCCCCCAGGGGCGTCCTATACAAAGAGCAGATTCTCCAGACCAAGTTGCTGATAGTTAAATGCGTTAACCCCCAGTTTGTCAAAGAGGTCGTCTGGATTTTCTATGCACACCGGTCGGTTGACGGTGGGGTGGCCGCTGCCCGGAACGCTGCGTTTCTTTACAGCCCATATCTTTCCCTCGCTGGTCCAAGCCCTTTCCACTACGTCGAGAGCCCGTGTGTAGTGGAGTAGCTTGGTACGGAGCGGTGTCAGGTCCTCGTTAATGAAGACTTTGGCGTAGCCCCCTTTGTCTTTCAGGGACTTCTTCGCTCGCATCACCTCCTGCTTCTTCTTCCGGGACACGAACCGCACCAGGATTGATCTGCCGCCCCTCCGCTTTCTCTGCCCGGTACGGTGTACGACGGAGATGTCGTCAGGCTTGATATTGGCCCCACAGTCCTGAAAGATTTTCAGAACCTTTGCCTCCACATCCTCGCCAGCATCATCGGTCACCTCAGCTCCGTCACCGCCACTGTCAGAAATTGTAGCCTTACTCTCTGGTACCCCGAAAATTCTTATAGTCTCCCTTCGACTATACTGTTCATTAGCATCAGCATTGTATTTCATCCAGAGCACGTTGGACTGCACTCTTTCCAGAGTGGTCTGGAGTTTCTGGTCAGTGGGCAAGTCTTTCTCTCTTTGACGGAACACCCGGTCTATTGCCTCCCCGACTGCGACAGAGACAGCAGTAAGGCCCGATGCACACGAGCGTCGGCGTCAGCACCATGAAGCAAGCAGCGAAGGCTGTCTCGCATCATACGCCTCGCGTGAGCGTGTGGTGTGCGCCGTTTGCATGCACACTTGGCTTCGGCGTCATTCGCCTGCACGGCCTGTTCGCTGAGCCCACACTGCTCGCGCTGACCCACACTGCTTTCTGATTGGCTGAAACCAAGTCTGCAGCGCGGCGTCAGCAGCAGAAATAGGACATGTTCTATACGCGGCGTCAAAGGATTCCGCCGCCTGGCATCATTGATGCCGTTGCCTGTCGCCAGGCGCCGATGTCATGCACACGTGGCGGCGCCTTGAAACTGTCGCCGGGAGTCAGATCCGCCGCTCGGCATCATGACGCTGACGCTCGTGTGCATCGGGCCTAACCAGCGCCGGCACCACCTGCCTCAAAAACGCATTCTCCCCAGCGCTTACGTCCTCCATAGTGGTCTCCTTTAACGCTTCGTTTACTCGCGTTAATATAGTCTCGTGAATGTCACTGGTAATCACTGTGGGATCAGGGGAAGACATGCACTTAGGCGACCCACCTGTGTCTGCTGACGACGACAGTCTGGATTGCTTAGCGTCATTTTGGTCCGAGGATGGGGAAAATTCAAGCAGGCGCTTGGTTCTGATCTCGGTACCTAATCCGACACTACCACTTGTACTATTGCTGGTCATGGTCACAAGAAATCACCCAAAGACGGTAGACAGTAAACAGTGTCGCACAGAACTATACAATTACACGGTAGCCTACAGGCGAACAAAGCCGGCGGCACACAGCTGGCCGGAGAACCTAGGGTAGTGGGCGAGAGGGTCCAAACCACTCGGCTACACATTATCTATATACAGTGTGAGCGATTTTCAGATCTAAAATGTATTTTTACGAAAAGGTTTTTCAAATGCCTTCATTTTCTATACTTTGGAAGTTCATCCAATTATAATGACTGTATTCGTAGCACAGCTCTGTAGCTGTGACAGATTTTGTTTTAAACAACATATTTCCGAGGTTAGGGTGGTGTGCACCTAAGGACAAATGTCTATGAAGACTCCTTCATATTACTCACTGTACTGGCATTTATGTCACGTTTGATAACTGTATATTACATGAACTACTGCTTTAGTATCAAGAATAACAGAACTTTTAGATAAAGATATTTTTCAAGTTTCTGCGAGAAGCACCGGTCAGAAGAGTTCCAATTTCGTAAGCACATAAGTACAGTCCAAAGTCCACGTTTCACCAGCCCTCTAGATCTTCCAGATTATACATAAAAATCAATTCAGTAAGGGAAATCACAGAAGCAACAGGGAAATCACAAGACATGAACAAGCATCCCCTGTCAGACGACCATCGTGAGACTGACGTCAAATGTATCGTATCAAATCTAGTGTATTTGCTAGGTCTTACAGACTTCAAGAGGAAGGGGGGGGGGGGGGGGCGAAAACAAAACACCGACAACAATAATAACAAAACAGGCAGAATAACATGAAATTTGGAGAAACAACTTTATGGGTTGGGGCCATTCCTCCTTGTTCTTATATTAGCCTGACGTTTTCCTATGCTTAGCCACCACGCAAAAGATGTAGCCACCACAAGGTTTGTTCGCTTGGATCCCTAACCCTGGATGTGTCATCCCCGAACACTCATGGATTACCCGAACTAGCTCCTGGCATGCACCTTGCCCTACAAAATAAAATAAAAAATCACGAAACTCACGTGACCAAAAAAAAACAAAAACAAAAAAAAAAAAACCCTAAAAACTGTGACACTTGCCAAACAGGGTAAACATGGCACTTGCTCTCTCTATATCTGGAGAGTCACGCCTGTAGACATACACTTTTGAATGAACTTAACTAAAGGTCAAAGTCGCTGAAGTTGTCAGCTGTCAATTTTCACGATGTCATTTTCGCGAAGACTAGACAAGCACCGGAGATATCAAACTCCGCATTATGATAGACATTGATACGATCTTTACTGACAGATCTCGTTTGAATTACCTTGATTCAAAGTCAAGGCCATACAAGCTGTCCATGGAAAACTGTAACATTCCCATTTTCTCAGAACTATGAACATCAGAGATACCAAACTTGGCATGATAACAGGCAGTGATAACACTTTTGTAAACATACTCTTTTAAGCGACCTTGACCCATTTCACAAGTGAGGCTTGTATGCTTCTGCCTCTCAAGTTCTATTTCTATTCACAGTGCCTTTACGAGTCACAGATTTACCTAAAATGCTTTTGCTGGTTCTCGTTTGTGTACAGTGCAAGATAAACTGGTTGGAACTATCCAACCCGAACAAGATACTGAGAAGTTACAGGTAGCACTAACCCTCAACAATACACTTGTGAGAGTCGAAGAACTTGCGCTCAGCGTAGTAAGCACTCAACGTCTGAACCTGTTTCATATCAGGTAAGCTGGTTTTATTACGTGTATGTGCGTGCGTGTGTGTGTGTGTACGCGCGCGCGAGTGCTACGCCAGATAGGCTCACTCACGAGTAGTTCATTCACATAAGATGGAAAAACAAGATGGCCACCAGCCCAATATGTTAGAGGAACATAGAGACCTTCGTCGGCCGATCTTCGTCGTCGGCGTATGACGTCACGCACGTGCGCCCGTACTCACGCCGACGCGGGATGCGTTCGGAACATAGCGATCGTTCGGTGTTCGTCCAGTTCGCGCGCAGAATGCTCTCCCCTTTTCCCCCCGATTGATGTCCCTTCGAAGATCTGAGTCAAGAAATTTTGCATTTTCAGACACCCCCCGACACAAAGACACACACTGGCAGACACGGAATGGCAGACACGGAGACACACAGCCAAAAGACATACTACGACAGACACAAACACGTTCACAAGCAGAGAAGGCACTCTGTCAAGACTGCAATTATATACAACCTTCTCACAGACAAGCGGTCTGCCAGTAACCTTGTATACCCCATGAGTGTAGTTTTCAAAGATTTGGTGGTGTGGAGCTTTGGAACACTATCATTCCAACAAAAGCGGGCAATAAATTTTGCGTTAACCATGCATGCAAAAGTATTCCTTTCCATGTGACTGATTCTAAACACAATTATAAACATTGTCATGTGGAAAGTATGCATTTTCATAGATGAATTGTTTCTTTATTCATTAAGAAATGAATTTTTTGCACAACAATGGGCTACACAGTTATTTCCCTTGGTGTGTCTTGGTGTCTGCCATTGCGTGTCTTCCGTGTCGGCTCTCCAGGCTCTGCATGGCAGAAGATTGGATCACCCGCTTCTGGTGTTGATCCATGAACTGCATGCATCCTTGATTGCCGACAACAAGGACATTGTTTTCATTTGGATCCCAGGTCATGTCGGCATTCGAGGAAACAGGTGCGCTGATCGGGCTGCGAATGCTGCTCGCGATGGCCCTGTGGAGGATGAGCGCATGGCCTGTTCTGATTTTAAACCTTTAGTTTCCGAGTTTGTTCGAAAGGAGTGGCAGACCCAATGGGCTGCTCTCCCGGAGAACAAACTGTTCAAAGTTCTTCCAAACATCTGTGATAACCTCCCTCACTGTCGACCTAATCGGCGCGAGGAGGTAGTTCTTAGCCGGCTCCACATTGGGCATACCTACATCACCCATTCCCATCTGTTGAAGGGGGAGGATCCCCCTTGGTGTGTCCCATGCCACGAGTCTTTTACTGTTGAGCACTTCCTAATTTCATGTACGGATCTCACTGAGATCCGTGCCAAACATTATTGTGCAGATTCACTGAAGGTGCTGTTCAGGGATGTCCCTCCCGACAGCATCTTCAGTTTCCTGAAAGAGGTCAACCTGTTCTATAAATTATAGATGTAGCCGAGTGGTTCTACCCCTCGCCCACTACTCTTTGTTCTCTGGCCCTATGCACTAGCCGCAAGCAGACGCCTCGCTAACAAGGGAGGCGATCGAGCCCGCCGCCGCGATGGCACATGCCGCAATTAGTTGTGTTTGTTTACCCGTGTTTACTGCCCAATAACTCCGCAGCCCGTTCACCTAGAGTCTTGCCGTAAACTGCAGTAGTTTCAGGAGAGTTTTTACTTTCTGATCATGTTTGGTTGTTAGCGTTATTTTATAGTTTAAAAGGTGTATTTCGCCATTTTCATCCCTTTTCAAACGCGTGGTCCCTGTCTTTACGGTCTTAAATCGGCGATCGGAAATTCTTTGTACTTTGGTGATGTTCCAAACTTATACCATCTTAAAGGATTTTTCACGCTCTTTCACCTGCCGTTTGTTTAAAGTTCCTAGCTGCTATAGAACGCCCGCTACGGGTGGATATCTGAGTAGCAACAAACACAAATTCCCCCTCTAGCCGCGAATCTACCCCCCCTCCGGCCATGCAGCCTAGTGTTGCTCCCTTTGCGGCCCGCGCTGTGCAGTGATAAGCAGCTCGCCACGCCTCGCTAGGCGGATCCGCGAATCGTTCTTCATGTGTCTCAGACGTCATAACAAATATACAAACATAGGCCTTGCAGAAACAAGTTTCTAGAACATTCAACACTTTCACATCAACGATCATCAGATCTAATCTCCGCCATATTTTTTCTCGAAGAGGTGTCTTTTCTCCTCTAAAACACTTAAAGTCATTCATTCATTTATTTCTTTATTGTTTAGGCCATCGGCCCGTCACAAAGCAGATAATTTTACTGACGTACATATACCGTGAAGTTACTTTTACTAAATATCATTAATACTTGAAAACGCAATACAAAGTATACAAAAGGATTACAAACACTGGAAGAAATCTATAATAATACGCTGTGTAACACACACACACACACACACACACACACACACACACACACACACACACACGATCCTCTCGCTCGTATGATCCCCTAGCCGGCTGGACACCATTGACGCTGACGCTCACACACACGCACCAGTGCACTCACATGCCGTGTGGCACACATACACGCACATACTGATAAACTCACAATGTGACACAACGACGAAAGCCAACAATAACACCAACAGCACATCGAGTCCTGGCTATCACTGAAGTTACCTTGCACAACTCTGAGTAAAGAAATACTAAATAAACGTGCATGCCGTCGCTTGTCGGGGTGCGCGAGCGCGCGCGCGCGCGCACACACACACACACACACACACACACACACACACACACGCACACGCACGCACACACACGCACGCACGCACGCACACACCGCATAATTCGAATCCCCCCTCCCCCCGTCCCTCTCCTCCTCCATCGCCATTCCTTACACATTCAGTCAAACACGTCACTCTTGGTGTCCTGAAGAGCTATATTCCAATGGCCCTCTCACCAGCTGTGTGAGACTGACGTCGCTGACCAGCACAGAAAACGAACTTTGCAAGGTTTAGAGCTCCGTTGTCCTGTGAGGCAAGTAATGACACACACTGCTGCTCCAGGTTAGTTTCGCCTGTAACCACAGTACCCAGGTATTTAAGTCTTATATCGGAGTACACAGGGCAGACAAACAGCACATGAATCTCATCCTCTACTGACAGATTCCAGGCAGAAAGGACACATGCGCTGGGATGGTACGTCAGAATAACGGTATCTGTGACTGTTAAAGGGGGAGACTCCCATTCTAAACCTTGATAGAGCTGTTCTAAACACGCTGTCCTTGATGACTGACAGATATGGTTCCTGGCTTATACATCTCTTGAAGTTTTTGTACAAGGAAAATCGGGGGCTACTTTCAACATGCATTTGCCACCCCAAGGCAAAGTTACTACGTAAGCGTTCCTTGAATTCAAACAGAAACTGTTTTTCATCTCCAACTCCTCCATACAACCACACGAGGCTAAAGCCACAGTCACACAAGAGTGACTGCACGTGTGTGACCCAGTTCACCTGACCTCTCTCGTGCAAATTCAGTAGCATGCGGTACGCTTGCGCGGAGTAACGGGCATGAGGCTGCTTTAACAACCTAAACCAGTACTGAACACACCGTGCTGCGGAAACTACAAACAACGGATATCTCCCTAACTCACCCAGCACCATGTCGTTTGGGGTTCTTACTGACACATTTAAAAAGCGCTTGCATGTATATAGCTGCATCCTTTCAATGCTTTCACAGGATTTGTACCCCCATAGTTCTGATGCATACAGCAGGGAGGGCACTATCTGGGCGTCGAAAAGTTTGAAAAATATTTCGCATGACACACATCCATAACTCTTCAGTGACCTTAATATCTCTGCGACACCTCTTCTGGCTCTTGTGATAAATTCGCTTGTAGCGACATTAAAACTGAGTCTTGTGCTAAAGTCTAGCCCCAGGTGTCTATATGAATTCACAATTTCTAGTTCTTGGTTTCCAAGGTGCCATTTCTCACGGTGGGCAAGTCGCCCTTCTTTGCGAAACACCACTACTTAGTTTTGTTTGTGTTCACCGTCAGACCAAGTCTCTGTGAGGAGGTGTGCAGGGTGTTTATTTGGTTTTGTAACCCTGAGATGGTAGATGCCATGAGCGCTATATCGTCTGCAAATAACAGAATGAAGATTTCTACTTCATGTGGTAGTAGCTGGATTCCATGCTTGCCTTTTGCCATGATGTCTGAAGCTAGCTCATTGATAAAGTACGTGAAAAGTGTCGTACTGCACAAACACCCTTGCTTCAAGCCCTGGAGGCACTTGAAATAGTCGGTAGGACCATCTTTAGTCCTAACACAAGCCAGAATTGTAGCGTACATGCTTCTAAGTGCCTGATACATTTTACCCTTGATCCCTGTCCTTGCTAACACTGCCCACAATATGTTGTGATTCACCGTATCGTACGCTTTATAATAATCCACGAAAGCAACGTACAGTTTGGATTTTCGCGCAAATTGTTTTTGGATGGCCGCGTACAAGGTGAAAATATGGTCCGTGGTTGAGTACCCTAATGGAAACAACATCATAGGACGGGCTAAATTTTCCACGTTCATGGGCAAGCATCTGTGGTACAAACGCACGTCACTGCCGATCTCCCGCAGAGACAATTTTGCAAGTGTAACACTGACAATGACGTAAGAAAACGTGCGTCATCGATGCTGACATGTACGGTGCCCCGAACGCGCTTCTCCTCCTCGATGAGTGCCGTCTGTGCGTATGTGTGTGCGTGCGTGCGGCTGTGTGTGTGTGAATTGTGTCCAGGCCCGTTTCTTCGAAAATACTCAACCGAATGGCTTCAAATTTGGGGTATCCAAATATATCAAAATGTTACATTAGAGGAACCAAGCGTGTAATGATTGCTTAAGTGATTTGGGAGTTATCGCCCTTTTGAGACAAGTTGGTTGTCTTTCGTGTACAGGCGTAATATTTATTTAAATCACTCAATTTTTGGGCAGTAGATAGCTTGAATACGGACTCTGAACAGAGTTACTACTGGAAAATGGTCGCTCTTATAGTTTTCATGTAAACCGAGCCTGAGTCGAGTTGACATTGCATGTGAACCCAGTTCAGATGCCCATTTCTCCGAAAATACTGAACCGATCGATTTCAAATTTGGGGTTTCTAAATGAATCAAGATTGTTGAATAGAAGGCCCGATCCAGGTACGATTGCACACATGATTTGCGAGTTATCGCCCTTTTCAGAAAAAGTGGCTTTCTGGCGTTTAAAGGCGTAATATTTACCTAAACTACTCCATGTTTTGGACATAGATAGCATGAATACGGACTCTTAACCAAGTGAATTTCGGAGGTTGTCGCTTTTATACTTTTGGCGTAAGCCGTACCTGATGAAAGTGCTGGTGAACACACTTTAGATCTCAAAATCGCTCCTACTATACATAGATAATGAGCCTGGGGTGCCATAAAAAATTTACAAAAAAATTAGAAAAATTCACTGCAGCCGTTATCGTCAGTTGACTCGAAAATTTGTACTCACAGCACATTTCCTCTACAAGCCACACGCCTCACAAACATCGAAGAAGAGACGCACGCGCACTGACGTAAAGTAAGTGCGTCATGTTTGATTGACGTGATGCTGTTTTTTCTTGGGGGTGTCTCGCCACTTTCTTTCCGAATTCCTCTGTTCGGAGACGTGGTGTATTTTACTTCTACTATGTCGCCATCTTCGTGCAATCGCAGAGAAGACACGGGATATAACAGAATACAACTCCAATACTTTATGAACAGAATATGCACGGAGAACAAATTCATGAAAGAAGAAGAACCCAGAACGCTGTGCAGGGCTGCTTACGTACTGAACAGGTCAGATCCATCGCAGAAAAGGCACGCGCGCACTGACGCAAAAGGCAGTATCAGCGTCATTTTTCCGACGTCATGTTTGATTGACGTGATACTGGCATTTCTTGGGGATGTGTCGCCACTTTTTGGAAGTTCTCTATGTGTAGACGGGGATAGCGGGAGTTTCATTGATGTAGTGTGCTTTGTTTTTCCCACTGACTCTCACTCAATAGCATAGTAGAGTGAGAGAACACCACATAGGTCTCAATGGAGCACAAACGCGGCTCGCGCGAGTCTGTGTGTGAGTGTGCGCGTGCGTGCGTGCATGTGAGTGTGTGCGCGCGCGCGTGTGTATGTCTGACATAACACATAGTTAGAAAACGTTCGCCGCGCAGACTTGTCTGTTGAACATATTGGGTCGGTATTAATTCGATCTTTACACTGCGCACGCAGCAGCAACACTTCAATTTTCATGGGCCTGCTTTCATTGCAAGAACTGTATCAAAGTTATTACGCCAAATGTATTATGCGTCATCCCAGTGAGGAAAAACGTCATAGATTTCAAAGAATACAACTTGACGTCTCTCTTTCAAAAACAAGATTGGTGTGACAGCCCGGTCAGTTGTTTCCATTCAGAGAGAGAGAGAGAGAGAGAGAGAGAGTGTGTGTGTGTGTGTGTGTGTGTGTGTGTGTGTGTGTGTGTGTGGATACATGGCATTACAAAAGAACGACCGTGACGATAGCAGGTGATCAAATGGAAACAACATATTGGGCTGGTGGCCATCTTGTTTTAAAAATCGAGGGGGAGCCTGCGTTCTGACCAATGTTCTGACCAATGTTTCGGTTTCAAGAAGCATTCAGTATTGCAGAGTGTCCACCTTTAAAAAAAAAGTTTTTAAATGGGTTGGTGTCTTTTGTTCCAAACACAGCAACATTGACGTCATTCGTCGTGTTTGCCTGCGGGCATTTACCGGACAAACAAACCCTGGATGCGCAAAAGTCTGATCTTTCGTTTGGCCGGTAGGAACGACTGTACCACTTTGAGATCTGGGCACGATTTGTTTGCAGCCCTATGTGGCTCAGTTCAGAGAAAGCCCTTGAGTGTAACTCTTTGCATTGATGTCAGAAATAGTCAGATTTCTCAAATCTCAGCTTCTAGCCAATTTTTCGTCGAGTTAAACTGATTTGCGTATTTGAAGAAAAAGTTCATAAAAAGCTTTTCACGTGGAAAATATGATAATTTTGGTGTATTGATTTATTTGTTGACACGCCATCTAACTCACATTGTTACTCTTCTCACAGATGCCGTATCAACTGCAAGGTTCGAAGGAAAAATGAAACGACAATATTTGAAGCAGTCTTCATATTAGAAAATGCAGACGTCGTAGAAGTGAGCATTGTGTTTAAATTTAATTACCTTGATGCCTTTTCGCTAACTTGTGTGACAAAGTGAGTCTATGTACGAGGGCTGTTCAAATATTATTGGGAATGCTGCCATTACTCACGTGTCTTGCATCGGATCGACTCCAAACGTCTACATCCCCTCGAAGTATTCACCCTTGGCCCGAATGCACGTTTCTAGTCTTGTTTGCCACATATGAAGCGCCCTCTGGTACTCTTCCCTCGGGATACCCTCGAGCTCTGATTTCACGGCTTTTGAGAGGTCTTGGATTCGATCAAACTTGCGTCCAGCGAGTCGCTCTTTCAAGATAGGAAAGAGCCAGAAGTCAGACGGTGCCAACTCCGGACTGTAGGGGGGATGGGCCAAGACTTTGATCTCTCTTTCTTCTAGGAAGGTCGTGGTGATCTTGGCTTTGTGGGGGGGCTGCATTATCATGCAGCATTAAGGTCCTTGAGGTTCCAACGGTTGGGCGCTGCTCGCAGATCGCATCCACCACTTTCCGGAGCACCACTTAGGTATAGTACGTGGCAGTGATGGCAGCCTTCGCCTGAAGAATATCAAGAGCCACGACGCCTTGGGTGCTGAAAAAAATAGAGAAAAGACGCTTCCGGCTCTGAAATCCTGGCCTCAGCACACCTGGTCGGTCTCCATCTGGGCCTACCCACGCCCGGTTGCAGCGTTTGTTGGGGATGCCGTAAAACGTGAGCCAAGATTCATCACCGGTCACTATGTCACACAGGCGTTTTGGTCCATTTGGCTCAAAATCTTGAAGCAGTTGGCGTGAGCAATCAACCCGCCGTTTCTTTTGTTCGTCAGTTAATAGATGGGGTACCCGTCTTGCAGCCAAGTTTCTCATTTGAAGATCTTCATGCAGAATGCTGTGTATGGTGCCGATAGAGAGGTCACATGCTTCACTCAACTCGCGTATGGTCGAATGTGGGTCTTCGTCAATCAGGCTTTTCACAAGGGTAATGTTTCTTTCGTTCCGAGCTGAGAGTTGACGGCCAGGACTGGTACCTGAGCTTGAAGGCCCTTGTTCAGTTAGAAAAGCTTCGACCCATCTGTAAACTGTGCTCTTACCGACACACTTGGCTCCAAAAACAGCTTGCAAATCTTGAAAGATTTTCTTGCCATTGTCTCCGAGTTTTAGCCTCATGAATGTGTAGAAGCGAAAATGCTCATTCTCGGCGTCCATGGTTTTCTGGCTCAGCAGTTTGGATGACGATTTTAATGAGGTCATACTCTAAAATGCGTCATGATGTCATCATTCTTTTCTGCATGTTTATAGGGCTTGAGCCAGATTTTCTTTTGGTATAAAATTATTTTCTGTGCGATGTTTACGTATAAAATGGCAGACCCATTCCCATTAATATTTGAACAGCCCTCGTATGTATTCTCCGTCGTCCGTCTGTCTGTCTGGGGCTGTTTACTCTACAACAATACAACCCGGGTTTACCTCGACTCTGGTTGGACTCGAGTCAGTAGCGTTTACACTACCACTCTGCAAGTCTAACCCTGACAATGTCGTAGAAAACTTGCGTCATGCCCGCCGCCTTGTCTTGACGAAAGCATAATGGTCTAGGAAAAGATGGAAGCATGCGTAAACTAATTCCTTTAAAATTTCCTTTGTTTGCAAATGACACGTATAAATGTAACATTTTTGGCTCACTTGTGTAACAAAGGGAGTCTGTGTTTTAGTCCTCCGTCGTGTGTGTGTGTGTGTGTGTGTGTGTGTGTGTGTGTGTGTGTGTGAGATGCTAGACATTGATAACCCCTTTACTAAAAAACCTGTATTCAGTGACCTTGAATCAAGGTCAAGGCTTTGACTTCGACATGTTTATCGCATTAGGTTGTATGCCCATTTGCAAGGGGGGAGGGGGGTTACAAACAACGCAGCATGGTAAATGTACATCATGCGCATAAGTATTTGTAATACGTGACATGTGAGCCAAGTCACTCAGTATATGCGACAAAAGGCGAATGGCCGAAAAACAGTGTCAGTCACAGTGAAATTCAGGCACGTGCACAGTCCTCACATTACACAGTATGTTACACAGTACTGATACAGGTAACTCGTGTTTATCCCATGAGACGCCGGACAATGGAACAGATGTGCCCGAGCTCGGTCAGCGCACTGTCACGGTACTCACGGTACTTTTCACGATTTGCATGTGCCCAGCATGAGATGTCCTGTAGAACACCAGTGCCCTATGTCTGTCATCTTGCTTGTGTCCTGCTTTATGAACCAGTGTGCTGCAGTGTTTTCTTTGCAGTCAAACACAACACAACAACATAGTCATCTGAATCACATAGTAGACGTTCTGTTGTCTGCGTTCGGAAATCAACGACAGCCTTAATAAAGTCTCTGTTTCTCTGTCTGTTTTTCGATCGGCGCTGAAGTGTCCTCTCAGTCATTCCACCAACATACTGTTTGATTTCTTCTTCATCATTTCCTTGGTCGGGTAGATCACTAAACGAGTCATTCGCTGTTACAGTGTGGCCCTGTGTAGGGGTGGAAAATGAGAAATGATCCTCAGCATGCTGATCAGTGACGACTTGCCCGGTCGGGGACATGTCGCTCTGTGTTGTTTGTAGGTCTGTCTGACAGTTTTCACGTGCTGGGTCGAGTACACATGGTGTGTTGTTTTCGTGTAGCTGATGAACACTGGAGCTTGTACACTGTTCTAATGAAGCAGCAGGTGGTGTAGACATGAAAAGTGGTGATGGTGAGGATGGTAAAACACCTGCCTGGTTTGTATCCGCCGCTCTTTTCTCCTCTGCCCGCTTCTTGTCCCGACGTACCTGGGAGGGTGGCTTTCTCCTGTAGGTGCGCGCCATGTTGGGTGGCTGGCCGCCGGTCAGTCACAGTATGACAACAGTCGAGTCGCCCCGTCCTATTTTATACGACGAGAGCGAGTTGTCTGTAAGCAGGGCGTTTAGCATGGCCTCAACTGTTGGAGGAAGACCTTCAACAGGCATGCTGACAGCAATATTCGGCAGTTTGCAGGCAAAATTGCCGCTGCTCAAAACGTGTCCGCCCTGTTCGTCCTGTGACCACGGGGGCAGGTCAAGGCCATACAAACTGTTTGTATAAAAATGTGAAAAGAAAACCTTAACGCTGACATTTTCTCAGCAACAACAAAGAGCAGAGGCACCAAACTTGGCATGCTGATAGACCGCGACAAGACCTTTTAAAACATTCTTGAATGAGCTTGACTCAAAGTCAAGGTCCTCAGATCTGCTATGCTGGATAGGGTCACCCATACCAGACAGGCCATAGGTGAGGGTCCAGCTGGTCGACCTGATGCAAAACGTCTCCCCTCTGGAGACCTCCAAGTGGAGTGCAAGAAGAAAGCCAGTAGCGATGAGGGAGTTGACAAAAATTGGTGATGTTGATGTTCAGGTCATCCAACACCCAACACTGAACTCGTGGAAGGGTGTGATCCGAGACTGTCCTGTCAGAGATGGAAGATGCAGATCTCATTAAAGAATTAAAAACCCAGGGCGTTGTTGCGGTGAGGATCGAGGTTCACCTCGGCCCCATGGGCTCGCCTTCACGCGGCGGGGCTGATTTCGCCAAGCTTGCCCACCCCTTTTGCTCTTTCTTCACTCTTATTTCTGCCTCCCTCGGTCCATTCACCTGTCTTTTGTTCTCTTAAAATCTCCTCTGGGGGGAGGTCAGTAAGCGGGTGTCTGCTGACCCTTGGTCCAGTGAGACATCTGAGGGTCGTTTCTGAAGGCCGACTTCACTGGATTCCCCCCACGTGGTCTTCAGCCTGGCGGGCTTTGTTCGCAGCGCCCTGTTGGTGCTGCTGAACACCTGTCATGTTGAAGACCTTCACAACGCACCCCTCTCTGGTGCGTTGTTTTCCCAAACCGCCTCACGGCGGGGAGGTTCCGTGTTGGAGCGGTCTGTTCTCCAACTGCCTCCCAGGCATGTTGTCTTCATTGGCAACTAAGGGATTTTTCTTCCTACCTCTCTGTCTATCCCTCACCAGCCCATTCACCTGTATCTTTCTCTTTAAAACCTCCCGAATGTAGCCGCTCTGTCCTTCCTCTCTTCTCTCAGCTGATTTCTAAGTTCGGCCCTTTCATCTATATTTCTTCTTTTTAACTCCTCACTCACGTCTGCACTACCAGTGGCTAGGAATAAGTGATGTTGGGCATATGCTGCGAACTGGTTTATTGCGCCTAGGAGATGATAAGTTGCAATATTTGCTGTATATGCGCTTAGTATTTATCTTTGTTTTACCTAGCTGTAATTGTCATTTGTTTTCTACGCTTTTTTGTAACCGGGAGTTCGAGAAATTAGCATGAAGGTGCAGCGTCTCCTGCATGTCCTAGGTTTATATTGCCCCATAGTCCAGTTTGCATCCTTTGTCCACCGTTACATTTTTGTTTTTTTCATGTAGTGCAGGCACACTCAGCCGCGAATTAGTCTTTGTGGCTTGCGCGGCTTTAAACCCTAAAAACTCACTCACTCACTCGAGGTTCACCTCCAAAAGGAACGGCAAGGAGACCCGCCTTCCGACAAATATTCCTGACATTTGGCACGCCAGCACGACCAGAGAAGATCTGGGCTGGTTTTTATTGGATTAAGATGGCCCCTTACGTCCCCTGTCCCCTCAGGTGCTTTAAGTGCCAGAAGTATGGCCATGGTCCGAACAACTGTAAAGGCAAGCAGATCTGCGGCCGCTGCGGCCAGGAGGGACATGAAGCAAACGGCTGCTCGGCAGCGCCCAAGTGTCCTTATTGTCAAGGCTGTCGTGCATCAAATTCATGTGACTGTCCCATCTGGAAGCGGGAGTACGAGGTGCAGAGAGTCAAATTGACTGAAGGCATCTCATTCCAGGAAGCTAAGAAAAAGGTCCTTGGCGTGGAGGGCGGTGCCTTACACACTGCCGGTTTTAGTTTTAGTGCTGTTGTCAGTGGCGCTCAGAAGACTCAGCTCCCCAAACCCCAGACGAAAGAGATGGGTTGTCAGACCCCTTGTTCATGGCTTGGAGATAAACCCCGAGAACTCTCCAACCTGGAGATGAACCCCCCTCCTAGATCTAGGGGCCCCATGGGCTCGCCTTCACGCGGCGGGGCTGATTTCGCCAAGCTTGCCCACCCCTTTTGCTCTTTCTTTACTCTTATTTCTGCCTCCCTCGGTCCATTCACCTGTCTTTTGCTCTCTTAAAGTCTCCTCCGGGGGGAGGTCAGTAAGCGGGTGTCTGCTGACCCTTGGTCCAGTGAGACATCTGAGGGTCATTTCTGAAGGCCGACTTCACTGGATTCCCCCCACGTGGTCTTCACCCTGGCGGGCTTTGTTCGCAGCGCCCTGCTGGTGCTGCTGAACACCCGTCATGTTGAAGACCTTCAACAACGCACCCTTCTCTGGTGCGTTGTTTTCCCAAACCGCCTCACGGCGGGGAGGTTCCGTGTTGGAGCGGTCTGTTCTCCAACTGCCTCCCAGGCATGTTGTCTTCATTGGCAACTAAGGGATTTTTCTTCCTACCTCTCTGTCTATCCCTCACCAGCCCATTCACCTGTATCTTTCTCTTTAAAACCTCCCGAATTTAGCCGCTCTGTCCTTCCTCTCTTCCCTCAGCTGATTTCTGAGTTCGGCCCTTTCATCTATATTTCTTCTTTTTAACCCCTCACTTATGTCTGCACTACCAGTGGTTAGGAATAAGTGATGTTGGGCATATGCTGCGAATTGGTTTATTGCGCCTAGGAGATGATAAGTTGCAATATTTGCTGTATATGCGCTTAGTATTTATCTTTGTTTTACCTAGCTGTAATTGTCATTTGTTTTCTACGCTTTTTTGTAACCGGGAGTTCGAGAAATTAGCATGAAGGTGCAGCGTCTCCTGCATGTCCTAGGTTTATATAGCCCCGTAGACCAGTTTGCATCCTTTGTCCAACGTTACATTTTTTGTTTTTTTTCATGTAGTGCAGGCACACTCAGCCGCGAATTAGTCTTTGTGGCTTGCGCGGCTTTAAGCCCTAAAAACTCACTCACCCCTAGATCTAGGAACGCTGCGTCGCAGTCCTCGCCCTCAGTTGCTGCCTCTGCAAAGCAGCTGGGCGCATTAGTGGTGGATATGGCCCTACCCTCTAATCATCCTTCTCAGACCCAACATGGTGGGAAGCCACAGAATTCAGGCCCGAAAGGGACAAATTCCAGCCCAGTGGATGCAAAGCAGACTTCTGATAGGTCTGCTCCCCCAGCCAACTCCCAGTCCCTCCCTAGTAACTCCTAACCTCCCGTTGGAGATAGGGAAAGTGACAAGAAGAAAAGAAAAAGTCCAAACTTCGGGGCCCCCTCTCGTCTCCTGCATGTCCTAGGTTTATATTGCCCCGTAGACCAGTTTGCATCCTTTGTCCAACGTTACATTTTTTTTTTTTTTTCATGTAGTGCCGGCACACTCAGCCGCGAATTAGTCTTTGTGGCTTGCGCAGCTTTAAGCCCTAAAAACTCACTCACTCACTCACTCTGCCTCCGTAATGGCAGCATCCTATCCCCAGTCCTTTTTAGCATCAAAATCATAATATTGTGAAAGCCAAAGGGGCATTGTGGATGGGCTAGTAACACGTAAGTGCCAAACCTCTCCTCTAAAAGTTGGTAAATAACAAAACAACAACAACAACAAACAACAACAACAACAACAAAAAAAACCGCTGTGCACACAGTGGCCGTCATATCAGGCTACTTGGTAACCTACCCCCTTAGCAGTTAACGATCTGCTAAATTAGAAAAAGGTATTTTAAATCACCTATTTCAGTGAAGAGTTCATGAAATTTGATGTGGGATGTACGCTTTCCTTCCGCTGAGATCACTCTACTTTTTCCAATATGTAAAACAATGACAAGTTAATAGTGGTAGTTACTAGCACCAAAATCTAAACCTACCCCCCCCCCCCTCTCCCAGGTAAGGGAGCAAGTGAACAAAATGGGGAAAGTTGATGACCGCCGTAAAGAAGACGTGCTTGTTTGGATTTGGGAATCTTTCTTCATAAGACTAGTCAGTGTCTTTTCCACCAAGACAAATGTATAAAAAGCGAATCAAGCGTAGCAAATATGGTAGGCTCTTTAGTAAGCACCGCTTTCAAGCCATTTAGGGAACTGATAGCCTCAGTTAACGGTCATCTAAAAGCAATGAATCTCTCCTACAAGTTCCAGAACATAATTCTGAAACACCGAGCATGTGCCCGAATATTTGCATCATATTACATTCGTTTTCGAACACATATTGTCACAGCAACCAATCAAGTGTCCCTACTCACATCTTTAGGCGTATTCCGTCATTATTAAACAGATTGCACTTTCGGTGGCTGTTTGTGACCAAAGTACCGAAGCGATTTCAGTGAAATTTTGGAACGACACAACTGGGATACTATTCTTGCGTGTGCACTATTCTTTGAGAAAAACCGTTCACTACTCTCAACGCAAAGAAGTCTCAATTAGACCCGATAGATTTTTTATATTTATTTACATCTTGTTTTAATGCGGGAATTTTTATGTTTTATAGGACCTGGCAGGAAGGGACTTTCATGAGCCGCGAAATAGCCTTTGTTGCTTGCGTTAAGCCCTAAATAACTAACTAACTAACTAACTCACAACACAGCAGCTACTTTAGTAAGTAGACCCCCAAATTATCCCTACCATAAAAAGTGCTCACATGGATATCATATTCCATACTTCCCTGCACATGCGACGACAAGGGAACTTCGCAACATCAAAGAAGCGTTTTCCGACTAAACTGTTAAATGTTCGTAAATGTTTTCCGCGATACATGTCACCTGCAGTGACCTGCCAAGTACACAAGCATCAAACACAGCCGCATTACAGGGCCCTTTGAATCAACGGCCAATTTAATGGCCCCAATTATCCAGGAAGCATCATTCTGATTGGTGTGAAATTTCAGTATGTCGGCAACGCAATCATGTCTTGTCTAACAGTAACAGTGTTTAGACAGGGATACTGCGCATTTCTGTACCCGTAAACACGCATATTTTGTGCACACCCTCAAAAGCCCATTTATAGGGCTCATATAGTGAAAATGGCAAGATAAACGGTCGTTTTTAGCGGTGACGCGGACGGAGAAAAAATTCACGGAGACCACCACAGCATTAGGGGCCAATGCTCTACTGATTTCTGTAATAAAAAGTTAGGATCAAATTTGTTCTACCGTCCGCTATATAAAAAGCCTAATTATCCTAGCCTATAAATTAACAACTTTTATCAACTTTATTATCCCTTTCGGGAAATTCAGGCTGCTTCCCCCGGGGAAAGCGCGTCGCCGCGGTGCAGCGCCACCCAATACCTATCCTATTTTTTTTACAATTTTGCTGGGGGAGGAAAGCCGGATAACCCGGAGAGAAACCCTCTTGAGCAGCCCGGTAGCCAGGAAAAACCGGTATCACATATCACAAGCTCGACCTGGGCTCGAACCCACGCTTCCTTGAATGACATTGGTGACGGCCGTTCAGTAGCGCAGAAGTCCGACGCGCTACCTATTAGACCACCGCTCACCGCCCCTTTACAGAAAGGAGTCGAGCACAGGCCTCTAATGCGGTGATGGCCTCCGGTTTTCTTTGGAAAAAGTGACGTATTTCTACACTAGAGATGCATCGCTAAATCTGCCAAATGGCAACGACTTCGTCACGAAGGTTTATTTCGAATGCCGATGACCCATTCCACAAGTGAGCCAAGGAGGGTTCTGCCTCCCTATTTACCTAAATATTCACACACTTTTGCATTTCAGGGAAGCTGGACTGTCACCACTGGCAATGGAACCACTATAGACGTCGATCAAGGCAGAAGTAACTACGGCTACAACACTACAATAGGAGTGCTTGAAAACCCTGAGCCTGGCGAGTTCTATGAGGTTAAATACGGCGGAGCGGACGGTATGACGAAATTTTAAACACTGATTCTTTGCTCCTCGTGCGGTGTTTGGTATATATTTACGATATTGTAGGCTTCTCATTCACACTGATCGTTTTAGGTCCCACAAATTCACCGCCTCACCGGTGTACACATGCGTTGCACACAAATGAATGACATCATAAGGTAAGAGGGGTGGGGGGGGGGTGATTGGGTGATGGTATGGTATGGTAGACTTCTCCTCGGCGCACGT
This sequence comes from Batillaria attramentaria, assembly GCA_018292915.2. NCBI lineage: Eukaryota > Metazoa > Mollusca > Gastropoda > Batillariidae > Batillaria > Batillaria attramentaria. Next base: position 68,675 of record JACVVK020000660.1, on the reverse strand, counting down.
ATCCATCTCTGCTGAAATGCTCACGGCGCCGCAGGGCTGGAGGACAAAGCAGTGAAAGCCTGCTGCAAGCATTTTGATTGCGGGTCTGATTGCCGATGTCAGCTTTCAAATCAAAGAAATGCAGGTAGGGACGTGGTATAAATAATTTTCCCAATTCGGTGCCCCCGATTACGTAAAATATACCACACTCGTTTGTTGATTTCGATCGTAAAACTGCTCGTTAATACTCGCAAAAAAAAAAAAAATATATATATATATATATATATATATATATTTTTTTTTTTTTTTTTTTTTTCACCATGAGGTGCCCCCGATTACGGAAAATACACCACACGAGTTTGTTGATTTCGACCGTATATTATATACAGTTTTGAAACTTGTTTCTCATTTAAACCAGACAGTTTTGTTTAAAGATATATTTACATCTTGTTTTATCAAATGCCCTTTTATGATAATGACCTAGCGAAGAGGGACCTCGATTAGCCGCGAAATAGTCTTTCGCTTGTTGCTTGCGCGGCCTAAAGCGCTAAATAACTAACTGAAGTCTACGAGCAAAATGAACTCGTGCTGTTTGCACCCATTTAGCATGCTATATTTGTTTGGGGTTGGTTGGTTGGTTGGTTGGTTAGTTTTTGGCTCCCGTGTGTAACAATGGGAGTCTGTGTAACAACCCCCGTCGTCTGTGTGTGTGTGTGTGTGTGTGTGTGTGTGTGTGTGTGTGTGTGTGTGTGTGTGTGCGTGCGTGCGTGTGTGTGTGTGTGTGTGTGTGTGTGTGTGTGTGTGTGTGTGTGTGTGTGTGTGTGTGGAGAAAAACTTTAACGTTGTAATTTTGCTCAGAATCTACAAACAGCAGAGACACCAAACTTGGCATGCTGATAGACAACCGTAGAAGACCTTTCAACACGTATGATTTTGAATGACCTTGACTCAAGGTCAAGGCCACTAATATGTCTGTTTAAAAATTTTACATTGGCATTTTCTCGGAATCTACAAAGGCCAGAGGTTTGAAACTTTGCATGATGATAGACATTGGTAAGAACTTTACAGATATGCATGTATTCAATGACCTTGTGTCAAGGTCAAGGCCATACAAGCTATTTTTGTGAAGCCTTAACACTGGCATTTTCTCAGAAATAACAAACAGCAGAGGCGCCAAACTTGGCGTGCTGATAGACAGTGATAAGACCTATGCACATATATCATTTTAAATGACCTGACCCAAGGTCACGGTCATTAAAGCAGTCTGTTTGGATTTTTTTTTATTTTTTTTTTTACATTTGCATTTTCTCAGAATGTAGAAGAACCAGAAGCATCAAACTTTGCATGATGATAGACATTGGCAAACCTTTACTGACATACCTGTGTCCATAACTTTTAGTCAAGGTCAAGCTGTTTTGGGGAAACTTTAACCTTGGCATTTTCAGTAGAAGCACCAAACAAGGCATGACGATAGACAGCAATGAGACCTACCTTTTTGAATGGCCTTGACTGAAGGTCAACATTACCATTTTCAGAGGCGTCAAACTTGGCATAATAATAGACATTGATGTGATCTCATTTGAATGACCTTGACCCAAGGTCAAGGCATTACAAACTGTTTTGGGGAAAATTGTAATATTGCCAGGAACTCGGAACACCAGAGACATCTTACTTGGCATGATGATAGATAGTGATAAGAGCTTTACAGACATACTGTTTTGAATGATCTTGACCCTTGTCACAAGGGAGCCATGGAGGCTTCTGCCTCTCTAGTTTTCCTGTTTACGGAAACTGATGTTACATTCTACTTTAAGGTGACGTAAGCGAAGTCAGGTACAACTTTACTGTCCCGGATGTACCAAGTAGCTGTGACGATTTGGGGTGCACTCAATCGAGTTCTTCACCTAAAGAAAGCATGACGCAAACTTTTCAGTTCACATGCACAGCAAATACCTCTGGCTTAATAATCAGTGTGTACGCAACATCTGCACTGGATCCGCTTGAAGGTAAGACGTATTTAATATCACTTGCAATTAGTGTTGTTGTTGATATTGATATCAGCGAATTCCTGTAAGGCTACCTTATTTTTTGTGTTTTGTTTAAAGAACATTTGTGCAAATGAACAAAGTTTGCACACTGAGATGGTAAGGTGAGGGGCCTAGCTCATATTGGGCTCAACGATCACGGTATTGGCAACCAAAATTAATTACAAAGAAGCGATCTTGGATAATAATGTAGTTTTGTAGAACTAATCAATCTGAACACAACGCAAACAGAATTAAGGTTCTAGCATTCGTGGTTCTAGAGACACTCTGTTAACCCTGGCAGTGCTGAGTTCTTAAGAGAACGGATTTCGGTAGTCTAGTCAAGATCATCTAACGGACACAAACATTCAATCCGAATTTACAGATACTTAGAGGACCCAAGACAGAAGGGAAATGAAAGCGCGTTTATTAGTCTATGACATACTCAGTACGCAAAAGTTTAAAATAACGTTTTCGTCAACTTTGAAATAATTTATTTCGTTGTTTTCGGAGGTATAAAATTTGAACAACTGCATTAAAAACGGTGGACTGTTTCATCATATCTGTGTCCCATTATAAATAAAGAATGACAAATTTTCCGACGCATATGATTCAAAATATGGCTGCTGCTATATGGTATCAAAGTTGATAAAATACCCGAACTGTGCCGTGGCTGACTGAAGTGACAGAAATGTATTTTATGATGCTTCCCATTTCAAACCACCGCTTGAATGTACCTCAGATTTAGACGCTGCAGAGACTAATGAAGATAAAAGTTGTTTTAATGCTCCCAAAGGTTATGGAAGTTTTGGCATGTTTATAGTAAATCGCGAAAATGCCCAAAATTTCCATTTTCACAGTTGCCGACAATATCGCACCGACTGAATCATTCTGCTTTTGGAGGCACCTTTAAATTCTTGTCAGATACACACTAGGCGAGTCTAATTAGGCATTTCATATAGCGGAAGGTAGAACAAATTTGATCCTAACTTTTTATTACAGAAATCAGTAGAGCACAGGCCCCTAATGCTGTGGTGGTCTCCGTGAATTTTTTCTCCGTCCGCGTCACCGTTAAAAACGACCGTTTATCTTGCCATTTTCACTATATGAGCCCTATAAATGGGCTTTTGAGGGGGTGCACAAAGTATGCGTGTTTGCAGGTACAGAAATGCGTAGAATTCCGATCTAAACACTGTTATTGTTAGACAAGACATGCATTGTTGACATACTGAAATTTCATACCAATCAGAATGATGCTTCCTGGATAACTGCGGCCATCAGTTTGGCCGTTGAGATAAAGGGCCCTGTGAAACGACTGTATTTGATGCTTGCGCACTTGGCAGGTCACTGCAGGTGACATGTATCTCAGAAAACATTTACGAACACTGAACAATTTAGTCAGGAAGCGCTTCTTTGGTGCTGTGAAGTTCCCTTGTCACCGCATGTGCAGGTAAGTATGAAATATGATATCCAAGTGAGCACTTTTTTCGGTAGCGATATTTTGGGGGTGTACTTACTAATGTAGTTGCTGCGTTGTAGGTAGTGAACGGTTTTTCTCAAAGAGCAGTGCACACACAAGAATAGTATCCCAGTTGTGTCATAACAACAGTTCATTGAAATCGCTTTCGTACTTTAGTGACAAACAGCCATCGAAAGTGCAATCTGTTTAATAATGGCTTAATGTGAGAAATACTGGGAGTAGGGACACTTGACTGGTTGCTGTGATAAGGTTTATTTGCGAAAACGAGTATGATACAATGGAAATATTCGGGTACATGCTCGGTGTATGAGAGATTCATTGCTTATAGATGGCCGTTAATTGAGGCTATCAGTTCCCTATATGGGCTGAAAGCGGTGCTTACTAAAGAGCCCGCCATAATTGCTACGCTCGATTCAGTTTCTTTTTATACATTTGTCTTGGTGGAAAAGACAATGACTAGTCGTATGAAGAAAGATCCCTAAATCCAAGCAAGCACGTCTTCATTACAGCGGCCATTACTTTCCCCCATTTTTTCCATTTCCTTCATTACATGCTGCGTGGGGGGTAGGTTTATATTTTGCTGCTAGTAGCCACCAGTTTTAACTTGTCATTGTTTTACACATTGGAAAAAGTAGAGTGATCCCAGAGGAAGGAAAACGTGCATCCCACATCAAATTCCATGAATTTTTCATTGCTTTAATTAGGTGACTTCAAATATTTTTTTTCTAATTAAACAGAGCATTAACTGCTACGGGGGTAGGTTACCAAGTAGCCTGATATGACGGCCACAGTGTACACAGCACTTTCTGTTATTCACCAACTTTTCGAGGAGAGGCTCGGCACTTACGTGTTACTAGCCCATGCACATCGTCCCTTTGGCTGTGAGTGGTAATGAGGGGAATCCGTATTGTGATTGTGTTCAAAAATTGACTACACACAGCAACGATTACAAAATACGCCGCTGCATCAGGTATTAATCACACACCTCAAGTTTGAGTACTGGATCTGTTAGACCAAACACCCTGCGGTGGTCCAACGAAATGACCACAGATTTGCGTGTAGCGGCCCGCTGGTATCAAAATGCCTATTTTCCATATTGACGCCAGTTCACTCAGTAATGGGGACCGGGCTGACATATTATGCTGCTGCAGCTGCTACGCTTGGCAGATCATGTGCAGACACACATCATGCTTTAGGGAAATGGTGTAGCATCACAAAAATACTATTTTAAAGATAATCTTTTGATTTAAATTGTACCGCACTAACAAAATGTCTGACATTTTCATTAATTCAGGTTTCTGAGGTACATTTAAGGAAATCAGAAAAAAGTAACATAAAGCTTCAAGTCAAATAAGATTACGCAAATGCAAATGGAAAACAAGAGAAACAGAAGGAAATGTGTGAAATAACTTTTTTTTTCACGTGTTTTTCATAGGAAACAAACGCCGTTAAGTTTGCCTTTTTTCGACTTTATCTGATTTAAGAATGCAGAACCGTGTTACCAGTGTGTAATGGAAATTATGTACAACACAACCACAACTCTACAGCAGTAAGTGGCTGATTTCATTTCAAGTGTTATGACATATGTTAATCACATGGTAAACATGTTTTCAAGGTCAAGGTCACCGGTTCTTCTATTTATTTCCATTTTTTAAAAATTTCATAAAAATGAATCCAGATCCCTTTCCCGCCGAATCCGACCTCTTTTAGAGGCGGCCGGAATGGACATTGACACAGTCGAAGAAAATTAGTTTCCAGATATCCCTCCTTGGGCACTACCAACGCCTGAAGTCAGACACGACCTGACTGCACACAAAAAAGATCAAACCTCAGACCTGCCACAGATCCTGGCCGATTTTCCGGGCTCCCGTCGGATTTTTACCGACGGGTCAAAGTCGGAGGATGGTCGGGTAGGAGCTGCTGCGGTCATGGATGGCTGTGTTATTACTCGTCGCTTAATGAACGGTAGCTCTTTGTACAGTGCCGAGTTGCGAGACATTAATTTTTACTTGCTCTTCGGCACGTATACCAGTCTACGGAGCCACTTTTCCAATTCTGTCCGATTCTCTGTCGGCACGCCAGGATCTGTATAAGAGAAAATTAGATCACCCCGTTCTGGTGTTGATCCATGAACTGCATGCATCATTGAGTGCGGACAACAAGGACATAGGTTTTTGTTTTTCTGGATCCCGGATCATCCGAGGAAATAGGTGCGCTCATCGGGCTGCAAACGCTGCCCGCGATGGTACTGTGGAGGATAAGCGTATGGCCAGTGGTGATTTTAAACTCTCATTTTCTGTTTGTTCAAAAGGAGTGGCAGGCTCAATGGGATGCCCTCCCGGAGAACAAACTCCACATGTTTTTATCAACTATCTGTGATAGTCTCCCTCGTTGCCGACCTAACCGACGCAAGGATACCACCTTTAGTCGGCTGCACATTGAACACACCCACATTCACGAATTCATATCTCTTGAAAGGGAAATCTACAGCTACGCAGATTACCTACTAAGCTGGCGTATTACAGAACGTTTTGTCTGCACATTTCCTCTTCCAAAGTGCCAAAAGTGGCTTTCCATATCCACTTCAGAAATGTTTCCACAGACTCAGCTACCCTTACTAAACAATACTATCATCAGCAGATACAAGATTTTTTTCAATGTTTACCTGAAAAAATGTGTTGCAACCAAAATGGCGGCCCGTCAGTTGACTCAGGTACCAAGTACGTCAATGGTGGAGCTGTCTACAGTGAAATATATGAGTTTCGCGCATGCTTGGTAACGTGCATTACAGTAACACACATTTCAAGACATGCACATTTCCTTCCCTGGTGAAAGAAGGATGCGGCTGACGCAGATGCAGTCACTATTCCTGTGACATGTGAGACAGTACACACTTGTAAAATAAGTCCTACAGATATGCGACCACAACTTGCTAAGGAAAGTGCAGTAACGTTCTTTTCATTCCGATTGTCCGCGGCTCCCTTTTTCAGCCTCTACCTGGCTAGAAAATAACCCGTATGCAACTTCATATTTGTCATTCTCTTCAGAGATGATAACTTAAAGGGTCCGTACACAGTGCATTTCGCCCAGAAAAGTGTCAAGAAGTGTTTGAAAGGACTCCCAGTGCGATGCAGCCTACACACGACCGCCACAGAGCAAATCTAGAATGGTTTAGCTACATGTACCATACAGTTTCAAACCTGAAAAGATCCGTAGAAGTTTGCATCTGTCCAAAAAGCATCCATAATCTACGCGCCGAGGCCATCCAAGATGGAGGATTTGGTTCCCGACGCAATAGCACAGATGTACTACCTGTGCAGTGGCGCCATCGCACGAAGAAGCAAAAGTCAATAGAGGGGACACAGCTGTCCGGGAGGGGTGTAGGTTTGCAAGAGGTCAGGGTGATAGAGAGGTCCACAGTCAAAGAGAGAAGTAAAAGTCAGAGACAGGATTTTGTACTGGATGCGTGCGTTGATTGGAAGCCAGTGGAGTGTCCGGAGAAGAGGACTGGTTATGCTGTTAATGTTGGAGAGATGTCCCCTGTTTGATGTGATCTAGTGTTACCTTATTGGAAACTAGTGAAGGTGCTATTGTAACCATTACTAGGTTTTATATCGAGAGGCTTCTGTAGCTGTTATGACTGCGCCAAGCAGAGCTCCGAATGCAACAAACTCACGTTTGATGGCTGTGCAAACAAGGAAATCTGGCTTTCCGTGAATTACGTATTCAAATGTAACCAACTACAACTTCGACTGTTGTCACCACACCGTAGCTGGTTACTGCGTTTTGGCTTCAATCAGCTGAAGGCAAGCCTGGCTGCCCATGCACGAAAACAGCTCGAATGATCCGCAATCCTACAGATATTGAAATTAGGGCCTTTAAAGATCTAAGCTCCCAACAAAAAGATTTCCGAAGTGTGAAGAAAAGCACAGTCTAGTCAACTCTGTCACAGTTGCAGAGTTTTCAGCGTCCCAGAAACCCCAATAAAAGCCAAGGGCAGCCTGATTTCGCAGCTCAGTTTGCGTTTTGACACTGAGTGAGAAAGATCGTGCAGCACTCAACATCCCCTAGACACTTGTGTCGTCTTTGCTTGTGTTCTCAGTATTGTTGTGTTTTCGTTTTTGAAGCCCATATCGTTGTACGTCGTGTGTTTCAGGCAATACAATACTCGTGGGACACGGCATTGACAAGGTGGAAGACTACCACCTGCCACCCAGCGGTAGTCAAGAATTGAAAATGACAGTGGAACTTGAAAATATAGAGGGGATGAAGACTTCGTGCAGTTTCTCAGAAAAGGTGATCTTGAAATCGACCATATTATCCTTCTTATATTGCCGGGGCGTACAACATAATTTATGGTAAATTGTAAACTACAATTCTCATACAGCTCTCAAGCGTTTACGTATCTTGAAGTGAACCATATTATCTTTATATTGCCGGGGCGTACAAACATATGGTAAGTTGTAAACCACAATTCTTACACACCTGTCAAGCATTTACGTATCTTGAAATGGACCGTAATTATTATCCTTATAAAAAATAATTATTGCCGGGACGTACAAACATATGGTAAGTTGTAAACGACAATTCTTACACAACTGTCAAGGGTTTACGTATCTTGAAGTGGAACATGTTATCCTTACATGGCCGGGACGTACAAACATATGGTAAGTTGTAAACTATAATTCTTACACAGCTGTCAAGCGTTTACGTTTCTTGAAATCGGCATTATTATCCTCCTTATATTGCCGGGACGTACAAATATATGGTAAGTCGTGAAATACAATTCTCATACAGCTCTCAAGCGTTTACCTGCCTTGAAATCGATCATATATTCCTCTTGTACCACCATGACGTACAGTCACTATACTTACTTATTCACAGGCAAAAAGGGAAAGGGATAGGTCCGTCTTTATACTTTCGCCTAAAGTATACGCAAAAAGCTGAGCTTGTGTTGTATCCGCTACTGAACTAGTCCGAGTCATCTACATTCCTACATTCACAAAGGCTGTTTGGTGCATTGTGGCGCGGCACAGATTTTGACTGTGTGTCGGTTGGGTGGCACTTCGGGATGGAATCAAAGGTGTAAGAACTAAGATCCTACCGTGACACTGCAACCGAACACAGTTGCTGAACGTTTTCTGTGTCGCCCGACAGGACCTCTATATTATGTCTATGTACAAAGAAGTGAAACGTGTTTATTATTTAAAAGTTGATAGCTTTTTACGTCTTGTCTTATTATCTCCTCTTCTTTTTTATTTTTTAATGTAGCGGAAAATGACCTTGATTAGCCGCGAAATAGCCTGTGTAAATAACTAACTAACTAACCCCAAAGACCTGAAATTATTGGTGCGGGAAATACGAGACAGCAAAGGAGGACTGTACTCCGGAGTTTGTTTATTGAACTGAAACAGTTCTATGCAACAATATCGTCAAGGAGCGACGTTAAGACGTATGTGATGTGATACACGGCTACAGTTCGTTTGGCTGGAATAAATTCTTGCATGACAAAATTGTTCCCCTTGGACTTTTTGGTTTATTTATGTATTTATTTATTTTATTTTATTTTATTATTTTTTATTTATTTATTTATTTATTTTTTTATTATTATTATTTTTTTTTGGGGGGGGGGGGGGGGGAGGGGGGCTGCCCCAACTCTTTTGCCAGCTCCAGTGGTGTTCCTCCCAATTCATGTGTGGAATCCACGGAGGGTTCGAAAGCTGGGGCATTTATTATCATTATTATTATGCAGTAAAGCCGGAATGCGTGCGGAATTAGTGTTAGCGCACTGAACACGAGGCCGCTGAGCGACGCCCCAACACACACACACACACACACACACACACACACACACACACACACACAGACTCGCTCCCGTGCACACGCAACAAAGAAATAAAACATGTGGCACTCCCTTTCATACGCACTGGAGACTAACATGCAAACCATGACAGAGAGGCGTCTGAAATTTCTGGTCTTACTAATAAACAAAAGTTAGAAAACAAAGAGAGGTAGACAACAGTTCCGAAGCTCTAAAATGTTGAAGCACGGGACCTAAAACGAAAATCAGGTTCGTGTGGTCGCTCTTGCCGTGTAAACCACGAGAACTATATCATATGAGCTCTGTGTGGCAGTAGTACTGTGAAAGTCCCTGGGCAGTCTGCTTACGATTTCAAGGCTAGTAAACACTTAGCACTTAAGGTACCGGATTCAACAAATCCAAAAACAGATGGCAGAACACGTAAACCACCGATCACTCCTCCTAAAACCCTCCACTTCCTTCCTTAGGCCGTAAAGTGACAGATTATGAACTGTGCTTTGCGTGATTCAGGTCACTGCAGCGCAAGGGTGGAAGGATATCAACATAAACAATGAAATCATCAGAATGGCTGGCAGTGAAAGTCGCTACAGTAAGTCTCTCTCTCTCTCTCTCTCTCTCTCTCTCTCTGAGACCAATGTCAACTATGTTCGCTGGAAGTTAACACTTAGCTTCTGACAGAATTTCCTGTAGTGATCTAATATATATATATATATAGAGAGAGAGAGAAGAGAGTTTTTAGGGGCCTAAAGCCGCGCAAGCCACAAAGACTAATTTGTGGCTGAGTGTGCCTGCACTACATGAAAAAAACAAAAATGTAACGTTTCACAAAAGATTAGAGAGAGAGAGAAATGAAATGAAACTTTATTTGTCAACGGCAAAAGACATTGGTCCAGTGGTCCAGTTTTCATTCTTGCCGTTACTAATGCTATCTACTACTGACGTCCGCTCACACTGCAGACACGACATACAAAAGGATATAGGTATCAAATGCAAAACACATGAGAGGTAAAAGGCACAGTATATAAGCAACACATACACGTAACAGTATATAAGTATCAATACACACATACTATTCATGTACCAACATGAGTGGTCGGATGCATGGTGTTGTTTACGGAAGTGGCTGCGAAGAGAGAGAGAGAGAGAGAGTTTTCACAATGAGGTTCGCCCGATTACGAAAAATACACCACACGAGTTTGTTGATTTCGACCGTAAAACTGCGAGTTTTAACGAGCTGTTTTACGGTCGAAATCAACAAAGGAGTGTGGTGTATTTTACGTAATCGGGAGCACCGATTTGGGAAAATTATTTATACCACGTCCGTACCTGCATTTCTTTGATTTGAAAGCTGACATCGGTAATCCACATGCTTCACGTGGTATCTCTGACTGAGGTGCTTCACTTCACTTTGTCCATAGGCTTTGAGAAGTCAGCAGGTCCGTTTCGAAGCCTCTGTCTTAGTAGAGAACTGGAACTAGGCACACGACCGCTTGTGGATAAAACGCAGCAAAAGATCAACAATTCCACGTCAAGCGACTGGCAAAGCTCCTTCGTCCCCAATCCCGTCCGAAGTCGAAGCACGTCATGTCGTGATGTAAATTATTCTTTAGTCGCTTTTCGAGTCATATCGTGACGTAAATCCTATAACCAGAACACACTGCTGGAACACTGCTAGGGGCAGTACGTGTGCACTCTTTGGGTACAGCCATAATTCACGTGTGATTGTCATGGGTACAATGTTATACCACGCGTGGTGAATTATGGATTTTAACTCTTTGACGACGAAGCACAATTTCTAACACGCGATTTCCTATAGGAAATCGCGTGTTAGAAATTGTGCTTCGTCGTCAAAGAGTTAATCCATGGCTTTTAATAGTGGCAGAGTGGTATATATAAAGTTTTCACAATGAGGTGCCCCCGATTACGGAAAATACACCACACGAGTTTGTTGATTTCGACCGTAAAACTGCAAGTTTTAACGAGCAGTTTTGCGGCAGAAATCAACAAACGAGTGTGGTGTATTTTACGTAATCGGGGGCACCGATTTGGGATTTTTTTTCTTTTCTGCCCCAACTCTTTGCCAGTTCCAGTGGTGTTCCTTCCAGGTAATGGGTGGAATCCACGGAGGGCTCGGAAGCTGGGGCATTTTTTTTTTATTATTATTATGCATGATGATGGAGATGAGGATGATGGTAAGATGATGCTATGGAGGTCCGTGTGGTTTGGGACTGCGGGACAGGGTCGCATTCCACGCTTCCTGTCATATATATCCCGGCATTCACCAGGCCCGGGAACTACGTAACCTGCGGTGCCGGCCGTGTAATCATCCACATCATAAGACGTGTCATACCAAGGGAAGCACCCCCAAAGTCGCACCCGTGAAGTGGGTGAAGCTCGGCTGTGTGGCAACAACCTCCCCACTGGGCCCATAGCACACCTGCTCTGGGTAGGAGCCGACCTAGGTAGTAAAAATCCCGCTTGCCTCGGTTGGGATTCGAACCCGGGTATCCCGGTCCATGATCCGAAGTGCTAACCACTACACTACGGGGGCCGGTGATTTGGAAAAATTATTTATACCACGTCCGTACCTGCATTTCTTTGATTTGAAAGCTGACATCGGCAATCCAAATGCTTTCACACGGTATCTCTAATTGAGGTGCTTCACTTCACTTTGTCCATAGGCTTTGAGAAGTCAGCAGGTCCCTTTCGAAGCCTCTGTCTTAGTAGAGAACTGAAACTAGGCTTACGCTTGTTACAAACACGACCGCTTGTGGATAAAACGCAGCAAAAGATCAACAATTCCACGTCAAGCGACTGGCAAAGCTCCTCCGTCCCCATTCCCGTCCGAAGTCGAAGCACGTCATGTCGTGACGTAAATTATTCTTTAGTCGCTTTTCGCGTCATATCGTTACGTAAATCCTTTAACCAGAACACACTGCTGGAACACTGCTAGGGGCAGTACGTGTGCACGTAACAGTTACAACACACACACTGAGTTCGCCAGAACACTTCTCCTTCGCCCAAAAAAGTCCTGTTCCTGCATCTGTGGCTAGGGGTACGACCTCGACTTTTAGCCACGTGCCTGGGGTTAAAGCACTCCCTCCCCTTCACCCGAATGGTAGAGCGTTGGACTCTCAATGCTCGGGTCGTGAGTTCGAATCCTGGCTGGGGCCAAATATCTGTGCTGGCCTTTTTCTCGTTGTCCCGTCTTTGATTTCACCTGTATGTGGTGGAAATGGTCGTTAAACTCCCAAACACCCACCCACTCTCACCCAACACGCCCTTTTACTGATATAATTACGTGATTCACATGGTACAGTTCGGAGTGCTTGGAAACAAAGAAACGGGGTAACACCTACACAATAAACAGGTAGTAGAAATAGTAGTACTACTGCTAGCAGTAGCAGTAGTAGTAGTAGTAGTAGTAGCAGCAGTAAAAGTAGTAGCTTTGGCAATTTTGCAGATTGCCTAAGGCACAAGGAAGAAAAATTAAGAAATCAGCTCTGTTTTTTTGTTGTTTTTTTCAGGCCATTATGGATATATGCTGGCAATGTTGTATCATCTGAACTTTCTGCAGGGCTTCAGAACCGACGTCCCTGAGAATGTGAGCCTCTCTCTCTCTCTCTCCCTCTCTCTCATGAAATCTCTTTATTACCGTCATGTGCGTCATACCAGTGAACACACCGTAATTTGTCTTGGTTCCTTGGAGTAAATGTACGCGTGTTTGTCCGTTATAGTGCATTTAGTAATGCAGTCACCAAAGATTTTCGGATTTTATTTTTGTATCTAAAACTGTGATTTTGTACATATTTATTGAAAATAGATGTTTGAAAACTAGTGACGTCACATTTTATCATCCATTGGTATGATTCTTGTATAGTTGACGACCTTGGCGAAAGTGACAATGTAAAATATGTATAATCTTGTTCGGCAGTTGAGGCTTTCTCCTAAACCTTTTAGGAGGCAATGGAAAAAGTGACGTCAGTTTCTTTATTTGGAAAAAGGTTGTCAGGTTTCCAAACTAGAGAGGCAGAAGCCTACTTGGCTCATTTTTACAATAAGTCAGGGTCATTCAAGGCCATTCAAACAAGATGTGTCAGTAAAGATGTTATCAGTGTCTATCACTATGGCAAGTGTGATCCCTTTGGAGTTTGTTTGACGTTTAGTCAAGATCATTCAGCAGGGTGGGTGTTTGGGGGTTTAACGTCCTTTTCCACCACATAGGGTGATATCAAAGACGGGGCAACGATGAAAAAGCCAGCACAAATATTTGGCCCCAGCCGGGATCGAACTCACGACCCGAGCATTAGAAGTCCAACGCTCTACCATTCGACCACCCCGGCTCCCCTCATTCAGCAGGGGATTTCTGGGAAGGTCTTATTGCCGTCTGTTACTTTGCCAGGTTTGGTGCCTCTGCTGCTTGTTGTTTTTGAGAAAATACCAACGTTAAATTTGTTTCAGTTTATAACAAAAAGCTTGTATGGCTTTGACCCTGACTCAAGACCATTGAATATAGGTATGTCAGTAAAGGTCTTATCAGTGTCTATTAACATGCAAAGGGGTAATGCCTCTTGTGCGTGTAGATTCTGAGAATACACCAATGTTACAGTTCCAAACAGATAGCTTTACGGTCAAGGTCAATCAAAAGGGTATTTCATGAAAGGTCTTGTCGCTGTCTATCAGAATACCAAGTTTGGTGTCTGTGCTGTTTGTTGTTTCTGAGAAAATGCCAACATAAGTTTTTGTTTGTTTGTTTTTTTTGTCGTTTTCCACGAACAGCTAGTGTGGCCTTGAGTTTGACTCAAAGTCGCTGAATTCTGGTTTGTCAGTAAACGTCTTATCAGTTGTCCATCACCATGCAAAGTGTGATGCCTCTGATATTTGTAGATTCTGAGAAATGCCAATATTAAAGTTCTGAACAGACAGCTTTGATGACTTTGACCCAGAGTCAAGGTCATTTAAAAGGGTATGGTTTGAAAGTTCCTGTCATTGTCTATCAGCCTGACAAGTTTTGCGTTTTTCCTATTTGTAGATTCTGAGAAAGTGACAATGATGACGTTTTGCTTCACACACACACACACACACACACACACACACACACACACACACACACACACAGAGGCAAACGGCGTGGATTAATACATAGACTCACTTCGTTACACAAGTGAGCCAAAAAGCAGTGAAAATAACAGGAAGATAGACACCTGCTGTTCAAAAATATATTAGGCCACAAATGTATATGCGGAGGCATGTTGCTTATATTGTGTGTGAGTGTGTGTTGATTATAAGGCGCTGGCTGGGAAACGCTCAACTACGCCCAGATAATCTTACACGTGTGATTTGTCTGTCGGAGTAATTGGTGCACTGCGCCTGGCTGCAGTGTCTTGTCAGTCAGAATCTGGCTACATGTCGACTGTCTTCGCAAAAACTACAGAAAGGCAGACGTCACAAAAAGAGTTTAGTACAAAGGTAGTGACGTCTTAGACGTCCGTGTGTTATTATTCCTCCTCTTCCTACACGCACTCTTTCTATCTGTAGCGACTTTACCAACCGTAATACAATTCGCCTGGGGTGAACAAATGTAATTATAATACTTCCATTGTTTTCCAGATGACAACACAGGCATCATCGGTGACCCTGGAATCAACAACTGACCAAAGTCGGTGTGACCAGTACGTTTCTCTCTTGGACTTGGCGATGAGAAGGAAGCTGAAGAAACCGAACTTAGAATTCAGAGTGCGTTTTGTTAGTCCTACAAACATTCCTGTGTATCCATAGTCCATAGACCTAAAGACGACAGAACCATGTATCGGTACTTCAAAGCAGATTGAAAAAAATCAGTCGTATATGTCATTCAACAAAGCTTCTTTTTTTTTGACAAACTGAGTCTATACTTGTGGAGAAAAGTAATTAATTCATTCATTTAATTCAAAATATCTCAAAATCGGTAATAGTTAGAAAATATTTTTAGAAGTAAAAATTAAGTGCGTTTCTTCCTGAGCATTATGAAAAAAAAAAACCCGAATATTCTCAATGTGTTGGTTTACTCACAGCTGGACTGCCAATACACATGATGTGATTTTGGAGGTCTAAGCCACTAAATTTACAGTCTGATAATACAGAAACATGTAACTCTCTATTTACACATGCTGAACTCCAGCAGGCACTACAAGAATGTAAACACCTTGCTGCTGGTTTAGGCAATGTCCACTACCAGCTCCTAACCCCCCTGCCTGAGCGAGCCCTGTCCACACTCCTGTGTTTTTAATCATGTTTGGACCACTGGTGCTTTCCCGAGTTCATGGTACAAATGCCAAGTGAACGATATCAGTGGTTTTTTTGTACACTACTAACGAGCCGTATTGACTGGAATAAGACTGTTCAGTCCACAGAACCAATCCAAAGCATCTTTTCAGTTTTCTTCAGATCTGGACGAAGTTGCGACCTGCGCAGCAACCATAGCACGTGCGGATAACAGACGACTGGACGACTTTGTTAAGTAAGGCTGTCCCCCTCCTGTTTGTGTCCATCCTGTACAAAGATTTTACTGTTTCGTCATAAGCTGTAATACATATATATATATATATATATATATATATATATATATATATATATATATATATATATATATATACTAGCAGAGGACCCGGCTTCGCATGTATACCAGTATACTTGTTGTTACTTGTGTCAATCCACTATTAACCTTCGCCGTACGCCGTGGGTAAAAAAATACCCACACCTTCATTCAAAGTTACACAACTCTGTCAATTTTCAATGCACATCCACGAAATTTCATGACTTTGTTCATAAGGTATGCGGCTATTTGCCTAGCAAAAATTGTGTTGATTTGTTGGTAAACAAGATAGTTCTTCAAAAAACAAACAACGTCGTATATCCCTCGCCATACGTCGTGTGGTAAAAAACTACCCATACTAACAAAGAAGACACCTTGCGCGCCGTACGTCGTGGGTAGTTTTTTACCCATGCGTGTGGAATACCCGTTACCCGTGCGTGTGGAAACAAATGCCTCGGCACCGGCTGAGAAATTCCAGACACGCCAGCCATTTCCTCTGCTCTCCAAGAAGACCGTTCCTTGACTGATATCACCGACAACTCTGCGTAAGTATTCTTTTTTACGCTAAGTGACTGCTTCCGTTTCCTAATATTATGATGAAAATGCATAAAATCTATCTTTAGAACTTTCATTTCAATCAAAGAAATAGATGACGCTCGAAAAGTGTACAACACATACGAACTGGTCTATACTGTTCCACGTGGATACCAGTGACGTCGTGTGATTATTAAAATGTACTTTTTCCATCGTTATATTTGTAAATACAGTAAAACCTGTTTGTCTACGTTTATAATCTGTCAGTCTAATGCCTATCACGGAGCTCTTCCCGCTAGTTGGCCAGGGCTTATCAGATCCCTCGTATTTTACGTCGCCACTGTACATGGTGTCACTGGTTGAGTGGCTCCCCTGAAAATCGTCCCAGTATGTTTTGTTACTGTGTTAGTTGTTGTCGCTGCTGTTTCTCTCGAACGGCCGTGAATGTCATTTCCTATCAGTGGGGCAGGATCCGAATGTGGAAGATGGGCCGGGGTAGCTGCAAGACATGTTTATACCTTTACTTTCCGAAGCACAATATAGAAACATGGTCAGTGAAACCATAACACTCCTGCCCATCCTCCTCCCGACCCTCCGACCCTATGCCCTCCTTCCTCCAGCACCCCCCCCCCCCCCACACACACACACACCTTTCATCCCCTGATTTCGTGTAGTTGTTATTTCCAAAAAACTTGATCGATTGCCCCGTCCCCCCTTTTTCTCTATCCTACCTAAACCGAGTCACTAGTCATAATAGTCTGAGACTGATCAATCGATGTCTGTTTGTCTTTTCAGTTGTGCTTGTCAGCAAGCATGGAGGACAGGCCAAATATTTTTGAAGCTCTAACAGATGCTTCACAAGCGCCATGACATTGCCTCCATTTGGACAAGGTCTCTCTCTCTCTCTCTCTCTCTCTCTCTCTCTTGTGTGAGTGTGTGGTTGGTGGGGGGGGGGGTGGTTGGGGGGAAGGGGGAATGATCAGGTGTGAAATCGATTAATTTTGTAATCGATGCGCTGTTTCAGGTGAAGGTGTTCTTGATTTTCTGGCACCAACGCCGTCATTCCAGGCAGATAATGGTGAAGAGGGTGAGGAATCGGGTGGTGCCGTCCTGAGAGAATTAGACGATATTACGGATGATGACGAGCCCGATGGGCTTGGAAGTTGTTTGTATTGTAGACCTTACATAGGCACATTTGGCTGCAACTTGTTGAACCTGGTAACCATCACTCTAAAAATAAAGTGCTAAAGTTCATTCAAGGTGGCTAGATTTGCGAAATCTTCTGTCACCGAATAGCTTTGGCGTGCCGCTGGTATTTGCTAAAGTTTCCCTCTGTGTGTGTGTGTGTGTGTGTGTGTGTGTGTGTGTGTGTTTCTCTCTGTCAGCATCTTCAGTTTCCTGAAAGAGGTCAACCTGTTCTATAAATTATAGACTTCAAACATTCAGTCTTTCACTGACCAACCAATTTTTTTTTTTTTTTTTTTTTTTTTAAGACCCGATAGATTTTTCATATTTATTTACATGTTGTTTTAAAGTGGGAATTTTTATGTTTTATAGGACCTGGCAGGAAGGGACTTTCATTAGCCGCGAATTAGCCTTTGTTGCTTGCGCGGCGTTAAGCCCTAAATAACTAACTAACTAACTGAGACAAAGAGAGACAGAGAACTGATTTGTCCAGAACCCAGAATTTTTATTTTGTTATTTTGCACAACAACAAAGTCAGGACAATGCTCATGTGTTGAACTTACTTACACAGTTACGTAACTTCCACAAAATCAGCTCCCATAAATGAAATCAAATATCTGTGTCATCATGTAAGTCTGTCCGCGTATGGTATGTGTGTGTGCGTGTGTGTGTGTGTGTGTGATGTGTAGGGTATGGAGTGTGTGTGTCGCAAGGACAGACAGTAACAGAGACCTGTGCGTCTATGTTCTCATCCTTGGAAAATAAAGTTTTACACACACACTCTCTCTCTCTCTCTCTCTCTCTGTCTCTCTCTCTCTCTCACTCTCTCTCTCTCAACTTGACATACGCTTGGAGTATTGACTCCAGCTGCAGGTGATATCACGGCATCAATGGACTGCTTCGCTTGAAGGGTGCAAGGTAGCTACTGCGAGTCATTTTATTCACAGAACTGTTGTTTTATACGTATCGTCAGTGATTTGTTCATATATAAAAAGCATGGGTAGTTATTTACCCACTACGTAAGGCCAGGAATAGTCAAGGAATTTGCCATATAAAAAGCATGGGTAGTTTTTTTACCCACGACGTAAGGCCAGGAATAGTCAAGGAATCTGCTATATAAAAAGCATGGGTAGTTTTTCACCCACGACGTAAGGCCAGGAATAGTCAAGGAATCTGCTATATAAAAAGCATGGGTAGTTTTTCACCCACGACGTATGCCGTGTAAGTTTTTAGGCGACGTACGGCGAAGGGTCTCATATTTCAAACATTATTTGTGGCAAAACTAAATTCAGAATTAATTTCACCAAACTTGATAGACTAAGAATTTCTATCGCCTGTTGCACTCCGATGTACGTGTGATAAATTCACGATAAACCCTCATCCAAGGGGAGCAACCTAGTTGAATCAGGTCATGGTGTGGACGACACGTTCCTGTATTACTTTCCTTGTCTCGATCTCGCTCTTTTAATATTGCCATTTCTTTGTATAATTTCACCAAACTTGATAGACTTTATTTTTTATTCTTTATTCTTTATCCTATGTTCTCCCCCAAGTGTCCCTTTAGGCTCATGGCAAATTTGGTGGCAATCGGCTGAATCGTTTGGTCGCCAACCCCTCACACACACACACACACACACACACACACACACACACACACAGACGCTAGCCGCTTATATATATATATATATATATATATATATATATATATATATATATATATATATATATAGAGTTTTCACAATGAGGTGCCCCCGATTACGGAAAATACACCACACGAGTTTGTTGATTTCGACCGTAAAACTGCGAGTTTTAACGAGCAGTTTTATGGTCGCAATCAACAAACGAGTGTGGTGTATTTTACGTAATCGGGGGCACCGAATTGGGAAATTTATTTATACCACGTCCCTACCTGCATTTCAAGTCTTTGATTTGAAAGGTGACATCGGCAATCCAAATGCTTCACGCGACATCACTGACTGGGGTGCTTTACCTCGCTTTGTCCATAGGCTTTGAGAAGTCAGCTTTTCCGTTTCGAAGCCTCCGTCTTAGTAGAGAACTGGAACTAGGCTTACGCTTGTCACAAACACGACCTCTTGTTGATAACACGCAGCAAAAGATCAACAATTCCACGTCAAGCGACTGGCAAAGCTCCTTCGTCCCCATTTCCGTACGAAGTCGAACTACGTCATGTCGTGACGTAAATTATTCTTTAGTCCCTTTTCGCGTCATATTGTGACGCAAATCCTTTCACCAGAACACACTGCTGGAACACTGCTAGGGGTAATACCTGTTCACTCTTTAAGGCGATGTCACACTGAAAACAAGTTTCCCTGCTACGGTCAAGACATTCCTACCTTACTAAACACCCTTTTCTTGTATGTAGAACTTCAATGCGTATGAAATACCTCTGGATGGGGTTTCTGGGTAAAGTCGATGTCTCTTTTCCTTAAACATACATGTTGACTGAGCGGATACGGGAAGGTGTCACTTGACACTCCGCACGGCGGCTTTCACTGGTTAAAACACAAAACATGTTTTCGGATTTTAGGGCAGGCTCTAAAACTGAAAACACGATCGAAACAGTGTTTGGTACGGCCAAAAAATTCACGCGTGGTTGTCATGGGTACAATGTTTATACCACATGTGGTGAATTATGGATTTTATACCATGACTTGTAATAGTGGCAGAGTGGTATATATATATATATATATATATATATATATATATATATATATATATATATATATATATATAGAATAGGAACAAAGGCGTCGCTAAAGCCGAAAACATGCGCTCAATCAGGTCAATTTGAAAGTAGGGGAAGTAAGTAAAGCTGAGAGCGCTCCCTAGATCTAGGAGATGTGTGCTTTGTATGCATATATATATATCGAGAGAGAGAGAGAGAGAGCATACATTAGTTCGAGTAGTTTACCGAGAAAGAGACCACGAGATATTTCAATTTTTTTCCATAGCTACCGAGCCTCATGCACTTGGTTTGTGTTTATACCACGAGCATTCAGGCTTTTACCTGTACCACTCTCGTTGAATAGTTTTTTGTTCGGGTTTTTTGTGATATTAGGGTGTCTAGTGACTTGTTGTACCTACTCAAAATTATGCGCACTGATGAGGAAATGATGTGTAGGGCAGCTGAAAATGCTTGATGATAAGAAGAATATCACCACTCGATAGAACCACTCGAGTCTGTTGATTTTGACCGAAAAACTGCCAGCATCGGTGATCCTGGCATCAACAACTGACAAAAGTCTGTGTGACCAATACGTGAGTGGGTGTTTGAGTGTTTAACGTCCTCTTCCACCACTTATGTGAGGTGAGGTATCAAAGACGGGGCGACGATGAAAAAGCCAGCACAAATATTTGGCCCCAGCCAGGATTCGAACTCACGATCCTAGCACTGCAAGTCCAACGCTCTACCATTCGGCCACCCCGGCTCCCCCCAGCGCTGCTGCACATTCCCGGCAGAATCACATTGCTGTGCGTAACAAACTCGACTTCAGTCAACGAGAGCTGTGCAAGGGACGTAGGCGATCACCTACTTAGACCCAGACTTATACCCAGGACACTTTTTCATCGGCTGTAATGCATGAAAACAGCCTCTGATGGCTTCTTCGGTTGTGGGGACTGAATGACAGTGGAACGGTTTGGCGACAATATGTGGGCTGTTTTATACATTGTATATTTCACAATATTCTTCTGTAGGGCTGTAAACCACGCGTGGTGAATTACGGATTTTTTAACCCATGCCCTGTAATAGAGGAGTGGTATAAATATTTATTCATTTAGACGGACGGATAATGAGAGAGAAGGAGGGTGTGTGGTGGTGGGGGGGGGGGGGGGTATATTTTCGATCAATATAACCATGAGCAAATACAGAATCCAATATATGGATGAACTGGCTTAATAGTGATGGGCCAACTAAATAAACACCACCAGAAAAAAACAAAAACAAAAAACCCAACAAAACAAAACAAAACAAAAAAACCCAAAAACGTCGAGCCCATTTCAATCAATTGACATGTATACCAGGCGCATATGCAGAGTAATGGGATTCATCATCAAACGTGAGGGAGACAAGATAGTGTCGGCAAGTCCAGATAAGGTCAGTTAACTCTCTCTCTCTCTCTCTCTCTCTCTCTCTCTCTCTCTCTCTGTGGACAGAACGTGACAGAACTGATGAAAATGAAATTGTGCGGTTGCCAAATCTTCTTTTATGTGCAGACTACACACTCTAAACCGTTTTACTGGCTCACTTACGTAACAAAGTGAGTCTATGAGCTGCATCAATTTATACCATTTGTGCTTTAGAATGCGACACAGAATGTACGTGCAGACACATATGTTCTAGGGAAATTTTCCTGCATAAACTAAAGATGTGCAAGTGTGGTAGACGCAACAAAAGATGGCCGGCCTCATGCAAACAAACACCAGGCAGCACAGACGCTTCCCTCTTTGTTGACGATTTTGCCTTGTGTGTCAGAGGTAGCTCCCTCCACCGGATAGAACGTCAGTTACAGCTGTGAGTTAACAGAGTCCAGGAATGGGACCTTTCACAACATGTCACTTTGACTGACTCAAGGTCAATGTCATCTGGGCTGCCTCTTTGGAAATTTGACATTGGCATCAAGAAATACCAGAGGCATCAAACTTTTTCTGATGATAGACATTGATAACATCTTTACTGACATACCTGTATTCAGTGAAGGAACCGGAGTGTTTGCCGTGCTCCGCGACCTGTGTCGGAGGAGGATATGATCCTGGCAGTTGAGGTTCCCTCGGGGTCGCGTCCTTTAGGGGCCAACACACTGCTTTGGCCTTGAATTCTTCTAGACAGGAGGCTATTGAATATTGACAAACTGCTGATGTTTGGTGGAATTTCAGAAAACTGATATTTTTTATTGAATATTGACAAACTGCTGAGCACCAGCAAACACCAGAATAACCAGAATATAATGCACTTCGAGTCTGTAAAACGATATTTGAAACAAACTTATTTAAATGGGCTGGCCCAGAGGTCAAGGTCACATTGTTTTGGAAAAGAAATTCTATATCTAAAAAAGTGACTGAAAGTTTCGCACACTTACGAATAAATAAGGGTTGGTTTTTGTTTTTTGGGGTTTTTTTTTTTTTTTTTTTTTTTTTGGGGGGGGGGGGGTTTACTAATTCAGCACCATGACCTCTCTAAAATGTCATGTTCTTATTAATTATTTTGAGCCATAAGGGTTCTGGGCATTTTATTGATACTAATTTTGTTCCTTGTGCGCTCAAAACAGCGATGGTCACGTGGACTTGGTTACTGCCAACGATACTGATGACGGTAGCTCTGCCATGTCCCGGATTCTGAGAGGAAGAGGCACACTCTGATTTGCTAAATTTTATTCCAGGATATGCTGCCTCAGGTCAACCGATTTCGTCAAACAAACGTGCATTAAACAAGGAAGGGGTGGTAATCTCGCTTGTCGGTATATAACCCTTGGGGGCTCAAGCATACTTCATTTAAAAAAAAAATCATTTCATTTGAATCAAATGAGCTAGTAGAGCATATTCTACATTCTCTCTTGATGTCTGACCTTGACCTTAGACAAGGTCGTTCAACGTTGCATGATTAAACTCTCTTCATGAGAAATGTCACACTGTGGTGATTTTGTGTGGTTGGCGTTAATCGTCACTGATGCCCGAATACTATGACCTTGACCTTTAGCCAAGGTCATTAAGATTTGTAATTGTTATGATAACCTTGAACTTTTAGAAGATAATGATCCCCACTCTTTTGGCACGTTTTAACTAACGTTACTGTAAAGAGTGGGCCTCAGGTATGGTTTTCATTATGGTTCTGTTGGACCTTGGGGCCATTGAAAGGTCAAGCTGGCAGCCATTTTGATACATGAATAATTTTATCAGTGATTTTAATGGGCAGCTTGTCACATTTTGACTTCTTCTTGTGAGTAAAAAGCCAGAAACAGGAATCTACGTATAAGAACGTTGAAACTTTTTTCCAGTCGTCAACTCGTTTGTGTGTGTGTATCTGACAAGATCTAAGACGTGCCTTCAAAATCTGAAGCATTTCAGTCGTTGCGATATGACTTACGCGGCGGTTTCGAAATGGGAAGCATTATAAACAAAATTTCTGTCAGTTTGGTCTGCCAGAGAACATTTCCAGCATTTCATCAACTTTGGGACCACATAACATAGATATTTTCAATCGTATGCGTTGGATTTAAAAAAAAAATCATTCTATGTAGACAATGGGACACAGTTATCATGAAATTATACCTTCGAAAACGCCAAAAGGCATGATTTATGAGTTTACAAAACGCCATTTTTTGGCGGGCTGAGTATTTCATAGACTAATGCACCCACTTCCATTTTACATAATATGTCTTTGGTCCTTGAAGTCCTTGTGAGTACGGAGCGTTATTATTGAATGCGTGCGCCCGTTAGATAATCTGTAGGAAAACGCCGAAAACCCGTTTTCTAAAGAACGTTTTATGCACCTCATGTGCAACGCTAGTTAAACCGGAGTAACTCTGAAACCAAGAATGCTAGAATCTTGATTATTTTAGCGTTATGTTCAGGACAGTTATTTCTACAAAGGTACGTTACTATCCAAAATCGCTCCGTTGTAATCAATTTTGGCTGCCGATACCTACTAATTGTCGTACCCTAATTGGGGAATAGGATTCAGAGCAGTTTGCCCAAGCCTAAGAGACATTTGACCTGGCCACTGCTATCATTGATTTTGATCTGCTGTCAGTGGTTTCGGTTCCTCGTGGTGCCAGTACGCTGCACGGCTTGTTCTAAAATGCGCACGAGTGGGTAAAGGCATTACCACTATTTTCTTAGATAGCAAGACAACTACAACCTTCCTATTCATGCTTGTTATCGGAAGTCAAATCGTCTTCCAGTATGCAAATGTTATTTGTTTTTATTTCACGATTTAGTCAGCTTTGAGTCTGCATGGTTGCTCAAACGTTCAAGTCTACTAGCGAGCAATCTTACTTAATTCATACTTTTCTCAACACTCTTTTCCAGGACACAGTGAAGGCTTTGCTGAAAAATCTACGGGATATCCATACCGTTCTAAGAAACTATTTTGTCATGTTACCGACTCAGTCATGGAAGTGCAATTCTGATTGGATGAGCTCAACCGTCGCGGTAGAGTGGGCAGATCGCCCGGATATACCCTACTCATGCAATTTTACACTCCTGGCTCAGAATGTTACCGTATTTGTTGGCAAAGAAAATATAAGCTGGGGACTGATACACAAACAGGTAAGTAAACACTTCTTTTTTTAAAGAAACTGTCTCGGAAACCCAAACCCAATTGTTACAATTAATGTTCAAGCCCTGTCAAAAGCAGCCACTGATTATTGTATCACCTTTGTAAAACGCCCCCTATCTACAGGCAAAAATAACCCCAACCGTTTTAAAATCATAATTGTCTTCTTAATCTGTATCTTCTTTGTTTGTTGTTATTGTTTTCAAGGTGTTCTTCGCCTTTGTCCCTTTAGTTATACCAGACCCCCCCCCCCCCCCCCCCCATGGGCTCACCTTCACGTGTTAAGACCTAGGTTGGGGCGGGGCTGATTTCGCTAAGCTTGCCCCCCCCCCCCCTTTTTTTTTTAATCTTTCCTTGTCCTTATATCTGCCTCTATCGGTCCATTCACCTGTCTTTTGCTCCCTTAGGCTCGTCATTGGGTGGGGGGGGGGGGAGTAAGCGGGTCCCCCATGCAGAGATCCCGTCAGTGCAACTCTGCACTGAAGATAAGATAAACTTTATTCATCCCAAGAAATTGGGAAATTGTATGGTCCAGGCTCTCATAGTCATTATTACATAAAATAAAAGTAAAAGACAAAAAGCTTCATCTCATCTTATCAAATATCACATTAAAAACATCATTGCATTATATAGCTCATCAAACATATCACATCCAAGATTCAAAGATTTTATTCCTTTCTCCCCATTTGGGGTATGGAGGAATGTCAAGTAATGCATCATACAGTATACGCCGGTTATAAGAAACTCGAGGGGGGGAAATTTTTCGGTTTCTTATATCCGAGTTTTCTTAAATCTGAAAGTCGGATATAAGAAAGTATTTTGAAAAATATTTCTTATAACCGAGTTCAGTGAAAAAAAGGCTTAAAACATTTCTTTTTTTCTCAGTTCGTGTATGTTTTGCATTAAATTAAGAAATATCTGGTTTCTCTTAACTCTCACCAGTTCACGCCCTTAGGCATCGTATGTAGAAATACGATGACAGGGTCATGGATTTTACACCCCCCCCCCCCCCCCCCTTAATCTAATGTTCTTCATTATTTTTTCATGTTTCTGACATAAACCGGCACAAAACTTCTGAAAATGCCATGTAGGTGTTCTTAGACACATAAATACGACAATTTATGCATAAACTGCTGACGTAATTTATTGCTCGAGGTTGCTGCGTTACGCCGGGACGCTTCCGCCATTTTTCTTGTTTTCAATCGGCGCACGTGGTGTTTACATCTGTCCAAATTTCTCATGATCAAAATGAGCTCATCCGAGTCAGACAGTGAGCCATTTTATTCAGATGATGATTCTTCTGCTGTTTCTGATTATCAACTCGACTCTGGAGACAGTGATAAGGAAAATCACATATTGACTGTTGCTGTGCGGAGGGCGGACAATGTGGTGTGGAAGAGACTAGTCATGGAAACATCATGTAATGTGACAAATGTGTGTAAATACCTAATGTTGAGGTGAGAATATTATATCATAAGTATTTCAGTTATTTCCAAGGTGTTAGTTCATGGTTTTGTATGTGTGCTGTGTGCGGTCCAAATTGTGTGCGATTTTTCTCAATTTACGGTTCACATTGTTCACATCGGCTACAAAACACATTTCTAAAGATATTCTCCTCATATTTTGCAATAATATGCTGAAATGAATGAGATAAATGAAAATAGTAATGACATGGCATAAAACAATGAAACAATTTTTTTTTCTTCTTAGCCTCTGTCGGGAATCAACATTTTTGTTTTATTTTTTGCTCATATGCTTGCAACATAAAGTCAGTTTATTGCTAAACCATTGTTCAAAATCATTTTTCCTTTACATATCTAAAAGCAGACTTCAATTTCCTTCAAATTGGTGTATAACATGTCTGTGTTATCTTTACAAATGAGTATACAGTCCCCTTTCAGAGAATCATGCTTGATTCGCACGCGTTGTAGCTCAAAATACTGTGAACTGGTGAGAGTTAAAGACCTGCACAGAATAATCAATATATATGTGTAGAGTTAATATACACCAGTGCGCTTGTGTCCTTCAATGTCAGATTGTTTTGTTTGAACATGAAAATACTGTTTTTGCTTCCCAACTGTAGCGCTGGCGGTCATGTGGTAAAGAAAAAACAAAACAAAAAGAAAAAAAAAACCAACCAACCAACCAACCAACCAACCAACCAACCAAACAAACAAAAAAGAGCTAAGGAGAGACAGAGAGAGAGAGAGAGATTCTGGGTTATGTGCGCTTGTGTCCTTCAATGTCAGATTTTTTTGTTTGAACATGAAAATACTGTTTTTGCTTCCCAACTGTAGCGATGGCGGTCATGTGGTAAAGAAAAAAAAAAAAAAAAAACCAAACCAACCAACCAAACAAAAAAGAGCTAAGGAGAGAGAGAGAGAGAGATTCTGAGTTATTCAGTGAATAATCTAGTCTTACCAACGAAAAATTTTGGGAACACAAGTTTTATTTTTTCCTTTTCAAAGTGAATAATGTAATCATGATCATGCGCAATCATGTGCCTGTCCTAAGTGACGTCAGACCTGACCTGTTTTCTTAGAATGAGTGAATTTTTCTTGGAAATGTACTTTCGGTTTCTTAGAATGAGTGAAATTTTCTTGGAAATGTACTTTCGGTTTCTTATATCCGAGTTTTTGTATCAAGCGGGACAAGAAATTTGCTTTCCTAAAACCGAGTTTTCTTATAAGCGAGTTTCTTGTATCCGAGTTTTTGTAATACATAATAAAGAAGAGTTTGGCCGGGGGAAAAAAATTCGTTGGCAATAACCGAGTTTTCTTATATCCGAGTTGCTTATATCCGGCGTCCACTGTACATGATTCTTATACATACAGAATTACAAAAACACATGTGGGACGGAAGAAATCACAACAGTCCAAACTGCACATCGCATATGTTACAAAAGAACAAACAAAAACAATAGTGCACGTGTGTGAGGTGAAACATATCAACATAGTTACAAACATATCTACATGACATACTAGACGATTTTACTATTTCTAAAAAAAAAAAAAAAATAGTGCAAGTGTGTGAGGTGAAACATGTCAACATAGTTACAAACATATAGCTATAGATCTACATGATACACAAGACGATTTTACTATTTCTAATGAATTTTGCCAGGCTTAGCAATGTTTTCTTTGGTAGTTCTAGTGACATGTACCTGCAGAAATTAAAAGATGTAATTGGTCTGCAAAATGTGGATGGTATAACATGTTGCCTTTCAGCTTGAAATTTTGGGCATTCCATGATAAAATGCAGTTCGTCATCAATTCCACAACATCACATCACATATAAAAATAGATATAAGACAGTAACATAAAAGACAGAAGAAAAGAGCACTTCATGTCGTATTTCCAGTCCCGACTACACCCCCATCACAGTAACTCCCAACCCCCCGTTGGAGATAGGGAAAGTGACAAGAAGAAAAAAAAGAAGTCCAATCTTCGGGGGCCCCTCTCGGTCCGCCTACGAAAGGGAGAAGATTAAGAAATTTGTCAGTGAATTTTCTCCCAATCTTTGAATTTGTTCTCGTCTAGCATTGTTCCAATTGCAACTGCTTCTGGTGAGACTCTGGAGCCCATTGTAATCCCCCCGCTGTTGTATGTACAGCATGGTGTCATATTTAAATGACATTGCTGTTTGGTAGGATGTTGAGCTATGCACTTTAACCTTTTTGGATCCACGTGTAAGAACATATATGTGACTGAGACAAGCGCGACAATTCCCCCCCCCCCCCCCCCATGTGTCCTAAACTTAGCCGCCTACAGCTTGACGAAACTGTTCGATTAGCAGTGTAATCACTTCGAGGCTAATATTCAGCTATTTCATTTTTTTTTTTTTTCGTGTTCTTTCTCGGCTGCGATAAGCCAACAGTATATATCTTTATTTACAGCACCAGTCTTGCACTGAAACTGCTTAAAATTGCAAGTATTTTGTGTGCAGTAAAGCTTTGTGGTACAATTGTCATTGACGCGCCAGGGAATTTGACAAGATGCCACGTCAGTGACGTGGACCCTGTTTGCTCATATTCAGACATTTTTCTGCTTGTTACTTGTCTAGGATAAGCTTTTTTGTGTTTCTCTGTTACAAAACCATCAGTCTCGCGTTGAAACTTATCAAAGTTACATGTATTGCAGGGGCGCCGGAAGATGTTGGGGGGAGGGGGGCAGAATCTCGGAGGGGGGAACGTTGCCCGAAGAAAGTGAAAAGCGGGGGGGAGGGGGGGGGGGTGTGGCGATCAATGCTGCGTAGACAAAAAAACCTTTACGAACCAGGGAGCAACTGAAAGGAAGGACATTGCCCGAAAAAAGTGAAAAGGGGGGGGGGGGGAGGGGGGGATCAGAGGAGCGGACAGCCTTTGGTCCGCAAAAACAGAAGTTCTCTGCCCGGTTGGGTGGGATGAGGGAGAGAGCACTAAGAGGGGTAGGGGAGATGTAGGGGAAGGCTTTGACCCCCCCCCCCCCCCCTGGCCATAGTCACCTGATTTTCCAGGGGGGGGGGGGCAAAAAAGACACTCTCCCCCCCCCCCCCTTGCTTGGGTACAGGGGGGGTTGGGTGGGATGAGGGAGAGAGCACTAAGAGGGGTAGGGGAAGGGGGGGGGGGCAAGACCATGGCTTTGCCCCCCCCCCCCCCTCTGGCCATAGTCACCTGATTTTCCAGGGGGGGGGGGCAAAAAGACACTCCCCCCCCCCTTGCTTGGGTACAGGCGGGGGGCAGCTGCCCCCCCCCTGCCCCCCCCCCCCCCCCGGTTCCGGCGCCCCTGTATTGTGTGTGCAGTAAAGCGTATGTGGCGCATACTGTCAGTGACGCATTGCACAAATGGAGAAAGTGCCACGTGACGTCGACCCGGAGCTTAAATCTGCGGGGGGCACGGATAAATTTCATTTAAATGTGCTGAAGATTGACCAGGAAAAAAAATGGTGCTTTCGTCCGGCGTGTAACGATTTTTCGCTAAGAAACCGTTCCGTGCAAGACTAGGATTACGTAATCCAACACTGAATTCCCTGACCCACCCATGAAAGGCTATACAGGGAAGACAAATGAATATGTTAATCCCATTATCACTGAAGAAAAAGCAGGAATAAAAGCTGCTTGCGCGGCGTTAGGCCCTAACTAACTAACTAACTAACAGGAATAAAAGAACTACGGAAAGGGGGAGGGTTAGGGGTGGAACAAGATTTTCATCAGATTCTAAAAAGTAGCTGAAGTAGCAGATATTTGTTTTATTCGAAAAGGACGTTTAAACCCCCAAACAGCCTAAGTGAAAGGGGCATAACTTACTTGTTTAGAGTTGCCTCCTCTGAGTCCTCTCTCGACTACTACTACTACTACTACTAAGACCCATGGCTCCACGTGGAGCATAGGCCATCGACAACCCTTCGCCATCGCACTCTGTTCTGGGCTACTCTTTCCACTCCAGTCCACTTGATCCCCTGCTTGCATAGCTCTGCCTCAGTGTCCCGCCTCCAGCTGTTGCGAGGCCGGCCTCTCTTCCTTTTCCCCTGCGGGTTCCATGTCAAGGCTTGGCGAGTGATGCTGGATGCTGGCTTCCTGAGGGTGTGTCCAATCCAGCCCCACTTCCTCCGCAGGATCTGCTTGGCCAGTGGTTCCTGTCCCGCTCGCTCCCATAGCTCTTCGTTTCGGATCTTCTCTGGCCATCGGATGTTGAAGATACGCCTCAGACAGACCACTTGCCTGGAAGCCACATTAGCCGGAACAGGGCTCAAGATCAACAGGAAGAAAACCGAGCTGATAAAGATTAACACCACTGCCAACACACCAGTCACAGTCGGTGGAGAGCCCATCAGCGAGGTTGAGTCTTTTGTCTACCTGGGGAGTATGGTTGATGGACAGGGAGGCACAGACCGAGACATCACAGCCAGAATCGGCAAGGCAAGAGCAGCCATGGTCTTGCTGAAGAATATCTGGGCATCAAAAGTTATCAGCACAAGAACCAAACTTCGCATCTTCAACTCCAACGTGAAGTCAGTTCTGCTCTACGGGTGCGAAACATGGAGGACAACAAAGACGGTGCAGCAGAAGATCCAGACATTTTTCAACACCTGTCTGAGGCGTATCTTCAACATCCTCTCTCAACAATAGCCAGAATTTTTGGCATGAAACTACCTGTGCATTTGCAGTTCTCCTGATTGCGACTGTCGACACTTAGGAGTAACTAAGGAAATGTGTTAAAAAAAAAAAAAAAAAACAACTATGAGGAACACGCCAAAGGCCATAAATGGAAGTCGCACTTGAATATCCTAACTCTGGTCACAACCATTGCCATAATTTGTTTTCTTTTAACAGTCTAGTTCTTGCGGAGGGGTGGTCTCGATGAGCGTGCTCACCCCATATTCTCTTTCTTGGCTCACTTGTGAAACAAACTGAAGTCTGTGTATTAATCCTCCATCCTCCCTATCTGTGTGTGTGTGTGTGTGTGTGTGTGTGTGTGTGTGTGTGTCTGTGTCTGTGTGTCTATAACTTTAACATTGTCATTTTCTAAAAATCTACTAACAGCAGAGGCACTAAACATGGCAAGCTGATAGACAGTGACAAGACCTTTCAAAACATACCCATTTTGATTCAAGGTCAAGGTCATTAAAGCTGTCTGAAGTTTAAATATTGCCGTTTTCTCAGAAACTACAGCACCAGAGACATCACAATTTGCACGATGAAAGACATTGAAAAGCTCTTTACTGACATTCCTGTCTTCAGTGACCTTGCATCAGGGTCAAGGCCACACAAGCTGTTCGTGGTTTTAAAAAAAATTGAACGTTGGCATTTTCTCAGAAACAATACTCAGCAGAGGAATCAAACCTGGCATGCTTTTAGCGAAAGTGCCTTTCAAAACATAAGGTCAAAAGGTCAAGGTCCTTAATGCGGCTGGTGTGAATATTAAAATTGGCATTTTCAAAGAAACTGCAGCCAGCAGAGGTATCAAACTCGGCATAGTGATAGACATTGATAAGATCTTTACTGACAGATCTTGTTTGAGTGACCTTGACTCAAGGTCAAAGCCATACGAGTTGTCCATAAGATTGCAATTTTCTCAGAAACTGCGAACACCAGAGACTCCTAAACTAGCATTTATGTTTGTTTTACCTGGTTCAAATTGCTATTTGTTTCTACTCTTTGTTTGTAATCGGGAGTTCGATAAATCTGCAAGAAGGTGCAGTGTCTCCTGCATGTCCTACGGTTATACTGCCCCGTAGACCAGTTTGCATTTGTTCAATATTTCAGTTTTGTTTGTTTTTTCAAGTAGTGCAGACACACTTTGCCGCGAGTTAGTCTTTGTTGCTTGAGTGGCTTTACTGACTCACTGACTTGCTTTCTTTCAACAGTGCTCCGTAATTGGCTTTAACTTCGACACTGACTCCAAACTCAGTGGTCCACTAATGAGTAACCACATTGTGGAGTATGCTTATCCTCAAAATATTATCAACAGAGAGGAAATAAGTGAAACGGACCAGATGAGGCATACATTTCATTTCTTTATCAAAACAGAAAGTAAGTCTTCATGTTCGCGGTGATGCGTGTGTGTGTGGGGGAGGGGGGGGGGAGGAGATCAAGCGAATTAATTCCTAACATCTTAGACCAGGTCAACAACAGCGATATTTGATACTTTATTTTCAAAACGTAGAAAGGTTATTGACTTTAAAGACATTTCTTTACACTTGTCGTTTCTGCTCTGGAGGTTAATCTATGAGAAAGACACGATCAAAGGTGCTTAATAATAACAGCTTTTGGTGCTCTATTCTCTAGTTTGTGAAACTGCTTTTCTTTGACTTTTTTTTATGACTAAATGTATTGATACTCTGTTCTCTAGTTTGTGAAACTGCTTTTCTTTGATGTTTTTTTTTAATGACTAAATGTTTTTCTCTAGTTTGTGAAACTGCTTTTCTTTGACTTTTTATTGGCTCCCTTGTGTAACAATGGGAGTCTATGTATTAACCCTCCGTCGTCTGTGTGTGTGTGTGTGTGTGTGTGTGTGTGTGTGTGTGTGTGTGTGTGTGTGAGTTC
Source organism: Batillaria attramentaria (assembly GCA_018292915.2). Taxonomy (NCBI): domain Eukaryota; kingdom Metazoa; phylum Mollusca; class Gastropoda; family Batillariidae; genus Batillaria; species Batillaria attramentaria. Next base: position 35,761 of record JACVVK020000660.1, on the reverse strand, counting down.
CAAATTTGCGATTTCATAAGTACAATCCAAGGTGTTCTAGTCCACGTTTCACCAGCCCTCCAGATCTTCCAGATTTTATGTAAAAATTAATTCAGTCAGGGAAGTCACAAAAGCAACATGGAAATCACAAGACGTGCACCAGCATCATCTGTCATACCACCAGTGTGAGGCTGACGTCAAACGCTTAGTTCACAGACAAAATCAGCAAGTATCGTCACTGCCTCCGACATTTCACCAGCCCTCTAGATCTTCCAGATTTCATGTGAAAAATAATTCAGTCGGGGAAGTCACAAAGCCAACAGGGAAATCACAAGACAAACAAGCATCCCCAGACGATCTCAGTGCTAGAGGCTGACGTCAAATGTTTAGTTCACGGAATTGACGTCATCTTTCTCTCTCTCTCTCTCTCTCTGTATGACGACCTGCCTGAGGCTGACGTCAAATGTTTAGTTCACGGAACTGACGTCCCCCCCCCCCTCCCTCCCTCTCTCTCTCTCTCTCTGGGGAGCCAGGGTGGCCGAATGGTAGAGCGTTGGACTTTCAATGCTCGGGTAAGACTTCGAATCCCGGCTGGGGCCAAATATTTGTGCTGGCCTTTTTCTCGTTGCCCCGTCTTTGATATCACCCTTATCTGGTAGAAAAGGACGTTAAACACCCACCCACCCTCTCTCTCTCTCTCTCTCCCCCCCCCCCACCCGGCCCTACCCCCAGTCACGTGGCTAATCGGTCGAGGTCGTAGAGGATCTAGTGTCATTGGTAGAACTTGGAGAGAGAACCGGCAACAATAACGACAAAACAGACAAAATAAAATGAAATTTGGAGAAACAACTTTGTAGGACAGGGCCGTTCCTCCTTGTTTATATGACTAAATGTGTTGGTACTCTATTCTCTAGTTTGTGAAACTGCTTTTCTTTGACTTTTTTTTTTTGACTTTTTTTTAAAAGACTAATTGTTTCACATTGATTTCAGCGGAGACGCCACTGCGGGCCAAGAAAACCTACACATTAGAATCACATGGAACTGGCTTCACAAAGACACTTACTCTGAATGTCACGGCTTTCCAAAAATACGCCATAGTTCTCCAAATTGACGCTACTGTTCCACTTCAGTTGTCGGTCGTGCGCATGATACCAGACATCAAGGGGGAAAAAACTGAAGCAGGTAATGCTAAAAAAGTATAACTCTCTAGGGCCCGGACATAGTGACGCACATGCTCAAATTATTCTTAATTTAATGAACTGAAACACTAAGGACACCATATCATAGTTTCTTGAACGATTTCACTTGATTTTACTCTATCAGATTTCATTAGGTATCTCAGGAAATACCCTGGGACTCGGGACATGTGAAATGATGTAGGTATCCCCAAGGATACGCACATTTATAGAGCATTTGGCACACAACAAGCAGTCCGAAGACCTTTCACCTGATTGTCTGAAACTGAATTAAGCAGTTCTGTCTTGACACTGTCCTCGGGTGGCCTCTCAAGTGTTGAAATGAATGCGCAGTCTAGTGCGTAGCAATACAAGGTCTTCCTCTTCTAGTATACATTGGCATCTTGTGCGAGGCGGGCAAATAGACGTTTTACATCACCTGGGGCCGTGGTCACGACGCGAACGCAAATTTCTTTGCGCAAATGGGTTGCGGATCGTAAGTTCGTACGTGGCTACGTGAAAACTATCTCTTCCGCTAGTTGGCCGGTCACGACGCGCACTTACTGGAAACGGTGTCACGTACGGGTTATTTTTAGATAGGTGTGGGATCCCTGGGATTCCCACGGAAAACACCATCACGTGGCCTGCACAAATTCTCCATTTCCAGCGTGAAGCGTGAAAGAGTAGAGGGGGTGTGTTCACTACGCGTTCACTACAGAATGTTTGATCGAGTCATGTTTATCTGCCGTAGCGTCAGGTTAAATGCGTGGCATGTATGTGGAGAGTGTGATCAGGAGAGCATGCAGGTCGCATATAGACCGCTTCCTAGCAGTCTCTATCTCAACATTGGACGGACTACAACCAGTAGAAGCATTTACTGCACGTACAAACCGTATATAGCAGGCTCACTGGCAAGAAAACCAACGGAATGAACCTCAATCAAAGAACAACGAAAAACTAAAGAGGAGAGGATAATAACAACATCAACAAAACTCTCCACATACATGCCACGCATTTAACCTGACTTGCTACGGCAGAGAAACATGACTCGACCATAACTCTGAATTCGGAACCCGCACATTTCGGGTCCACAACACAATGAACTGAACGCGCCCCCTCTACACTCAAGTCGTCCTACACGGAAGACACAATTACTGCAGGTCTCTCCTCCTAAATCTAAACCTTTGAAGCATGTCCACATCGTCGTACAAGTCAAAAGGGTTAGTACGATCGCGAAACACCCTTTTCCGTCGCAATGCTCTTCTCATTTGCAGTTGGTAAATCAAGCGGGCCGCCATTTTTTTAGATTTACGCAAAGGCTACGACACCTTTCCGACACCCTCCTAGGTGGTGTACAATACGCAAGGGTTTCCGAGCGGCCGTAACTCTGCGCAAACGTCATGACCACCCAATTTTATCACAAATCGTAAGTTACGGACCCTCGCGTGCGTAAATCGGTGGCGGAAAAGTTACGAACGCGTCGTGACCACGGCCCCTGACCCCTACTAGCCGCAGATAGACCATCAGTGCCGAGTTTGTACGTGTCTACGGCTGACACGCGACAGTGTCAAGTCATCCGCATGGCTGCCTGTTGGTGCTTCTCTCCAGTTTTCGCTTCTTCTTTCCGCTTCCTTCTAGATCATGGGCAGTGGTCACGACGCGAACGCAAATTTCTTTGCGCAAATAGGTTGCGGATCGTAAGTTCGTACGTGGCTACGTGAAAACTATCTCTTCCGCTAGTTGGCCGGTCACGACGCGCACTTACTGGAAACGGTGTCACGTACGGGTTATTTTTAGATAGGTGTGGGACCCCCGGGATTCCCACGGAAAACACCATCACGTGGCCTGCACAAATTCTCCTTCCAGCGTGAAGCGTGAAAGAGTAGAGGGGGTGTGTTCACTACGCGTTCACTACAGAGTTTTTGATCGAGTTATGTTTATCTGCCGTAGCGTCAGGTTAAATGCGTGGCATGTATGTGGAGAGTGTGATCAGGAGAGCATGCAGGTCGCATATAGGCCGCTCCCTAGCAGTCTCAATCTCAACATTGGACGGACTACAACCTGACCAGTAGAAGCATTTACTGCACGTACAAACCGTATGTAGCAGGCTCACTGGCAAGAAAACCAACGGAATGAACCTCAATCAAAGAACAACGAAAAACGAAAGAGGAGAGGATAACAACAACATCAACAAAACTCTCCACATACATGCCACGCATTTAACCTGACTTGCTACGGCAGAGAAACATGACTCGACCAAAACTCTGAATTCGGAACCCGCATATTTCGGGTCCACAACACAATGAATGAGACCTGCATTGACAGGCATACGATCAAAACGGTGGTGGCTGATCAGTGAGGACTGACCGAGTGCGTTCAGCACTGAACTAGTCCGAAACACACACAACACATGTTAACCCACAAATTAACCCACGACTCTGTGTGTACGGCCGGCCATACAGGCCTTTGCATTGCAGGGTGCGTAGTGAACTGAACGCGCCCCCTCTACACGGGTACCTCATGTCGTCCTACAGCAGATCGCACAATTCCTAAATCTAAACCTTTGAAGCATGTCCACATCGTCGTACAAGTCAAAAGGGTTAGTACGATCGCGAAACACCCTTTCCCGTCGCAATGCTCTTCTCATTTGCAGTTGGTAAATCAAGCGGGCCGCCATTTTTCAGATTTACGCAAAGGCTACGGCACCTTTCCGACACCCTCCTAGGTGGTGTACAATACGCAAGGGTTTACGAGCGGCCGTAATTCTGCGCAAACGTCATGACCACCCAATTTTATCACAAATCGTAAGTTACGGACCCTCGCGTGCGTAAATCGGTGGCGGAAAAGTTACGAACGCGTCGTGACCACGGCCCCATATCGTCACTCAGAGCCAGAACTTTCTGAGAGTTCAAAAACGCTCATTATGGTTAACATAATAATATTTTTTGGCTCCCTTGTGTAACAATGGGAGTCTGTGTATTAACCCTTCGTCGTCGTCTGTGTGTGTATGTGTGTGTGTGTGTGTGTGTGTGTGTGTGTGTGTGTGTGTGTGTGTCCAGAAAACTTTAACATTGTCATTTTCTCAGAAGCTACAAACAGCAGAGGCACCAAACTTGGCATGCTGATAGACAACCACAAGACCTTTCAAAACATATCATTTTGAATTATCTTGGCTCAAGGTCAAGGTCACTAAAGCTCTCTGTTTGAAAATTTACACTGGCATTTTCTCGTATTTTACAAACACCAGAAGTTTTAAACTTTGCATGATGATAGACGTTGATAAGAACTTTACAGATATGCATGTAGTCAGTGGCCTTGTGTGAAGGTCAAGGCCATACAAGCTATTTTTGTGAAACCTTAACATTGGCATTTTCTCAGAAACAACAAACAGCAGAGGCGCCAAACCTGGCGTGCTGATAGACAGTGATAAGACCTATGCACACATACCACCTTAAATGACCTTGACTCAAGGTCAAGGTCATTAAAACAGTCTGTTGGGAAAATTTACATTTGCAGTTTCTCAGAATCCAGAAGAATCAGAAGCATCAAACTATATGTGCGATGATTGACATTAGCAGCATCTTTACAGATATACTTGTGTTCAGTGACTTTTAGTCAAGGTCAAGGTCATGCAAGCGTTTTTTGGGAAAAAAAACAACAACAAACAACAGAGGCACCAAACGAGGTATGATGATAGCAATGAGACCTACCTTTCTGAATGACCTTGACTGAAGATCAAGGTCATTAAAGCTGTCTGTTGTGAATTTTAACATTACTGTTTTCCGAGGAACTACAAATACTAGAGGCATCAAACTTTGCATAATGATAGACATTGATGAGATCTCATTTGAATGACCTTGACCAAGGTCAAGGCCATACAAACTGTTTCGGGGGAAATTGTAATATTGCCATGAACTCAGAGCGCCAGAGACACTTTACGTGGCATGATAATTGATAGTGATAAGAGCTTTACAACCATACTTTTGTGAATGACCTTGACCTGTGTCACAAGGGAGCCATGGAGGCTTTTGCCTCTCTAGTTATTATTATTATTTACATCTAGTTCTACAGAATAGCTTTTTACCCTTTTAACGACCTGGCAGAGGCAAACTTCTACTGAACTGCGAATTAGTCTTTTGCTTGCGCGGCGTTAAGCCCTAGATAACTAACTAACCGCGGAAACTTTGTTTTTTTTTTTAAACTATACTTGCCAGCACTGCCGTCATCAGCAGCCCGCAAATTCAATGCTATTCGCATTTTATTCTGTAGTGATATTCATTTTGTCGTGTTGGGAAAATGGGGTTAGAATATTTCGAAAGTGTTTTCTTATTTGGAGTACATTTTCCTTGATTTATATGCTCCTTCGATTTCATTGTTCGAGTTTCACATCTCCAAAAACTCCGTCGTGCTACATTTCTTTTTTACGTTAACAGTCGTCGTCGTTGTCAATGGTAGCTAGAATCTATGAATACAGATTAGATCTGTAGATTTTCAGGAACAATTTGATATATATCAGCCGCCGGTATCGGTTTAGTATTTTGTGATAATCTTTTTACCATCGTTTTACTGATGTACTATATATGTTAACGTGTGACTTTCTGCATTTTAAAGGGCAGCCGGTGTAGTCGAATGGTAGCGCTCGGGTCGTGTGGTTGAATGGTAGTGCTCGAGTCGTGAGTTCGATCCATCATCATTAGCTTGCTTTACGTCCAATGACTTTTAGCCCTTAAGGACAAGTTGTTCCTGGCATGTGTCTTTGGCTGCTTGGCTGGGCGAGTGTCTTTCAGAGTTCGATCCCGGCTGGGGCCAAATATTTGTGCTGGCTTTTTCATCGTTGCCCCGTCTTTGATATCACCCTATGTGGTGGAAAAGGACGTTAAACCCCCAAACACCCACCCAACCACCCTGCATTTTAAATGTTTCAGTGGTCAGATCAACCCTTTGGCCAAAAGAAGAAGAACACGTTTTGGACGAGGTCAACCGTGATAAAGTCCGGTTTGGAGAACTTGCGACCGACTTCACTGACACGGTGATACTGGATCCTTATAGTGGGTATGTGCTATTGTGGTACCCCAAACTGGACAGTCCGCCACTGTCTGCAAATTAGGGCAGATATCAACTAGACAGAGTATTAGTATTTGGGTGTTGAATTATTGTGTGCAAGGGAGGCTGTACTTGGTAATTTATCTGTGTAAATGTATTGGTACATATACTGTGTTTTTTTGTTTGTTTTTTTTTGTTGGTTTTTTTTTTTGGTTTTTTTTTGTTTGTTTTTTTAATGCAGTGTAAACATGTATGTGACATTTGTGGCACAGGTGGCTGTGATGTATGTATGTCTATCTTTTTTTCCCCAATGCTTCTAGAGTGTGTGAAAATAAACTTGACTTGACTTGAGAGTCCCCCAGACATCAGGCACGTACACGACAAATTTTGCCAAGATCTCATAAAGGGCACAGTCGGTACTACCGGCGAAGTTTGGTACCAAACGGTAAATCAGACTCTGGCGCATCTAGGATTAGTTTGTCCGTAAAATTAATATGTCCGTAGATGTTCCCCTGACAGCATCTTTGGTTTCTTGAAAGAGTCAAATCTGTTCTGTACAATTTAGACACCTCAAGTAATACGGACTATCCTCGACCTCGATAAGTTCGATTTACAAAGAAGTGAAACGTACTTGCATGTCATTTAAACTGGATAGATCTTTTTTTTCTATATTCATATCTTGTTTATTGTCTTCCTCTTTACTTTAATCTGGCGGAGAAGGACCTTGATCAGCCGCGAAAAATAGTCTTTATTGCTTGCGCTGCGTTAAGCCCTAAATAAGTAAACCAAACCAAACCACTTCTTCTTGTAGTTCGGTTTGGTTGGTTGGAGTGTGTGTGTGTGTGTGTGTGTGTGTGTGTGTGTGTGTTGTGTGTGTGTGTGTGTGTGTGTGTGTGTGTGTGTGTGTGTTGTGTGTGTGTGTGTGTGTGTGTGTGTGTGTGTGTGTGTTGTGGATGTTTGTTGCTATTGGGGTTTTGGGGCCTACGTACAGACGCTGTTTTGTTTTTTTGTTTTTTGCTGCCGCAGCTCTTTGCCGGCTCCTCCGTCGTCTGTCTGTCTGTCTGTCTGTCTGTCTGTCTGTGTGTGTGTGTCTGTGTGTGTGTGTGTGTGTGTCCAGAAAACTTTAACATTGTCATTTTCTCAGAATCTACAAACAGTAGAGGCACCAAACTTGGTATGCTGATAGACAACCACAAGACCTTTCAAAACATATAATTTTGAATGACCTTGACCCAAGGTCAAGGTCACTTAAGCTCTGTTTGAAAATTTTACATTGGCGTTTTCTCGTAATCTACAAACGCCAGAGGTTTTAAACTTTGCATGATGATAGACATTGATAAAAACTTTACAGATATACATGTAGTCAGTGACCTTCTGTCAAGGTCAAGGCCGTACAAGATGTTTTTGTGAAACCTTAACATTGGCATTTTCTCAGAAACAACGAACAGCAGAGGTGCCAAACCTGGCATGCTGATAGACAGTGATAAGACCTATGCACACATACCATCTTAAATGACCTTGACTGAAGGTCAAGGTCATTAAAACAGTCTGTTGGGAAATGTTACATTTGCATTTTCTCAGGATCTAGAAGAATCAGAAGCATCAAACTATGTGCGATGATTGACATTGGCAGCACCTTTACAGACATACCTGTGTTCAGTGACTTTTAGTCAAGGTCAAGGTCATGCAAGCGTTTTTTTTAAAACTTTAACCTTGGCATTTTCTCCAAAACAACAAACAGTAGAGGCACCAAACGAGGCATGATGATAGACAGCAATGAGACCTACCTTTCTGAATGACCTTGACTGAAGGTCAAGGTCATTAAAGCTGTCTGTTGTGAATTTTAACATTACTGTTTTCGGAGGAACTACAAATACTAGAGGCATCAAACTTGGCATGATGATAGACATTGATGAGATCTCATTTGAATGACCTTAACCAAAGGTCAAGGCCAAACAAACTGTTTCAGGGAAAATTGTAATATTGCCAGGAACTCAGAGCGCCAGACACTTTACTTAGCATGATAATGGATAGTGATAAGAGCTTAACAAACATACTTTTGTGAATGACCTTGACCTGTGTCACAAGGGAGCCATGGAGGCTTCTGCCTCTCTAGTTAGAGACAATACTATTATTTCAAAGTGTAATCAAAGACATATATACTGTTCAAAAAAAGAAAAGCATAGTCAATCTGATGTTATTTCATTCGGGGCCAGGGGGAGAGAAACTGACCTAGAACAGGAGGGGGTAGATTCGGGGCCAGGGGGGACAGGAACTGGCCCAGGCCAGTTTAAACCCGGTGTAGCTTCTGGCCTAGTCCAGTTTCTACCCTGGTAGATTTGGGCCTAGGCCAGTTCCTGCGGGGTAGATTCTGGACGGGGTAGATTCCGGCCTGGTACACCGGGTCTCCCGGTCCATAGTCCGAAGTGTTAACCACTACACTACGGGGGCCGGTGGTAAAGACGGTGTTTTTACGACAAAGGGACATTAGAGTTCCGTCTAAACCACTTTTGAAGGCATACATGGGCTCGGAGTCCGATTAGCGTGGGTTCACCCTCAATTTGTCTCTTGCACACTGAAGACCAGGTTTGTCTTATACTACACGTTTTTATGGTGTTTCTGTTGCAGTAGCGCGTACTACAAAGTCTTCATATCGCCATTTCTCATTACCCCTCAAGAAAATGTCCAGCCCGCTCAAGTTAAAACGGCAGTTGTCCTTACTAGGTGTTATACGCTTTCTCCAAACGACTTCAGTGACTACGAATCTAACTGCAAGGTAGTGTAAACATACGTGCAGTGTGTGTGTGTGTGTGTGTGTGTGTGTGTGTGTGTGTGTGTGTGTGTGTGTGTGTGTGTGTGTGTGAGAGAGAGAGAGAGAGAGAGAGAGAGTTCGCATTTATGATACTGACATAATCTATTTGTTCATAAATATTCACCCAAAACGTAAAAGTGATACCGATGACTCCGAATAAGGGGACACTTCCACCAGGGGGTACGCACATATTAATGTTTTCATCGTTTAAAATGTTCAAAAATGGTCCAGGTACCAACACACCTAAAAAGCAAGATGGATGTCTATTTCCAGCCCCCCCCCCCCCCCCAATTCTATTTTCAGTTTTAACTGTGGAGTGTGCAGCTAGGGAGCCTCCAGTCAGTTCAGAGTAACAGTACTGATAGCAGGTCCCCCCTCGCACTTGTGTAACAAAGTGAGTCTGTGTTCTAACCCTCCGTCGTCTGTCTGTGTATGTGTGTGAGCTAGTCCGCAGTAAAGTCTAACATTGGCATTTTCTCAGAATCTACAAACAACGGAGGCACCAAACTTGGCTCGCTAATAGATAGCTATAAAAACCTTTCAAAACATATCATTTTGAATGACTTGACTCGAGGTCAACAGAAACAACACGAAGAAACAACAGAAACAACAAGAAGCAGAGGCACCAAACCTGGTGTGCTGATAGACAATGATAAGACCTATGCGGACATACCATATCAAATAAACTTGACTGAAAATTGTAATACTGCCATTTTCTCAGGAACTAAGAACACCAGAGAAACCTTACTTGATATGATGATAGATGGTGATAAGAGCTTCACAGACATACTCTCTTACATGCCCTTGGCCCATCTCACAAGTGAGCCAAGGAAGCTTCTGCCTCTCTAGTTGTCTGTACCGTTTGAGAAAACTGAGGTCCTTTGATGTCTGTCCTCAGCTTTTTCCAGATATCCTGCTCTTCTGTAATTTGTATTGTCTTTGGCCTTACTTGCCGGGGTGGGAAGCTGACACAACAGGATAGTGGTAGGATAGATAGACGGGGTGATCGAGAGGACACAGGACACACTTGACACACTGTACGAGCGATCAACGAAGAACAGATTGACTGGCATCCTCAGGGACAGGATACATGAACTCAGTCAGGACTTTGACGGATGTACAATAGTACTTAGTGATAATAATAATAATAATGAGTATTGTATAGGCGCTTTACCCAATTTCACGAATCGGCTCAAAGCGCCGCGAACTGAACACAACACGCACGCTCACGTAAATCACACACATTCTCTCACACACTGGACATAAACACATTACAATCACGTGGTGCGAAGGGTCGGCTCAGCTATTTAAATTTCGGAATTTAGAATTGCATTTATTTTTCATATTTGGTGGGCTGAACATTTCCAAAGCAGAGGGAGAGGAAGCCGGAGTACCCGGAGAGAACCCCCGACGATCGGCCCGAATGATAGGTTCAGAGCACCAAGAGCAAGAACTACAAGATATGCTAGATCCTGTCAGGGCTACCAACTCAAGCAGAACGCGAGGAGGAGGGGAAGGGGGGGGGGGAGAATGAGTGTACATGTACGAGCTGATGAATGTGATACTCACGTGTGTGAAAATCTTGATTATCATCCATTAACGGCTTTTTCCCTTTGATCTCTCTCGTATACGTGCGGGAATCTCACTAGCGAAAATAACTCATGTGACCACATGACAACCATTTCAGTCAGGGAAGGCACAACACCAACATGGATATCACAAGACATGAACAAACATGCTCTGTCAGGCGACGTACTTGAGGCTGAAGTCAAATGTTTAGTTCACGGATAAAATAATTATGTAAATATCGTTACTGTCTTCGACATTTCACCAGCCGTCTACATCTTCCAGATAAATTGTAAAAATTAATTCAGTCGGGGAAGTCACAACACCAACAGGGAAATCACAAGATAAACAAGCGTCCTCTTTCAGACGACGTACGTGAAGCTGACGTCAGATGTTTATGTCAGATAATTATTGACGTCATATCTCTCCCTCTCTCCTAATATAATCTGCTATAGCGGAACGGATCTAGTGTGTTTGGTAGGTCTTACAGACAAAACCCACCGGCAACAAAAACAGACAAAACAACTGAAATTTAGAGAAACAACTATATGGGATGGGGGCCATTTATCCTTGTTTCTCGTTGCCCCATCTTTGATATCACCCTTACGTGGTGGAAAAGGGCGTTAAACTCCCAAACACCCACCCGACCTCCACCCGCATCCAAGCTCTAATCTGACTTGAGAATCACAAAATAAGAATGGTCTTATTTGCTCTACATGCAGCCAGATTTGTTTTTTTTCAGGTCGGAAAATACACGTCATTCAACACTCAACAGTGTGAGTGCGTAGCTTCTTTTACTGACCACCTGACCAGTCACGTTAAAGCAATCAGCAATACCTCCGTCAAGTTAATTGCACCGCGTCCCTACGACAACTCGGCGATACCTACAGTTCTCGTGTACCTCGGCATAGTCTACTGTCTCCTTGCGTTCTGGGCGTATGGAAAAGAACAAGAAGATACCAGGATGGTACTCTCTCTCTCTCTCTCTCTCTCTCTCTCTCTCTCTCTCTCTCTCTCTCCTCGGCATAGTCTAGTGTCTCCTTATGTTCTAGGCGTATGGAAAAGAACAAGATACCAGGATGGTATTCTCTCTCTCTCTCTCTCTCTCTCTCTCTCCCTCCCTTCCTCTCTCTCTCCTCGGCATAGTCTAGTGTCTCCTTATGTTCTAGGCGTATGTAAAAGAACAACAAGATACCACGATGGTATTCTCTCTCTCTCTCTCTCTCTCTCTCTCTCTCTCCCTCCCTTCCTCTCTCTCTCTCCTCGGCATAGTCTAGTGTCTCCTTATGTTCTAGGCGTATGTAAAAGAACAACAAGATACCACGATGGTATTCTCTCTCTCTCTCTCTCTCTCTCTCTCTCTCTCTCTCCCTCCCTTCCTCTCTCTCTCCTCGGCATAGTCTAGTGTCTCCTTATGTTCTGGGCGTATGGAAAAGAACAAGATACCAGGATGGTATTCTCTCTCTCTCTCTCTCTCTCTCTCTCTCTCTTCCTCTCTCTCTCCTCGGCATAGTCTAGTGTCTCCTTATGTTCTAGGCGTATGGAAAAGAACAACAAGATACCACGATGGTATTCTCTCTCTCTCTCTCTCTCTCTCTCTCTCTCCCTTCCTCTCTCTCTCCTCGGCATAGTCTAGTGTCTCCTTATGTTCTAGGCGTATGTAAAAGAACAACAAGATACCACGATGGTATTCTCTCTCTCTCTCTCTCTCTCTCTCTCTCTCTCCCTCCCTTCCTCTCTCTCTCCTCGGCATAGTCTAGTGTCTCCTTATGTTCTGGGCGTATGGAAAAGAACAAGATACCAGGATGGTATTCTCTCTCTCTCTCTCTCTCTCTCTCTCTCTCTCTCTCTCTCTCTTCCTCTCTCTCTCCTCGGCATAGTCTAGTGTCTCCTTATGTTCTAGGCGTATGGAAAAGAACAACAAGATACCACGATGGTATTCTCTCTCTCTCTCTCTCTCTCTCTCTCCCTTCCTCTCTCTCTCCTCGGCATAGTCTAGTGTCTCCTTATGTTCTAGGCGTATGTAAAAGAACAACAAGATACCACGATGGTATTCTCTCTCTCTCTCTCTCTCTCTCTCTCTCTCTCTCTCCCTCCCTTCCTCTCTCTCTCCTCGGCATAGTCTAGTGTCTCCTTATGTTCTAGGCGTATGTAAAAGAACAACAAGATACCACGATGGTATTCTCTCTCTCTCTCTCTCTCTCTCTCTCCCTCCCTTCCTCTCTCTCTCCTCGGCATAGTCTAGTGTCTCCTTATGTTCTAGGCGTATGGAAAAGAACAAGAAGATACGATGGTATTCTCTCTCTCTCTCTCTCCCTCCCTTCCTCTCTCTCTCCTCGGCATAGTCTAGTGTCTCCTTATGTTCTAGGCGTATGAAAAAGAACAACAAGATACCACGATGGTATTCTCTCTCTCTCTCTCTCTCTCTCTCCCTCTCTTCCTCTCTCTCTCCTCGGCATAGTCTAGTGTCTCCTTATGTTCTAGGCGTATGAAAAAGAACAAGAAGATACCACGATGGTATTCTCTCTCTCTCTCTCTCTCTCTCTCTCTCTCTCTCTCATCACACACACACACACACACAGAGCAGTAGGAACTTCGCAAAGGATACACCGTTGGCACATGTTCCTCGGGCAAACAGTTCTTGGGGAAACGTGTCGTAGATTTCACAGGAATTTAGGACTTTGGTCGGATAAATTTCCGAAATGTTCAAGACTTATTGCCAGTGAAGTTTTTCTGTGTTTGAGTGAGTTTCACTGAGAGCGAGTTCAGATGACAAGGACGAAAACTGGTTTTCGATTGAAAAGTGAGTTGTGACCCTTGAAAATGTCGGTGCTTAAAATAATAATAATTTAAAAAAAAAAAAAACCCGACCAGAGATTTTTATGCAATTCTTCAATTCAATGGGAGCAAATCGAGGGCACCCTGCCAGGGCTCGCATGTAAAAGTCGGGGTTAGGGAGTTTAGCCCCGGGTTAGAGTCTAACCTTGAACTAAACTAGCTCTAGGGTTAAATTTTCTGGGTTGTTTTGTTTGTTTGTTTGTTTTCTTTTGTTTTAAATCAGGAAGCGGGTCCATTCCAGCAGGGTGCCTATGCCGTTATAGAAGGATTTTTGACTTTCTTTCTTCGTTTCCTTTCTTGTTTAATTTTGTTTTGGGGTTTCTTTTGTCCTAGTCTGGGTTAGGCCCGTAGCCGTGGGTTAAATTAACCTCGAGTTCTGCATACGGGCCCAGAATGTCCTATGGATACAGACAGAAAGAAGAGATATGATGTTTTGGCAGGGGGGGGGGGGGGGGGGGGCTCGAAATGCAGACTATAAGGATAACTTTGTTTAAGTCAAAAGATGTTAAGGTACCTTCGTTCGAAATTTTCGGTCTAGACCCGAACTCAGTTACGGAACTCATTTCCATGAAAACTTTTTATAATAGCGCAGGCCGAAACTCTCTCTCTCTCTCTCTCTTAATATCTGATGACCCGATAAGTAACAACCCTTCGTGAATAACAACCGAGGTGAGAGTGCATTTTAAAATGGTTCTTTTCAAACTAGCGCAAAGTTACTGTTCTGCCGGACAACGAAATAAAGGACAAGTATATCTACCTGCTGTGCGTCATCACTGCATGGTTACCCGGCGCCGGCACCTCAGCCCGTGTCTACTTTTACCTCAGAGGCAGCAAAGGCAGGGTAAGAGCTCGCATCACAACGGAATACGTAAAGGACTGATTGTAACGGGGAGCCGGGGTGGTCGAAGCGTTGGACTTCTAATGCTCGGGTCGTGAGTTCGATCCTGGCTGGGGCCAAATATTTGTGCTGGCTTTTCCATCGTTGCCCCGTCTTTGATATCATCCTATGTGGTGGAAAAGGACGTTAAACCCCCAAACACCCACCCACCCACCCTGATTGTAAGGACAACCCTGCACTCCTGAGTAAAACCATGGAATTTTCTGTACAGATTCAGTATATCTTCCGGAGGATAAGCGCAATGCCTGTGGTGATTTTAAACTCTCATTTTCTACGTATGTTCAAAAGGAGTGGCAGACCCAATGGGATGCCCTCCCAGAGGACAAACTTCACATGGTTTTACCTTGTTTCTCCCTCGTTGCCGACCTAACCGACGCAAGGAGAACATTCTTATGCTACGGTCACAACCGGCCGTACGGGCTCCTACGGCGGGTCTACGGCCAAAAATCGTGGCAAATCTTGCGAACGGCGCACGGGCGTCCTGCGAAATTTCCAGGCCGCAAGGATGCCGCAGAGCGCTGCGGCCGGTTTTCCACATGAGGGTCCCATTGACCCGAAACCATGGTCGTGAGCGGCTAAAATCACCAATTCATATGGCCTTGGTCGTACCGACCATTTTCCTCCCGGTGGGAGGGGAATGGGGGCACTATGAATGGTGAGATACCCTTAGATCTGTTAGACGTTTCAGCGGTAGGATGGTAGGTCTCCCCCCCCCCCACCTCCCATTGTGGCTTGTAGCCAATATAGGGCAAGGCGGACTTGTCCAATGGCATACAAAGCACACACCTCCTAGATCTAGGGAGCGCTCTCAGCTTTACTTACTTCCCCTACTTTCAAATTGACCTGATTGAGCGCATGTTTTCGGCTTTAGTAACGCCTTTGTTCCTATTCTATATTAAATGTAATTACATGACATTACACCTAGGCAGTTGCTCCTTCTAAATTATTTAGTCTTTTTCCGCTAAAACCTCTTGCAGAGCTTTAGGGTAGCAGCGTCTGCTAGTACTGGAGACGCACCAGATTATTCTGGGGCAGCCTTTTAGTGCTAGTTGGACGCTGCAGCCCTCGTGGGTATCGCCGCATGCTCACCTGATGAGGGTCCCATTGACCCGAAACCATGGTCGTGAGCGGCTAAAATCACCAATTCATATGGCCTTGGTTGTACCGACCATTTTCCTCCCGGTGGGAGGGGAATGGGGGCACTATGAATGGTGAGATACCCTTAGATCTGTTAGACGTTTCAGCGGTAGGATGGTAGGTCCCCCCCCCACCTCCCATTGTGGCTTGTAGCCAATATAGGGCAAGGCGGACTTGTCCAATGGCATACAAAGCACACACCTCCTAGATCTAGGGAGCGCTCTCAGCTAGTAACGCCTTTGTTCCTATTCTATATATATATATATATATATATATATATATAGGCTGGTCCCTATATGCATGAAAAACGCGCGTCGGCCATGGCCGTCGAACGACCGACGCACACCACGCGTACAGAGCACTTACGATAGCCGTACGGCGCACGCACGACACCCGTATAGCCCGTGCAAACATCGTCAACATCGGACGAACGTCGTACGAAGGCGTACGACCTCCGTACGATAACTGCGAGGACAACGTACGATCCGTACGGCCGTCGTACGATTTTTGACCAACTGAAATCGCAAGACGTTACCCGTGCGAGACTTGCGGGGAACGTACGCCATCGCACGTATATCGTACGCACGATTTGCAACCTTAATTTTTTTTTTCAGATCGTAGAAGCCGCAGGCCGCAGACATTTCGTGGAGATCGCAAGCATAAAAAAAATCGTGCGGCCGGTTGTGACCGAGGCCTTAGTCGGCTCCACATTGGACACACCCACATTCACATTCAAAGGGGAAGATCCCTCCCTGGTGCCTACCATGTCATGAGCCGTTTACAGTCGCACATTTTTGGCTCCCTTGTGTAACAATGGCAGTCTATGTAATAACCCTCCGTCGTCTGTGTGTGTGTGTGTGTGTGTGTGTGTGTGTGTGTGTGTGTGTGTGTGTGTCCAGAAAACTTTAACGTTGTCGTTTTCTCTGAAACTACAAACAGCAGAGACACCAAACTTGGCTTGCTGATGGACAACCATAAGACCTTTCAAAACATATCATTTTGAATGACTTTGACCCAAGGTCAAGGTCACTAACGCTGTCTGTTTGAAAATTTTACATTGGCATTTTCACGGAATCTGCAAAGACCAGAGGTTTGAAACTTTGCATGATGATAGACATTGATAAGAACTTTACAGATATACATGTATTGAATGGCCTTGTGTCAAGGTCAAGGCCATACAAGCTATTTTTGTGAAACAGTAACATTGGCATTTTCTCAGAAAATTAACAAACAGCAGAGGCGCCAAACTTGGCGTGCTGATAGACAGTGAAAAGAGCTATGCACACGAACCATTTTTTATGACCTTGACCCAAGGTCAAGGTCAATGAAGCAGTCTGTTTGGAAATTTTTACATTTGCATTTTTTCAGAATCTAGAAGAACCAGAAGCATCAAACTTTGCATGATGATAGATATTGGCAACATCTTCACTGATATACCTGTGTTCAATGACTTTTAATCAAGGTCAAGGCCATGCAGGCTGTTTTTGGGAAACTTTAACCTTGGCATTTTCTCTGAAACAACAAACAGTGGAGGCACCAAACAAGGCATGATGATAGACCGCAATGAGACCAACCTTTTTGAATGACCTTGACTGAAGGTCAAGGTCATTAAAGCTGTCTGTTGTGAATTTTAACATTACCGTTTTCAGAGGAACTACAAATACTAGAGGCGTCAAACTTGGCATAATAATAGACATTGATGTGATCTCATTTTAATGACCTTGACCCAAGGTCAAGGCCATACAAACTGTTTGGGGGAAAATTGTAATATTGCCAGGAACTCGGAACGCCGGAGACACTTTACTTGCCATGATGATAGATAGTGATAAGCGCTTTACAAACATACACTTGTGAATGACCTTGACCCTTGTCACAAGGGAGCCATGAAGGCTTTTGCCTCTCTAGTTTTTTATCTCGTGCTTAGATTCGCGTAAAACATTACTGCGCAGATTCTTTGAGGGTGTTGTTCCTGGATGTTCCCGCTGACAGCATCTTTTAGCTTCTTGAAAGAGTCGAATCTGTTCCATAAAATTTCGACACCTCAAGTAATACGGACTATCCTCGTCCTCTATATGTTCGAAATGAAATAAGTGAAACGTGTTTATTATTTAAACCGGATAGAATTTTTATATAGAGCGCACATCTTGTTTTATTGTCTTCTTTTTTTTATTTTAGTCTGGCGAAGAAGGACCTTGATTAGCTGCGAAACAGTCCTTTTTGCTTGCGCAGCGTTAAGCCCTAAATAACTAAACCGGAATTAAATAAGCGAGAGAAGCATTGCGCAAGTGACCTCTGGTTTCCATTGATGGAGCACTTTGACCTTGATATTAATTTCTAGGCCAGTTCTCGGTATTGCACGGATTTTGCCTGCATAAGTAGAGGCAGGGTATTTGCTATACAAGTTCGGTATAGCTCCCTAGTTCTGCGTCAGGTACCTCTGGTGGCAAAAAAAAAAAAAAGGGGGGGGGGGGGTGTCAATTGTACCTTGATATCAATTTCTGCGACAGTTCTCGGAGATGCAAGGATTTTGTAGCTGCATTTTTTTTGATTGGAATCGCATACCACACTATACATGATGCAGCTTAGTGAACATATGAAGCGAGAGAGACAATAGGTCAGTGACCTCTACTGGCCATATGAATAGGTCACTCTGGCCTAGATATCAATTTCTGCATCAGTCCCTGGTGCTGCAAGCATTTTCTAGCTTCTCTTTTCAGTGGAAGCATGTCATTTACCATACGGATTCGGTACAGCTTCCCAAACCTGTGAAGCGAGAGAAGCGATACGTCAGTGACCTCTGGTGGCCATATAAATAGGTCCCTCTGACCTAGATATTGAACTTGGTGACAGTTCTCGGTGTTGCGAGGATTTGAACACTGCACTTTGTGAATGGAAGCTTATTATTTACTATTCAAGCCCGGTGCACTTCCTGAACATGTAAAGCGAGAAAAGCAGTACGTCAGTGACCTCTGGCGGCCATATAAATAGGACACACAGGCCTAGATACTAAATTCTGCGAGTTCACGGTTATCCGAGGCTCTTGAAACTGCACTTTTGTGTGGAAGCATGGTATTTACCATACTAATTCGGTATAGGTTCTTGAACATAATAATCGAGTGTAAGTAGTTGAACGTTCCTCTCGATATCAGACGGAAGTTATAGACTGTATGGCAAACAGGCAAAAGAGTTTACAAAGCAAGGTGATTAGTAGAAGTAGGTGGACGGGTATTGGGCAGTTTAACGCCCTTTTCCACCACGTATGGGTGATATCAAAGACGGGGGCAACGAGAAATAGGCCAGCACAAATAATTATATGGCCCCAGCCGGGATTCGAACTCACGACTCGAGCATTGGGAAGGTGATTAATAGGACGAAACTTTTAATGGCGATATGACCTTTGAGGGAAGGCAATAATTATTGATCAAAGGCTTAACCGCAAGCACATGATACAGTAAAAAGGGCCCCGTTTACATTAGCTTAAAATACCGCCCTGAGAGCGCCCTGTCGCGTTTACACTTGGACAAACCGCTCCGAAAGCGCACCGCTCTCAGACTACCTACAGTGGGTAGTCTGAGAGCGCTCTAGCTTAGAGCGCTTTCTTCACGTCACGTGGGGCCCTGTGTCACCGTAGCAACAGGCCATTTTTGCAAATGGCGAAAGATCGTTTTTTGTTTTTTGGTTTTTTTTTTTCTGACAGGCAATCAAAAACACTAGCTTTCTGGGTGCTGCCATCTTGAATATGTCACATTCCTCGAGAGCACGTAACGTATCAGCTCCCCTTCCACGATTGTGTAATGTAAACGCCGTGGAGTGCTCTCAGTACGGTGCGCTTTAGGGGCGCCCTCAGAGCGCTCTGTAATGTAAACGAGGCCAAGGTCATTGGCACCTCTTTCATTGTCATTTTCAGGTAGCTGGACCTCGCAAGTACTCTCGTAATTTGATTTTCGTCGAAAACTTTCTCTCGTCCTTTTCAGAGCAACGTTCACAAGTGCGTGGATGTCCAGAGAACCCTTTTCACCACAGGGTCTTTTAACTGGTTCCTTATTACGTGTCCAGCCTCACTCGGTAGAATACAGTCCATCGTTATCTGGCATGACTCTACGGGCCCAACCCCAAGCTGGTGAGAATGTTTCTGATTTATTTACACCTACTGCCACTGTAGTGGTCGACTTTCTGTGGTCTGTGTGGCGCTCCTTATTGGGAAGGATCGCTAAGGTCGTAGGTGATACGCGGTGAACGCCCGTATCGCGCCTCGGCTGTTGTGAACCGGTGACGATATTTGCACTCGTTATCTGCCCCATCTCCTCTCCCTTTGTGAAGACTTAATATGGCTAACACAAAAGAACAATCAGTTCAGCACAGCTCAGCTTTCTCTCTCCCTCTCTTACATCTTGAATTTTTTTTTTATCGTCTTTCTTTTTATTTTAATCTGGCGGGGAAGGAGCTTGGTTAGCCGCGAAATAGTCTGTATTGCTTGCGCGGTGTTAATTAAGCCCTAACTAACTAACTAACTAACTAACTCTCTCTCTCTCTCTCTCTCTCTCTCTCTCTCTCTCTCTCTCTCTCTCTCTCTCTCTCTCTCTCACCAAGTGTCAACGCATCGCCTTTTGGGCGTTACAGTGGACGATCAGTTGAAGTGGGAGCCGCACCTAGAAAAACTTAGTAAAACCCTGTCTAAAAATCTTTTTCTCTTAAGTAAACTTAACCGCATAGTTAGCCACGACAGTTGCAAAATGTTCTTTCACGCACATATAAAAAGTCATATGGATTACGCCTCCAACCTCTGGGACAAATGTGGTGATATTCACTTGAAAAAGATCAATTCTCTCTATAAACGTGGTATAAAGTTTTTACATCCTGGGCCCTTACCCACAGAAGAAAAACTTAAAGCGCTCGAACTCCTCCCCCTTACCAAGCATCTTGAGTTGAACCGATGTGTTTTCATGCACAAGATAGTCCACTGTAAGGCTCCTCCATATCTGACCAAGTTCTTTCAACCAAGTCAGCGACACAACGCAAGAAATGGCCTGTTCCAATTACCATTACCTAGATTGGACATTTTTAAAACAAGCCTCTCATTCTCTGGGTCACTTTCATGGAACCAGTTGCCAGCATACTTAAAATGTACCCCGAAGCTTCATTGATTTAAAACTCAACTTCTCAGATACTTACGTCAGTCATAGGTCCACGAACAATATCCGAACCATGCTAAACTACTCGTTATCAGATGGCACTATGACATGTTACCTTTTTACAAGTTATGTCGTATACTACAATTTCAAACACCATGCTATTTACTTCTTCACCTATTTTCCGATGTGTTTCCTTAAAATTTCTTGCGCTTCTTTCTATCTTTGCATGTTTTTTTGTTTGGTTTTTTTTTTTTTTTCTATTTTCTTATTAGATTTACTCCTTTTGTGCCTGGTATACTTTTTGTCATGTTAGCCTTTACTTTTTAGTGTTTCTAGATTAGCAGGACAGCTTGTAAGAAAGGCAGACCATGCCTACAAGTCTTTATCCTGAAATAAACGTTTCAGTCAGTCAGTCAGTCTCTCTCTCTCTCTCTCATAGCATGTTTTCTCTCTCTCTCTCTCTCTCTCTCTCTCTCTCTCTCTCTCTCTCTCTCTCTCTCATAGCATGTCCTTCTTTAATGTCCTTGAAAGTAGTGTAACAGGACAGGCTGTAGGATTGAACGTCATGCTAATGGCTAACGTTTCCTCTCTCTCTCTCTCTCTCTCTCTCTCTCTCATAGCATGTTCTTTAATGTCCTTGAAAGTAGTGTAACAGGACAGGCTGTAGGATTGAACGTCATGCTAATGGCTAACGTTTCCTCTCTCTCTCTCTCTCTCTCTCTCTCTCTCTCTCTCTCTCTCTCTCTCTCTCTCTCTCATAGCATGTTCGTTAATGTCCTTGAAAGTAGTGTAACAGGACAGGCTGTAGGACTGAACGTCATGCTAATGGCTAACGTTTCCTCTCTTTCTCTCTCTCTCTCTCTCTCTCTCTCTCTCTCTCTCTCTCTCATAGCATGTTCTTTAATGTCCTTGAAAGTAGTGTAACAGGACAGGCTGTAGGACTGAACGTCATGCTAATGGCTAACGTTTCCTCTCTCTCTCTCTCTCTCTCTCTCTCTCTCTCTCTCTCTCTCTCTCTCTCTCTCTCTCTCTCTCTCATAGCATGTTCTTTAATGTCCTTGAAAGTAGTGTAACAGGACAGTCTGTAGGATTGAACGTCATGCTAATGGCTAACGTTCTCTCTCTCTCTCTCTCTCTCTCTCTCTCTCTCTCTCTCTCTCTCTCTCTCTCTCTCTCTCTCTGCAGTCAAGTTCACTTATCTAAACTCAACTCCTTACATAGAAGATCAATAAAACAAGTTCACCCCCATTCTACCATTCCAACGGACCAAACGTTTCCTCTCTCTCTCTCTCTCTCTCTCTCTCTCTCTCTCTCTCTCTCTCTCTCTCTCATAGCATGTTCTTTAATGTCCTTGAAAGTAGTGTAACAGGACAGGCTGTAGGATTGAACGTCATGCTAATGGCTAACGTTTCCTCTCTCTCTCTCTCTCTCTCTCTCTCTCTCTCTCTCTCTCTCTCTCTCTCTCTCTCTCTCATAGCATGTTCTTTAATGTCCTTGAAAGTAGTGTAACAGGACAGGCTGTAGGATTGAACGTCATGCTAATGGCTAACGTTTCCTCTCTCTCTCTCTCTCTCTCTCTCTCTCTCTCTCTCTCTCTCTCTCTCTCTCTGCAGTCAAGTTCACTTATCTAAACTCAACTCCTTACATAGAAGATCAATAAAACAAGTTCACCCCCATTCTACCATTCCAACGGACCAAAGATTCAAACAGCTCGGGATTCTGTCTCTGCGCAGTCAACATATCCTGAACAAATGTCTACTTGTACATAGTACCATTCACGGGAATGCCCCGTCATACCTTAAATCACTCATTAAACAACCGACACATGCCATTAGAGGAATGAGAAACGGTTGTATACCACTCCCACTCCCTAGGATAGACATATATAAAATGAGTTTTGCTTTCTCTGGGCCCACAGTCTAAAACTCACTACCACCAAGTCTAAAAATTATTCCGTCACGTTCCACTTTCAGAAAAAGACTGTTTTCCCATCTGCTTGAAATTGAAACACTGAACCAGACGTTTACTTCTCGGTAATAAGAAAGTTTCTTTCAAGTGTCCATTTTGGTGTATAATCTGAACAACCATGTCAGGTGTGTGTGTGTGTGTGTGTGTGTGTGTGTGTGTGTGTGTGTGTGTGTGTGTGTGTGTGTGTGAGGGAGAGTGAGAGAAAGATTTTTTCTTTCGAGTAATTATTTTCTTTATTTTGCCATTTTATTTTATTTTTATTTTTATTTTTTGTATTTTCCTTTAATCTTGCCATTGTAGTCTTTTGTTTTTGTAGCAACGGCTGATTGAAAAATATTCATTGTTTGGTTAAATCACTTCCGTTGGAAAATAAAGTTCGTTCGTTCGTTCGTTCTCTCTCTCTCTCTCTCTCTCTCTCTCTCTCTCTCATAGCATGTTCTTTAATGTCCTTGAAAGTAGTGTAACAGGACAGGCTGTAGGATTGAACGTCATGCTAATGGCTAACGTTTCCTCTCTCTCTCTCTCTCTCTCTCTCTCTCTCTCTCTCTCTCTCTCTCTCTCTCTCTCTCATAGCATGTTCTTTAATGTCCTTGAAAGTAGTGTAACAGGACAGGCTGTAGGATTGAACGTCATGCTAATGGCTAACGTTTCCTCTCTCTCTCTCTCTCTCTCTCTCTCTCTCTCTCTCTCTCTCTCTCTCTCTCTCATAGCATGTTCTTTAATGTCCTTGAAAGTAGTGTAACAGGACAGGCTGTAGGATTGAACGTCATGCTAATGGCTAACGTTCTCTCTCTCTCTCTCTCTCTCTCTCTCTCTCTCTCTCTCTCTCTCTCTCTCTCTCTCATAGCATGTCCTTCTTTAATGTCCTTGAAAGTAGTGTAACAGGACAGGCTGTAGGATTGAACGTCATGCTAATGGCTAACGTTTCCTCTCTCTCTCTCTCTCTCTCTCTCTCTCTCTCATAGCATGTTCTTTAATGTCCTTGAAAGTAGTGTAACAGGACAGGCTGTAGGATTGAACGTCATGCTAATGGCTAACGTTCTCTCTCTCTCTCTCTCTCTCTCTCTCTCTCTCTCTCTCTCTCTCTCTCTCTCTCTCATAGCATGTTTTTTAATGTCATTGAAAGTAGTGTAACAGGACAGGCTGTAGGATTGAACGTCATGCTAATGGCTAACGTTTCCTCTCTCTCTCTCTCTCTCTCTCTCTCTCTCTCTCTCTCTCTCTCTCTCTCTCTCTCATAGCATGTTCTTGAATGTCCTTGAAAGTAGTGTAACAGGACAGGCTGTAGGATTGAACGTCATGCTAATGGCTAACGTTCTCTCTCTCTCTCTCTCTCTCTCTCTCTGGTTAGTCCGCGCGCGCACGAGTGTGGATGTGTGTGTGTGTGTGTGTGTGTGTGTGTGTGTGTGTGTGTGTGTGTGTGTGCGCAGTCAGTCTCTCTCTCTCTCTCTCTCTCTCTCTCTCACACACACACACACACACACACACACACACACACACACACACACACACACACACACACACACACACACACACACACACACACACACACAGAGTGAGACACAGGCAAACTGGCACAGAGACGAGATTAATCGTTGTTTAGACAGGACATTTGCCTTTTACACATTGATCGTTATCAATCCTGCCTGCTTTAAGCCCTAAACAACCCCACTCCACCCCCCCCCCCCCCCCCCCTCCCCTCCCTGCCCCCCCCCCCCCCCCCCCCCTTTTGAGTGACCTGACCGCCAGTAAAGGTCAAGGTCACTCCTTGAGTCATAAATGCCTTCGCCGTGCTCAGTTTTATGTGTGTCCTTCATCTCATGTCTTGTCTTTTAGGTTCCTGCAGGAAGTGTATGTGAGAGATATACAAACGGAACAGACCTGGCACTGCGTGCATAACAACTGGCTCGCTGTGAGCCACGGAAACGGCGAGCTGTGCGTGGCAATCCCTGCTCTGACCCCGAGGCAGGCCAGTTTGCAACAATCGTACCAGTTCCTCTTTAAGCTGAAATCGCTTGTACGCGTCTGTTCCTTCACGAGTCCTTTCTTCAAACCAGAATACAAGTTAGTACGAGTTGCTGTTTGATTTCTAGCAGTTACGTAATACTCTAATTTGCACTAGAGCGCTGTAATATGAAACTGTTTCTGAGAGGCGCTCGTTAAAGGTGGGTGGGTGTTTGGGAGTCTAACGTTTTTCCCATCACCTACGGGGTGACATAAAAGACGGGGCAACGAGAAACAAGGCCAGTACAAATATTTGCCCCCAGCCGGGATTCGAACTCACGACCCGAGCATTGAAAGTCCAACGCTTTACCATCCGGATATCCCGGCTACCCAGCGCTCGTTAAACTGAGTGAAGGAATAGGTGGCCTTACCATAAACGGGTGGGTGGGTGGGTGGGTGTTTGGGGTTTAACGTCCTTTTCCACCACATAGGGTGATATCAAAGACGGGGCAACGATGAAAAAGCCAGCACAATATTTGGCCCCAGCCGGGATCGAACTCACGACCCGAGCATTAGAAGTCCAACGCTCTACCATTCGACCACCCCGGCTCCCCCTTACCATAAACAGTTGTACTGTTTTCAAAGGCTTTTTTCCACAGACCTAAAAAAAAGATAGACCCTCTGCTGTGCTGGAAGTGTGACGCCAACGCGCGCCATGTTGCGAGTACCTGGAAGTGCCAGACGCTATCAGCTGTTTACATAGCGCGCATAGCATTGGTCCGCTTTATTTTTACGTCACATTTCTGATGACGTCTTTCTAAAGAACTTTGTATTTCGAACGAGGCGTCCTGTACACAGAGCCTCTGAGTTCTGGTATTCACAAGATGGCCGCGACAGCGACACTCGCAAGCAGCGGTGGCAGCTTGCGGCGGTGGGTCTATCTTTTTTTAGGTCTGTGCTTTTTTCCGGCGACAGGGGTGCGAAAGTGATTCTATGAAAAGTTATCGGTGAAAATAGTTGGCTTCTGCAACTCCACACGCACTATAGCATGTTAATAATATCGAATTACTTATCCCATTACTTTTAAAATTGGTTTGTTGTGATTGCAGCACCTACAATCGAGTATATCGACTTACCGTGCGCTTTACCGTAATGGTATTCATCATGGCTTTCATCACAGTTATTGATGCTCCGAAAGAAGGAATTCAACAGGTACTTATTTCTTTATTTTCTCTTTTACCGCTCTTGTGTAAGAAAGTACAATAAGCCTTGCTCCCCAGAGGTCAAGGTCACTAGGTTACAATATGAAATTTCAGACATCATGGTTGTTTTTGAAAAGGATAACAATACTGCGCAGATTCTTTGAAGGCGTTCCGGGATTTTCACCCTGAAGCATCTTTAGCTTCTTGAACTGCTTACGTCAGTATGATTCTCTTATTTCCGGGCAGCAATATTTGCTCTGAGTCTGAGTGACGGTGTCAAAAGGGGCTAAAAGTAAAATCACCGAAAAGCATGTTATTTGATAGCTAGTGAAAAGGTGCATCCGGTGCACTTTCAGTTTCTGAAATCCATCAAAGATGAGCTCACAGCACGTGTTCGAAGTTTCATTTCATGTCCCATTTTGTTTTTAGTAAAGTTAAACCGTTTTTAACAGCATCCCAAACAAACATTGTGTGACCTATATCTGAAAATAAAATTAGTCATTCTTGATAGTGGACTAAGGCCATAATTATGAAAATTCTTGAACAGCTGCTGCTGTAGAGGTAATAATCATGTATTACAGGCACTTAAATTTTGCTATTTCCTCATGAGTTGTGTTTCAATTCCTTGTCACTGACAAGGGCAAGACAATAAACCGAAGAAAATGTTGGCTGCGGGTACCTGTACCTTTATGGTGCTCACAGTTTTAAAAAGAAAAATGTAGATTTTTGCAAAGGGGAGGCCTTTCTAATTCAGAAGATGAATATTAGAGGTCGTTTACACTACAACCCGGGTTCAACCACAGACCTGAAAAAGATAGATCCCCTGCGGTGCTGGAAGTGTGACGCCGCCGCACGCCATGTAGCTATCAGCTGTTTACATAGCGCGCATAGCATTGGTCAGACGCTATCAGCTCTTTACATAGCGCGCATAGCATTGGTCCGCTTTATCTTACGTCACATTTCTGATGACGTCTCTCTAATAAACTTTGTATTTCGAACAAAGGCGTCCTGTACACAGAGCATCTGAGTTCTGGTATTCACAAGATGGCCGCGATAGCGACACTCGCAAGCAGCGGTGGCAGCGTGCAGCGGTGGGTCTATCTTTTTTAGGTCTGTGGGTTCAACCCGAGTTTACGTCAACTGGGGTGGATTCGGGCCAATAGCGTTTACACTGCATTCTCTGCAAGTCTAACACTGACAATCACGCGGGAAAACTTACGTCATGCCCGCCGTCATGCCTTGAAGAAAGCATCATATCATGACGCCAGCTGCATGTTCAGATCTGAAATGCGAGTTGGTCCTGTACCCGGGTTCTACCCTGGTCCGTAGCAGGGTTGAACCCGGGGTCGCTTTTAACCCGGCTTGGTTAAATGTCAACACACCTCACGAAAATTGACGAGTGTAAACAGCCTCTGTATTTCCATGAACGTTTATAAGTAAAAGTTGGGTATGTGGAAAAAAAAGAAAAAAAAAAACAACATTCAGTCCAGCCGACCCACCACATTCCCTTTACTGGCACAGTCGTTCCTTTTTTTTACAGTCTCTAGACGATCCTAAATATAAAGGTGGCTCCGCTTTATTTCTTGGACTCATTTCTGGGTCGATCGTGTTTGGCCTCCAACTGGTGGCCGATAATATCTTTGCACTGATCCACCCAAAGCCAGCCACTATACAACCACGGAAGGAACCCCTGGACTTGGATACTGTTGTTCCGGACGTAAGTCCCTTTACAGTCTAACGCCTTACGTGATAGTGATAGTACATTTCACCTAGTATACGCGTGGAACCCTTGAGTTGAACACTGTAGTTCCGGACGTAAATCCCTTTACAGTCTAACGCCTTACGTGATAGTGATAGTACATTTCACCTAGTATACGCGTGGAACCCTTGAGTTGGACACTGTAGTTCCGGACGTAAGTCCCTTTACAGTCTAACGCCTTACGTGATAGTGATAGTACATTCCACCTAGTATACGCGTGGAACCCTTGAGTTGAACACTGTAGTTCCGGACGTAAGTCCCACTACAGTCTAACGCCTTACGTGATAGTGATAGTACATTTCACCTAGTATACGCGTGGAACCCTTGAGTTGGACGTATCTTGTCCACTTTTTGACAAATTCAGTCAATTTTCGTGAGTCACTGATGAACAACATTAAATGGGTTGGTGGCATTTGTTCTGAAAAAAATAGAAACAGTGACATATATCATTCGGCATGCTTGTCTGCAGGCATTTTCCGGACATACTAACCCTGGATGCGCAAAAGCCTGGTTTATCACTTGCCACCAAAACTGGCCGGTTGTAACGATTGTGCCGCTTTTTTAGTTTCTGATAGAACTACAGAATATACCTGTACGCCCATTAAATTTCCCCATTGTTCATACAACAAAAATTCAACTGGCAATACAAAAAAAAAAAATTAAATAAAATAAAATAAATTTAAAAAAAATAAAAATTGGGGTAGTAGAACGAAGCCACAGGCACATTGTGTACACATCTTGTATACACTCAAAAAATAATTATTGGCTTACAGGGAGAGGCGGAGATGCTTGCACAAAGAAACAAAGAAGCGCTGACAGTAAGACTACTAATGGACAAAGTATGTGGCCGAAAATATGGAAATCAGGAATCAGCGGAAGCCTCTACGAAATCCGAAGTGAGCAGTACGTCCCAGTCGCAGAATGCCAATGTTTCGGCCTTTACCGAACACACGTCAAACGCACAACGTGTCCCGGGCGTGACAACGACAGGGACACGCGACTATCTGTTAGATGAATTTAAGGCCGATCAGCCAGCCCCAGATTCCACATATCCTCCAAAACGCTCATCTGAGTCCGGTGTACGGTACAGAAACACTGATGCAAGGTTAGCTATGGAACCCGAATACCCACGAACGACGAATGACGTTGGTGGAGAAAGAGATCGCAATATGTCTGCCAACATATCAAGTGACAGTTCCTCGACTATGGACTCTGGCTCTGAGAATTCCGAGGGATCTGCATCTGGCAGTGAATCAGACGGTGGAAAGTTCATATTCCCACAAGAAGATGAAAAGTGGTTTGTTGACTTTTACGAGAACATTCAACAGGCACGACAAAGACTCGAAGATAAAAAGAAGAATCCTAAATCAGGTGACAAAAGTGCTGCTGATGCAGCAGATAGTGACAGTCCTACCTTGCGCCAGTTATTGTTGTCTAGTATGTCTGCAATGTTTGCCAGCAGCAGCTTTCCAGAGGCCAAGAAACCATCCTACAACAGCGGAAAGTTCTTCCTCAAAATGCGGCATGGAGTTATGCAGGAGGAAGTGGGCGCGCGAGGAAGCGGGAATCAGGCAAGTGGCAATGGACTTCACAATGTTCCCAAATCCAGAGTCAAGACTGACCTTCCTCAAAAAGGGGAAAGCACGGAAGTCTACAAGTCTGCATCCTACAGTAGTGGAAAGTTCTTCCTTAAAATGCGACAGGGAGCAATGCAAGAGAAAACCAGCGCGCCTGTAAGCGGGAATCAGGAATGTGGCAGTGGACTTCGCCATGTCCCTACATGCAGAGTTAAAACTGACCGTTCTCAAAAGGGGAAAAGCATGGATACCTGCGAGTCATATAGCACCAAAGAACATGGCCGTATACAGACAGAAGAGAGCAAATGGGAGAACACCAGGAAGGGAACACGTACCAGTATGGGCCAATCTCGTGCAAAAGACAGTACCGGTTTGCCTTATGCACAGGATAGTCAGCCGGCCCGAGGAAGAAAAATGCCTAAGAGGTCTGGTGAAGCATCATCTGTTCCTGGCAGAGCACAGAAGGAGTCGGCCCACTATTCTGAATTCCTGTCTGCGGCTGAGGAAAAAGAGTGCATCTACCGAAACACTATCAGTGATCTCACGCGTCAGCACGCACAGATGATGGCTGAAATCGAAGTGAATATGAACAAAAATGCAGCCAGTACCGCCCAGAACGCCTCTGATTATAGCACAAATGCTGAAGAAGCAGCTGGAGAAGACACCAAAACAACTAGTACAGCTGATTCCAAGTCGACGGCCGGAGAGGATACCAAATCAGAAGGCAAAGCAGAGGCAACTGCACCTGTTACGAAGTACGTTATTTTCTAGCATGTCTAAACAAAGTCCGCAGGATCAAGTTTGTTTGTTTCTTTGTGATTTTTCTTCGTTTGTTTCATACCATTTTTATGTTACATGTATTTGAAAACGATGAATGGCTATATGAAATGAACTGTTGCCTTATTTCCACTTGCCCAGTAAATACGTCGTGTTCATCTGTGTGGGAAACTTTCAAGTTACTCTGCGATTAACCCTCTTTGTCTCAGAGCGCCCAGCACTCAAGCAGCTCCATAATTAGCATACCAAGGGAAGTAACTCCGCCACTTTTGGTGGGTGACCATTTGAAAAAAAAAATATTAAAAATACAATACTCACGTTTTCCAAATTGTTTTTTTATTTATTGTACAAGTAGATAGAACAAACATTACTTTTCAGTAAATTGCATGTCCCAGTAAGTGTTTGCAATATCACCACAAAAAAAACCCTCTGAAAATCATATTTGGGTCTATCACCCATCAAAGCTCTCCAGAATTCCATCTTGGCCGCTCTCTCAAAGAACTTTACTAAAAAATATATATAAAAAAAAGTTTTCTTGAAAAATTGCGTCACAACTTGCAAGCATGCGTTGTTAAGGAAGCTAAGCCTTTTCAGATCACGGAAATACAAGTTCTCGCGAGACTTGGTTGCCATGGAATTAAAACATGGTGGGCAGTTGTAAACATGTGGGGAATAGCGGACGCTACCGGGCGCTCTGAGCGATACCACTGTTACTTTTTAGCGGCCGCTGGCGACAACTAAACTAAGTGTCTTTCTTCTTTTTTGCAGAATTACCATCTGTCGACGACATTATTTATATGCAGTGTCTTAGTACACAACTTTCGAGAGTGACCTTAACATAGTTTGAACGACCTTGGCGAAGGGTCACACCAGGCTCTGGTAGTTTGTATGCTTCCTTGTACGGCTTGAAGCAAGGGCTAGTGTCATAGTGTCGCCGTGAAAGTTCCAGATATCAGTGTTTTCTTTGAACACTGACACGGACATTTGCTGAAAAACTGCCTTCGCTAAAAACCCGACACTGATGGTAATAATGCCTGTTTTTAGTAACCTGCCAAACGGTCACAATCGTAGGTGATTCTTGGATACTTTTGCCATTCTAGTTCGATTATCGGCAGCTTGACCATTTAGTGCTGGTAATATTTCTTTCTGTTGTGGAACACTTGTAGAGGCAAACCGCTCAGCTGGAAACTTGGCCTTTTCCTGTGGATTGTTCTTGTGGCGTCAGCAGTATTCATTTCGACTGGAACTGCAAAGAGAGGCCTTTCTGCCAGCTACCTGAGGACCGTGAACTGGCTTATTGCATTCGTGACTGCATGGCTGTTTGCCTGCCTTTTGTTCGAGCCACTTCATATCATCATGAAGGCCTATACGTTCGCAAAACAGCGCCAGGCTTTCGACGCGTATGAAGAGACACAGCCGCGTTTTCTTGGTAACTCTCTCTCTCTCTCTCTAAGATTCTAGATCCACTATAGCGTAGCGGATATAATGCCTTGGTAGGTCTTGCAGAAAAACAGTAAACAAACAAACACAGACAACCAGGGGCGCCAGAACCGGGGGGGGGGAGCCCCCCCCCCCCCTGTACCCAAGCAGGGGTGGGTGGGGGGGGCAAGAGTATCCCCCCCCACCCCCCGCCTGGAAAATGAGGTGACTGGCAAGAGGGGGGGGGGGGCAAAGCCATGGTCTTGCCCTCCCCCCCCCCTCCCTGCCCGTACCCCCTGGGCAACATCCTTCCTTTCACTGGCTCACAGGTTCGGAAAGGTTTTTGTCTGTCCAGCATCTGAACGCCGCCGTGCAGCATCTGAAAGCCCCCCCCCCCCCTCCTCCCGCTTTTCACTTTCTCCGGGCAACGTCCTTCCTTTCACTGGTTCTGGCGTTTCCCCCCTCTGAGATTCTGCCCCCCCCCCTCCCCCCAACATCTTCCGGCGCCCCTGACAACAGTAACAACAACCATGAAATGTGGAGAAACAACTTTCTGGGTCGGGGCCATTCATATCTATCTATCTATCTATCAATCTTTTTTTTTTTTTTTTGGGGGGGGGGGGGGGGGCTGTTTGTTTCGTCGTTGTGGGGGGGGGGGGGGGATGTTGTTTGCTTGCGTGTTTTTGTTTGTGGCTCTCTTGTGGCGTCTCTTTCTTTCTTCTTCCTTTCTTTCTTTGTGTATGTTGTTGTATGTTTGGTTGGGTTTTTTTTTTTGGTTTTTTTTTGTAGTTTCGTTTTGGGGTGGGGGTAGAGGGTACGTTACTTTGTTCGTTTTGTTTTGTGTTTGCCGGTACTGTCATTGCATTCATACCATGGAGGATTTCCGCTCCAGATCACAACAATCAGCTAGTCCACATCAGATTTTTGGAGACCTTAAACAAACGCCGAAAAATGCTTGGACCCTTGCTGGAAGCAACCATGTACCCCTTCCCGATGTCACAGAGGAGAGTAAGTATAGTTCTTATATACCGGCCCCCCCGTAGTGTAGTGGCTAGCCGTGTTCGAGTCCCAACCGAGGCAAGCGGGAATTTTCCTACCTAGATCGGCTCCTTCCCGCAGCGGATGTGCTATGGGTCCAATAGGGAGGCTGTTGCCACACAGCCAAGATTCACTCACTTCACGGGTGCGACTTCGGGGTTGCTTCCCTTGGTATGACACGTGACGTGGATGATTACACGACCGGCATCGCAGGTGCCGTACTTCCCGGGCCTTGTGAACGCCGGGATATTTATGACAGGAAGCGTGGGATGCGGCCCTGTCCCGCAGTCCCAAATCCAAACGGACCTCCATAGCATCATCTTAACATCATCCTCATCTCCGCCATCATGGATAATAAAAATTGCCCCAGATTGCCAGCCCTGCGTGGCTTCCACCCAGGACCTGGGAGGAACACCACTAGAGTTGGCAAAAGACTTGTGGCAGCCCCCCCCCCCCCCCCAAAAAAAAAAGAAAAGAAAAAGAGTATAGTTATTGTTGGATAGCACTCAAACCGGTGAGCATTTTTTGTTCGTATAAAGTGGCTTGAAAGACACCTCATACTGCTAACTGGGTAAAACCTAGTGGTTAATGCTATTAGCATGCTTTTTTTCAGATTTGTGGGGGTTAATATGCATATGACTGGATTCACATCATAACAGAACATCGTTTAAGCGGGATTTTTCCTACCTAGGTCGGCTCCTACCCAGAGCGGGTGTGCTATGGGCCCAATGGGGAGGCTGTTGCCACACAGCCGAGATTCACCCACTTCACGGGTGTGACTTTGGGGGTGCTTCCCTTGGTATGACACGTCTTATGATGTGGATGATTACACGGCCGGCACCGCAGGTGCCGTAGTTCCCGGGCCTGGTTAATGCCGGGATATTTATGACAGGAAGTGTGGAATGCGGCCCTGTCCCGCAGTCCTAAACCACACGGACCTCCATAGCATCATCTTATCATCATCCTCATCTCCATCATCATGCATAATTTAAAAAAAAAAAATGCCCCAGCTTCCGAGCCCTGCGTGGCTTCCACCCATTACCTGGGAGGAACACCACTGAAACTGGCAAAGAGTTGGGCAGCAAAAAAAAAAAAATCGTTTAAACTCTTTTGTAGGTCCTTTGTTACCTGAGCTATATTTTTGTTGGAGACGTGCAGTGTGCTATCATCGGCGAAGAGATCACACTGTTCTGACTGTACAGAAATTAATGTGCATAGGCGTGTCATCAACAAACATGCAGCACAAAAAGAGGTCCTAAAACAGACCCTTGAGAGAGAGAGACAAACAGACAGAGAGACACAGAGAGAGCAAGAGAGAGAGAGGGATAGAAACAGACAGACGGACGGACGAACGGACGGACGGAGGTCACACCGGAGTTACAAATGATTTTGTATTACTACTTGTCTATACTGCGTCTCAATACGTATATTGACATTACGGATATCGACAATACGGATATCGACATTAAAACCTTCACAGAAAATGGACCAATCCACAATAACTCGTTTATTTCATTGTAATTACATTCTCAACATCAAATACCCACTGGTGATCACCAACCAAGACCTCTGGGAGCGAACAAGACAGGTCCTCATCGAGCAGGAGATCAAGAAAAGGAAATGGGGATGGATCGGACACACTCTGCGAAAGTCAACATCAAATGTCACCAGGCAGTCCCTTGATTGGAACCCCCAGGGAAAGCGCAAAGTGGGCCGACCGAAGCAAACCTGGCGGAGGAGTACGGACGCTGAAGCCAAGGCCGCCGGAACGACGTGGGCCGAACTAAAGAGGGCGTCCCAGAACCGAGTGCGCTGGCGGAGTGTGGTTGCAGCCCTATGTTCCCCAGGGAATAAAGAGGATTAAACTAAACTAACTAAACTTTCATTGTAATGGTAAACATAAAACATTCAGCGGCTCATTAATCTGAATCAGTTTTCCGGTTCAATCACGTGACTGCAGTCTTACCTGGAAGCTAGGAAGGGTGAGCAGTCCATGTTTGCAACATGTTTAAGGTCCCCTAGTATTGTGTTGGTCACCCTTTTTGTTGCCCCCCCCCCCCCCCCCCGAAAAAAAACCCACTCTGTTACGAGAGAATGAAGCCCCTGTATGAATATCCCCTACTTGTTGTGAGCAGTATATATGTTTATGAAAACGGAGGAGTGTTTCTCTCATTTTAGTTGCTGCAGAAATCTCTCATTAACTTGGTCCCCCCCCCCCCCCCCCGACAACATCTGCAGTTTCTTGAAAGAGACCAAACTATTATTTTGATAAAATATAGACACTCCAAATGGTATGGACTTGCCTTAACTTTTATGTAATTAGTCTTTACAAAGTTTCGAAACTTGTTTCTCATTTGACAGATCTTTTAAATATATATTTACATCTTATTTTATTGAATACCCCTTTTATATGAATGACCTGGCGAAGAAGAAGATTAGCCGCGAGATAGTCTTTGTTGCTTGCGCGGCGAGAATCCATAAAACAAGTTGCGCGCCGTTCACGAGCGCAAGGCTGTTTGTGGCTGGCATGGCCTTCCCTTCCGTAGGTGGCCAGCAACATGACCTAATTTCGCACGCTGGACACTTCTTCCCCTTGTCTGATGTGTCCAGGTCATTGTTCCAGCCTCGCTCTTAGAACTGAAGACAGACTTCAGTTCGCTCGGCAGCAGCGGATTTCCTCAGTTTTTACAAACATGATTCCTTGTATGTCTTATTAATCCCTATTCTGGGATTTTGCTTCTCCGTATTGTTTAATAAATTCACTGAACGCGGCACAGCACCGCCAATATCTGCCTCTCTCTCTCTCTCTCTCTCTCTCTCTCTCTCTCTCTCTCAGGAATAAGTAATGTTGGGCATAAGCCGCGGTTGGTAAAGGATTTTGCCTGTGGTGCCTTTGCAGTGGGTAAAGATGCGAACACGCAGCAGATCATCTGGAACACTTTTCCTTGTCTTAGGAATGCCGGACATATCTGACTAACTCACTGTTCCAATTGCAGACAATGCTGTTCAAGAACCAATATAAACATCGCCAGAAAGCGAGAGGGATCATCTTGGAGACTTGTGTGTACATATACTTCACCACACTACTGATGCTGTTCAACTCAAGTCATGTGAATATATCTGTGGTCGGCAGAAACCAAGACATCATTCTCAGGCAGTTCTTGCGTCCTGTTCCTGGTACAGCGAACGTCAGCCTTTCCGAGGTCTCTCTCTCTCTCTCTCTCTCTCTCTCTCTCTCTCTCTCTCTCTCTCTCTCTCTCTCTCAGTAACATAATCTGTTACATACATGTTTTGAAAATATTAGAGACGACTTTGAAGTTCTTACTTGGCATACAACCAATATCATCAGCACATGCCACGTATGTTTTGACTTGTTTATCGTGTGTATTTTTCTCTCCTTTATTTCCCTCATATAGTTTATACTTTTTTACTTTTTTATTGTTTGTTTGTTTGTTTGTTTTGATATTGTTGTTGTTGTTGTTTTCAGTACCCTTTAG
>JACVVK020000659.1:110000-254696 GCA_018292915.2 Batillaria attramentaria | reverse complement strand
AGTCCGACAAACACAGACACCCGCTATTCAAGCGCCAATGTATGCAGTCTCAGTACAGCTCAACAACGGACCATGTGTACCTTGCAGCCATGACGACAAGCATGCGTTATTCTGGGGGTACTACGCACGCGTGCTTGATTGAAAAGCTGCACCGTGGTCTCTTCAAATAGTAAACGGGCCTAAGCACTTCCCCCATTCCACAGCGGTTAGAGCCTTTTACAAAATACCGGTGGCGAAGTCTTAGTCCTGCTCTTCGGTTTTGGAGATCCCTTTTTCAAATCTTCAGGTTTGAGATCATGATTGATTGAAAAGTTCTTTTCAGGGTCCCGTATTATCGATTTGGGTCTCTCTTTTTTTAATATTTGTCTGCCCGGACAACACGGGTAGCGTCAGAAATGACTAGACATGTTCGGCATAATAGCGTGTAATGCGGCGGCTGGTTCTCAAAAAGCTAAACATGCAGCATGTCGTTACAAGTTGAACATAGTGGCGCGTAGCATAAAGTGCATGTAATGATTCATGTAGTTTTGCTGGTATGGTTTCAGTTCAGTTCAAAATACCTTGAATTATCCCATCAGAGCAATTACAAACCATTAGAATTTTGTTGGTTGTGTTTGTCATGGTGATCGTACTGCTTGATGTTGTTGTTGTTGCTGTCTGTTATCCCTGTCATTGTTGTTGTTGTCGTCGTTGTCGTTGTTTTTATCGCAGTTGGTGTTGTTGCAATACCGCTTCTAGATTTGCTGATGCTGTCGCCGTCGTCTTTATTAGGATGTGGGGCAGGCTGTGTGTGTGTGTGTGTGTGTGTGTGTGTGTGTGTGTGTGTGTGTGTGTGTGTGTGTGTGTGTGTGTGTGTGTGTGTGTGTGTGTGTGTGTGAGAGAGAGAGAGAGAGACAGAGAGAGACAGAGAGAGACAGAGACAGACAGACAGACAGACAGAGAGAACTATCTAAAGGAAATGAACAAGAGAAAAGTACACATGATAAACAAATCAAAACATACGTGGCATGTGTCGATGATATTGGCTGTATGCCAAGTAAGAACTTCCAAGTCGTCACTAACATTCAAAAACATGTATGTAACACATTTCTATCTATATGGTCAGATGAGCGTGTCGTGTAAAATTTGTTTGAAGGAAGTGAATTTGGAAACGAGAGAGAGAGAGAGAGAGAGAGAGAGAGACAGACAGACAGACAGACAGAGAATCAATGAATCAATGAAACTTTATTTTACAACAAGAGAGAGAGAGAGAGAGACGAGAGAGAGAGAGAGAGAGAGAGAAAGAGGCATATACTGTAATGAAATCCTTACTTAAGTCCTTAGTTATTTTATAGTATTAGACATAAGGGTGGATAGGTGGGTGTTTGGGAGTTTAACGTCCGTTTCCACCACAGGGTGATATCAACGACTGGGCAACGAGAAAAAAAGCCAGCACAAATATTTTGGCCCCAGCCGGCGGGATTTGAACTCACGACCCGAGCATTGAGAGTCCAAAATTCACCGCTCAAAGTCTTTGAGCTTGTGAGTAATATTGCGTGAAAAAAAATTGTCCGCTGAAAAAAACAATGCAGAATGTTCATTATTTTTTTCACGCAATATTACTCACAAGCTCAAAGACTTTGAGCAGTGAATTTAAAATCAGTGGCATGAGATTGCCAGTAACTTCGAATCGGTCACCCGAAGCTCAACCGATCTATTCAAAAAGCCAACCAGAGACGTTTTCTATTTTGAATTGCACCAGTATACGAAAGCGCCAAAAGCGAATGTTAACCTAGCGTTGACCCATTAAAATCACGTTATTGATGATTGTGATATCCTTAACAGATCGCGCTGACAGGCGTTGAAAACATCGCCGCCTCAAAAGGCATTCAGACAGACTGTTTGCAGCTGTGTTTTGCACGTTTTGCATGACCGTCGTCACAACCGTCTCCTTTCATGTTTTCTGCCTAGTTACCGCTTTTGGGTGGTATCAAAGAGTTTGATTTGACTTAACTGCTCGGGGTGGGTGGGTGGGTGTTTGGGGGTTTAACGTCCTTTTCCACCACATACGGGTGATATCAAAGACGGGGCAACGATGAAAAAGCCAGCACAAATATTTGGCCCCAGCCGGGATCGAACTCACGACCCGAGCATTAGAAGTCCAACGCTCTACCATATTCGACCACCCCGGCTCCCCTTAACTGCTCGGCCTTTTCGTTGTTTTCAGAATCTCAATGTATGTCTGGGATTTCGTACTGTCAAGATTAGACTACTGCAACTCTTTGTATGCTGGGTGTCCGAAATATCTGCTAGACAAGCTACAAAAAGTCCAAAACTCTGCGGCAAGGCCTGTGTTTTGAGTGCGGAGATCCGAGCATGTCACGCCCCTCCTCAGAGAACTGCACTGGCTTCCTGTCAGAGCAAGAATTCAGTATAAAGTCGCTACTATATGCTATCACTGCATCACTGCCTCCTGTCCTTTATACCTTTCCTCTCTGCTGCAGCTGTACGCACCCTCCAGACAACTCAGATCCTCCGCTGACCCCCGCATCCTACGCATTCCGCAGGTTAAATCGGAAAACACTAGGTCAGCGAGCATTTCTCTACCACGGTCCAGTCATTTGGAACAGCCTGCCTCACCATGTTCGCCATGCAGAGTCAACGTACTCTTTTAAAACCGCTTTGAAATCCCATTTCTTCCGGCAGTATTATACAGACTAACTTCTTACCATCACTGTCACCATCATTGTCATTTTACGATGTCGTGTTAGGATGTATCATAGCTGTGTGTATGTAACGTGTATGTGACGTGTATTTCATGTGTATGTAATGTGACATGTATTTCATGTGTATCTCATGTGTATGTTTTGCCACTCTACTATTGTGAGGCGCCCAGAGTTCCAGCAGGAGGTTGGGCGCCAGACAAATCCTCATTATTATTATGTAGCGTGCGGCGGGTTAAGCCCCCGAAACAGTAGTGGATTTCTCAATACTGCTTTTCTCCTATAATCTTGGACTTGTAAGTTTTATTAATCCTTATTCTGGGATGTTGCTCTTCCGTTTTGTCTAATAAATTCACTGAACGTGGACAACTCCGCCAATAGATGCCTCTCGGGTCCGTGTTGTAGTTAGTGAAAGATTTTGCCCGTGGTGCCTTTAGAGCGGGCAAAGATTCGAACATGCAGTAGAGTTTTTCCTGTGTCAGGAATGTCAGACATAAAAAAAGTATTCAGACAGACTGCTTGCAGCTATGTTTTGCGCAACCGTCGTCACAGCCGTCTCCTTTCACGCATTCAAAGACTCTTCCCAACCTGACAGTATGGATTGAAATGGAAATATAACCCCTCCACAACCCTTACCCTCCACCCCCACCCCCCCCCCCCCCCCCCCCCCCACCCCTTCCCCCACCCTCTTACTTTTTATCATACGGGTGCGTTATTCAGAGTCACGGGAACAGACGCATTTACGTGGGGAGGCCGGTGTCGTCCGTCCAAATAACTCCCTGAAAGATAGACTCCGGGTTTATTTTTCGGCTCTATGACATTTGGTCGCCAACATTTCGTTTCCGTGACATTTCGTCTCCAGTAACTCGTATTGTGCGCGCGCACGCACACACACACACACACACACACACACACACACACACACACACACACACACACACACACACACACACACACACACACACCACATAGAGAGAGAGAGAGAGAGAGAGAGAGAGACAGAGACAGAGAGAGACAGAGACAGTCAGACAGAGTACATGAATAAATCCTGACTTGTTGTGTTTAATGTCCTCAGTAGCGGAAAGCATCGATATCGCTCTGTTTCTGTGTGTGTTTCGGCATATTCTCAAGAATCTCTTGATCAGCAACAAAACCCCGCTAGGGGACAGAAGCAAGAGGGGGGGGGGGATGGGGGATAAAGTGCTTAGTTTGAAAGTCTTCGAGGAGCCCGAAGTCTGCAAGGAGCAGGAATCGAGGGTCCGTCCAAATAGTGCGAGGCACGGCGCATTCCCAACCACATGCTCATGTGCCAGGAAGTGCGAGAAAATTAAAAAAAAAACAAAACAAAAAAACTATAAAAAAAACATATAAAATCACGTGCAACAAAAAAACAAACAAAACAAAACAAAATTCATACAAAAGAAAGTATTTGGGGGTGTTGCGGGGGCGGGGGGGGGGGGGGGCTTTTTATTCTGTCACCTTTACTGAATAGTCGAGTTTAACACTATTGCAGTGTAATCCGTTTCCAACAGTAAAGAGACCGCCTGGCTTTGGTCCTCAATAAGTTGTACTTTCAATACTCGGGTCGTGAGTTCGAATCCCGGCCGGCTGGGGCCATATATTTGTGTTGGCCTTTTCTCTTTGCCCCGGCCGTCTTTGATATCACGCATACGTCGTGGAAAAGGACTTTAAGCTCCCAAACACCCACCCACCCACAGTTGGTCCTCAATAGTCGCACACAGATACAACTCAACCATCAAAATCACATTTTCGGTTTAATTTGTTCCGATGATTTTAGATGATTTAGCTCTTTCGAAGATTTCCCTACATACCCTCGCACTATTTGGACGGTCTCTCAATGCTTAGTCACCGTGTTTCACATGGCGAGGTTTCTCTCCGTGTAAAGAAAAACAACATATAGAAAGGAATAAGGCTGTGCCGGTACCGTCACGCACGGCTGGCCGATTTTAAACCAGACCTGTTGAATGAACCCTAGAGACGAGGCTTTTGAATGAATCGTACAGACGACAACACAGACGGGTATATAAGTCGGATAGCGGTTGCCAACGCCTCACTTGACAGCAGACCTCGCGTCGACCCTTCACGTCGTAAACGAGTGTCGCCCTCTACCGGTTAACAAGACCGTCTTCCACGAGCGAAGTTTGTTTCTTTCTTTGTCTCCGTCCAAACCAAGCCTTCAGCAAACATGGTGAGTTGTGTCGTGTTTGTTTTTTATGACGTCGGACAGATCGGTGGTCGGTGGTCTAGTGGTTAAGAGACTTGTCACCAATGCGAGAGGTGGGGGGTTCGAGTCCCACTTGGGGCAAAAAAATTTTCCTTCTCGTACGTGGCACCGTTCATTCGGGCCGATCGTCGGGGGTTCTCTCCGGGTACTTCGGCTTCCTCCCCCTCTGCTTTGGAAATGTTCAGCCCACCAAATTTCAAAAATAAATGTAATTCTAAATTCCGAAATTTAAATAGCTGAGCTGACCCTTCGCACCACGTGATTGTAATATGTTTATGTCCAGTGTGTGGGGGAATGCGTGTGATTCACGTGAGCGTGCGTGTTGGGTTCAGTTCGCGGCGCTTTGAGCCGATTCGTGAAATTGGGTAAAGCGCCTATACAATACTCATTATTATTATTATTATTATCATGGCTCAGACTAGTAACGTCACAGTCGAAGCGAGCTGTGTGACCTCGTCTTGACCTTGTGTGACCTCCTACCAGTCACGCTTCATCGGCTTCCTATATGTAGAGTTTTTTTCAGGCAAAACGCGCCAGTTGCGTGCTGAATGATTGCCTCGACCATTGTAATTCACAAACAATATCATATTTCTCGGGAAAACAGTCCCAAGCCCGAACAAAAGCGGGTAAATAGATGTTATCTGTGGTCACGGTTAGCCTACCTGAGGTGGTACATGGTGCAGGCCTTGTAAACGCAAATGTATACCCAAGTCACACACCGGTGCTGCTGGGTGTCTGTTAGTGTTTGTTGTTGTTGTTGTTGTTGTTGTTGTTGTGCTGTTGTTCCTTGCCCTTTTTTTTCTTTTGTGGGTGGTATGTTTTAAATTCAAGTCCATTGTAAGAAAATCGTGCAGTCACTGAATGTCTCCACTAAACAACACACATGCATCTGCGCCCTCTTGGCTTAAACAGGTTTATTGCAATACTGACAAGTCGTTCAAGTAAACAGATAGTGAGCATACACAAGCGGCACCGCTTATGTTAATGCTCAGTGGGAAAAAGAACATATTGACAGCATTGAAATGGCACACTAGACTGGTAAGTAATTATGATAGATTAAAACTACAGAAGAGAGAGAGGGGGAGGGGGAGAGAGGTTCTATGTGCACTAACAACAACGAAAAACAATTCCCGGTTACTTTTCAAGCATAGCTGACAAACAATATTAACAGCGACTTCTTTCCGTCATGCAAGACTGTATACTACCGGTCATGATTTGTCAAACGTGTGCACGCTTTGTCGAACTGATTTCACAAACAGCTCTTTCACGCAAACGGTGCAGTAACACCACCACACAATGACATCAGTTTTGGCCATAAGTTCTCGACAAAAACAACAACAGAAAAGACTCAAACTGTCAACCGTTTCTTACGTTTTCAGCGTGAGTGCATCTCCATCCACGTGGGCCAGGCTGGCGTGCAGATCGGCAATGCATGCTGGGAACTGTACTGTCTGGAGCACGGCATCCAGCCTGACGGTCAGATGCCCTCGGACAAGACCATTGGAGGGGGAGACGACTCCTTCAACACGTTCTTCAGCGAGACAGGGGCAGGCAAACACGTGCCCAGGGCAGTGTTCATTGATCTGGAGCCCACTGTCGTTGGTGAGTAAGCGCTGTGCTGGCGGCGACCGGAACTGCTTCATTAGCAAGGGCAGCGAACTGCTTAGGCTGAGTTACTGTCCTTTTTCACACGAGAAAATCTGAGAAGAATCCGTAATCAGTCTTGAACTCGACAGATCAGTTACCTCTCTTGCAGTGTCTCTCGCATTAAGGGGAGCCGGGGTGGCCGAATGGTAGAGCGTTGGACTTCCAATGCTCGGGTCGTGAGTTCGAACCCCGGCTGGGGCCAAATATTTGTGCTGGCTTTTTCACCGTTGCCCCGTCTTTGATATCACCCGTATGTGGTGGAAAAGGACGTTAAACTCCCAAACACCCACCCACCCTCTCGCATTAAAACAATGATTCTAAGGTTTTCTTAGATTTTCCGATATCATTTTCTGCTTTGTAATTCATTTTCATCTTTAATAGTTGAAATATCTACTGTCATTCTTGCAAATCCACGCGGCCCTACACTGGTGTAAAGCGGATGCATTGTCAGGGTTTCAGGTTATACTACTGTACATAAACACAGCAACAGTATCTGTAGCGTGGAAGTTTCATCCCAGTAACTTTTCTTCATGCTTCTGGTCAGATATCTCTACAGCTTCGTCATTCCTCATACACAACCACAACTCAATGTTAAACGACCTTTGAACCTTCTCCTCTCCAGACGAAGTCCGCACAGGAACCTACCGCCAGCTCTTCCACCCAGAGCAGCTGATCACAGGCAAGGAGGACGCCGCCAACAACTATGCCCGCGGTCACTACACCATCGGCAAGGAGATCGTCGACCTGGTCCTCGACCGTATCCGCAAGCTGGCTGACCAGTGTACGGGTCTTCAGGGCTTCCTCATCTTCCACTCCTTCGGTGGCGGTACTGGCTCTGGCTTCACCTCCCTGCTGATGGAGCGTCTGTCTGTCGACTACGGCAAGAAGTCCAAGCTGGAGTTTGCTGTCTACCCAGCACCACAGGTAAGGGATTTTGGCCACCTCTCTCTTTTCAATGATCCAGTGTAACTGGGGATTTAATTGAATGTCCTTTTCAACCAGTTGTAGGCGCTTCCAAAGAAAGAGAGGGGAAAGCGGAGCACAGATATTTGACCTGACGATGCGAGAACCACCATAGCAAACCGTGAATTTTAAAATGATCTGTTTCAGATCTCGACAGCCGTGGTTGAGCCGTACAACTCCATCCTGACCACCCACACCACCCTGGAGCACTCGGACTGCGCCTTCATGGTGGACAACGAGGCCATCTACGACATCTGCCGCCGTAACCTGGACATCGAGCGTCCCACCTACACCAACCTCAACCGTCTGATCGGCCAGATCGTCTCCTCCATCACCGCCTCCCTGCGCTTCGACGGCGCGCTGAACGTGGATCTGACGGAGTTCCAGACCAACTTGGTGCCCTACCCCCGTATCCACTTCCCTCTGGCCACCTACGCTCCCGTCATCTCTGCCGAGAAAGCGTACCACGAGCAGCTGTCAGTGGCTGAGATCACCAACGCCACCTTTGAGCCAGCAAACCAGGTTAGCGAAATTGTCCTTTAGGAGTAGAAGCGGTGTTTGCTGGTGGGAAGGAAAGACAAGAAGCAAAGCCAAGAACCCTGTGGTAAGAGGGGGGAAAAAACAGTGTACAAGAAACATTTCGGCGTAAGACTTCAGCATGGACTGACACAAAAACTAGTCGTTTAACCATTCTTTTTCTATACATGTGCAAACAGAGTTTCAGGATCTGATTCCAAGCACTCAGTGAGACAACAGGGCACCAGCTAAAAATGAAGAATACCATCTTGTCCACATAGAAGATTACAGAGCAGACCTGAATGTCTGCACGTGTTGTAACAATTTTATCATTTTCCAGATGGTGAAGTGTGACCCTCGTCACGGCAAGTACATGGCCTGCTGCATGCTGTACCGTGGTGACGTGGTGCCCAAGGATGTCAACGCTGCCATCGCCACCATCAAGACCAAGCGCACCATCCAGTTCGTGGACTGGTGCCCGACTGGCTTCAAGGTGGGCATCAACTACCAGCCGCCCACTGTGGTCCCTGGCGGTGACCTGGCCAAGGTGCAGCGTGCCGTGTGCATGTTGAGCAACACCACGGCCATTGCCGAGGCCTGGGCCCGCCTGGACCACAAGTTTGATCTCATGTACGCCAAGCGCGCCTTCGTCCACTGGTGAGTACGGAACGGCATGTCTTTCAAAGTAAACCTGACTAAGTTGTTTAGATCATGTAATTATCTTCTACCACAAAGCAGCTGCTGTCGTGATAACCTTTTCGA
The DNA here is from genome assembly GCA_018292915.2 of Batillaria attramentaria. Lineage (NCBI taxonomy): Eukaryota > Metazoa > Mollusca > Gastropoda > Batillariidae > Batillaria > Batillaria attramentaria. The sequence goes on along the minus strand of JACVVK020000659.1, from coordinate 245,861 downwards.
ATGACATGAACCAAGAAAGTAACAAGGGACAAATGCTAGCGATTTTTTTTACATTCTTTTGTTTCTTGGTCTAACTCACTCTGAAGCACTTATCAACCAGCACATAGCCCTGCATCTCGATGATACAAAACAGACAACTGAGGTCTTATTCTGCTCCAGGTACGTGGGAGAGGGGATGGAGGAGGGCGAGTTCTCCGAGGCACGTGAGGATCTGGCGGCCCTGGAGAAGGACTACGAGGAGGTCGGCGTCGACTCCGTGGAGGAGGAGGGAGAGGGAGAGGGCGAGGAGTACTAGAGTAGTGCTGGGAACTCCTCAGCGCACTCCTCCGATAAACGAGAACGCAGCTACCATTGACTTTTAGAAAAGTATTGCCTTGGCTTAGGTTGTTGTTGAACTGACGAACTCGCAGCATTGTCTCTCATTTTGTGATGCTTTGATAAAGATATAGAATAACTACTGGGGTGACTGTTTTGTACAAAAGGAGTTGCATTGTAACAGCTAATTCATGCAAGTTTGTTCAAATTGTGATGAAAAACAAAGCATTGAGTGTTACCGGTTTTTCCAAAATATCACGTGTGTAGAAAAATCAAAAGACCGAAAGCAGGAGGCAAAAAATAAAGAGATTATGAACATATATACACTGTGTGTGTGTGTGTGTGTGTGTGTGTGTGTGTGTGTGTGGCCGATTTTCGTTCAGGGGTCTGGCCACCGACGAACTAAAGGGGCTTAACTCACTCACATTTCGCACACTGGGGTACAAAGTCTTTCAGGGGAAAGAACCACTGTGGAGGGTGTCAAATTCCCTGTCACTGCGCAGTCGCGACGAGCATAACTTCTCTTGGTGTCTCAAACAAACAGGCCACGTTATGCATGGCAGCCTTGTGTGGACCCAGCTAGATCCTCAATGTACAAATGTTATATCAGTCTTAACTGAGTGAAAGCTGGTGTGTTTCGGAATCAACTGCAGGGTATGGTGGTTTGTGCGAGCAGCATGTTGATATAATTTGGTATTTCCTCTGGCTATTTTGTAAACGATTTTTTTTAAAGTATCTTCAATTGAAAAGAAAGAAAATGCACTTTCAGTGCTCGGGTCGTGAGTTCGAATCCCGGCTGGGGACAAATATTTGTGCTGGCCTTCTTTCCGCTGCCCAGTCTTTGCCATCACCCATCATGGTGGAAAAGAACGCTAAACCCTCAAACATCCACGTACCGAATCGTATCTCGAAGACTAGCCAACTCAGCCAACAAAGGGGTACACAATGACGCAGCTAACACACGGGCCGAGCGAAAAGTGTCGGCAAGGTCTATGGCTGAGAAGGAGAATTTGAATTTTCGGCCGCTCGCGCAGCGAGTAGAGAGCGTGGTATCGCAAACCAGTTCAACTAACCAGTTCTTCTACAGTCTTCACAAAAAGTTAAGGACCAGTCATCATAATTGGTACCAGTTTCAATAAATCAGAAAAAATAAACGAATAAGATTTTTCCCGTAAAATTCGGTAGCAAGGTTAACTCTTTGACGACGAAGCACAATTTCTAACACGCGATTTCCTATAGGAAATCGCGTGTTAGAAATTGTGCTTCGTCGTCAAAGAGTTAAGGGGTAATTAGTGAACATGGCGACCACTGTGTGGATGGCACATGCGCGTCACACAGCATGCTTGGCGCGTTTGAAAATCTGCAATTTCGGCAAAACTAGACCGAGTTTCAGTGTTCAGTGAGCGATACCTGGGGCTTTCTGCACGGCAAAAATGAGATGCAGGTCAAAGAATGCATCCCTGGTTATGAACTGTGCTCATTTGTTTGCCTACATAAGCCGCCGTTTCAGCGATGTTCAGCACTACACCAGCATGACACCACGACAAAAGTTGAATGATATTTGCAAGTGGTCCTTAACTTTTTGTGAAGGCTGTATATTCGTAACGCCGCTGAGGTGAAATACTACGGCTTTTAAAGCTCTAAAGCTGTTTGCCGGGGAGGTCGGTGGTCTAGTGGTTAAGAGACTTGTCACCAGTGCGAGAGGCCAGGAGTTCGTGTCCCACTCGGTGTAAAAGAATTTTTCCTTCTCGTGTGTGGCACCGATCATTCGGGCCGATCGTCGGGGGTTCTCTTCGGGTACTCCGGCTTCCTCCCCCTCTGCTTTGGAAATGTTCAGCCCACAACATTTGAAAAATAAATGCAATTCAAAATTTCAAAACTTAATCAGCTGAGCTGACCGTTCGCACCACGTGACTGTAATGTGTTTATGTCCAGTGTGTGAGAGAATGCGTGTGATTCACGTGAGCGTGTGTGTTGGGTTCTGTTCGCGGCGCTTTGAGCCGATTCATGAAAGTGGGTAAAGCGCCTAAGAAGAGTTTTCCATTCCTTGTATGCCTGTCACACATACTGAGACTTTCAGATGGTAAGTATTTCAAGCGCACATGCACAAGCGGAACTAGGGGGAGGATCCCCCACGGTGTATTCCGTGCCATGTGTCTATTATCATTGAACATTTCTTAGTCTCAGGTGATCTCCATGTGATCCGTGACAAGCACTACTGTGCTTCATCACTGAAGGTGTTGTTCCGTGATGCCCCCCCCCCCACCCCCCCAATACATTTTCGAGTTATTGAAGGAGTCCAACTTGTTTTATGAAATCTAGTCTCTTAAAATTATCGACTTTCCTTGACTGACTTGCTTAGTTTCATAGACTTTGATGTGCAAAACCCTGTTTATCTGATTTAAACCAGACATATTTTTACATCTTGTTTTACGGAATAGCCTTGTATCTTTTAAATGACCTGGCAGAGGAAGACTTTGCTTAGCCACGAATTAGTCTTTGGTGCTTTCGCGGTGTTAAGCCCTAAATAACAAACTAAATAACTAACTAAATTACTAACGAGCGGTACTGTTCCACAATGTAATCCCGGCTGGGGCCAAATATTTTTGCTGGCTTTTTCATCGTTGCCCCGTCTTTGATATCACTCGTATGTGGTAAAAAAAAAAGGACGTTAAACCCATAAACACCCACCCACCCTCCACAATGTAAGTTGGCTTCTTTGAGGCCTGGGAGCCGGGATAGCCGAATGGTAGGGCGTTGGACTTTCAATGCTCGGGACTTGAGTTCGAATCCCGGTCGGGGTCAAATAATTATTTATGCTGTTTTTTCTCGTTGCCCCGTCTTTGATATCACCCATGTGTGGTGGAAAAGGATGTGAAACTCCCACCCACCCACCCAACCACTCCTATACGCACACGCAAAACTATTCCAAAACTTAAGCTGGCTTCTTTAAAGCCTGCTTTACATGGACGCAGCGCGAATGTAATCGAACACGTTGGGAGGGGGAGGAGGCGGGGAGGGAGTCTGTCTTGCGTGCTGTGCCGGGCCAGGCATGCCTGGCTAGCCGAGCTTCAAACCAGGCCGTGTGCGTGAATCCTAGAGACAAGCCGGCCGGCCTACACAGACTCGGGTATAAAACTCGGGTAGCGGTTGCCAACGCCTCACTTGACAGCGGACCTCGCGTCGACCCTTCACGTCGTAAACGAGTATCGCCCTCTACCGGTTAACAAGACCGTCTTCTACGAGCGAGTTTTGGTTCTTTCTTTGTCTCCGTCCAAACCAAGCCTTCAGCAAACATGGTGAGTTTGTGTCGTGTTTGTTTTAGGACAGGAATATCATAGAAGGGGGCTTTGAGTTTGCATTGTCGGGGAACAGATACGAGGAGAGAAGGTTGAAGGTTCTCAGACAGGTCACAGTTGAAGAGTGTGGTATTGATTTTGTAATGTGCGTGTTGTGAAGGAAGTTAATGGGTTTGCGCTGGCACGAGTCAGTAAGACAAGTGGCTTTTTTTTTTTTTTTTTTTTTGAGGGGGGGGGGGGTTCGGATTGAGGGACCCTGTCTGACCAACAATGGTGGCTCATGTTTTATTCGTCATTTACACGCGAAAGAAATGTCTGTCCGTCCGTCGGTCTGTCTGTCTGTCTTTTCGTCAAAGATCGTAGAGGATTGCTAAAGTGTATAAGTGTCGAAGTATGTCCTCCTCATTTTGTCGTATTCCTTATGTATTTTCCAATTTCACTTGAATCGATTTTTTTATTTCAAATCAAGCAACTAACGTTTTGTATGTATACACGTATGTATTAATGTTTGGTACGTATATATGTTTGTGTGTCTGTAGGTATGTATGTTTGTATGTTGGTATGTATGAATGTATGTATGTAGTAAAAAATAAAAAAAAATAAAAAAAAAGCAACTAACGTTTTACTGTAGACATGAAACTGCACCATCATTGACTCGTTATTTCACTCGTTCTTATTCGAGCTGAATTATTAAAGTGGGGTGGTGAAAATTAATGTCAGCAGTTGAACTGTTGTTCTGCTTGTGTATACATTCGAAGCTTGACGTATCTGGCTCGTTATTTGAATCGTCATTTGCCTGATGTGGACTTCAAACCAAGGCAGATAATTTAGCGCGAACGTACAGAGGCTGTTTACACTGCGTCCCCGGGTTCAGCGCAAAATTACCTCGACTCGGGCTGGACTCGGTCAACAGCGTTTACAGTACATTCCCTGCCAGTCTGCAAGCCTAGGGGTGAGCGGTGGTCTAATAGGTAGCGCGTCGGATTTAGCCGCTGCGCTACTGAACGGCCGTCACCAATGTCACGGCGATGAAGCGTGGGTTCGAGCCTAGGTCGAGCTTGTGATATGTGATACCGGTTTTTCCTGGCTGGCGGGCTGCTCATCGGGGGTTTCTCTCAGGGTTATCCGGCTTTCCTCCCCCAGCTAAATTGTAAAAAAAAAAGAAAAAAAAAAGGATAGGTATTGGGTGGCGCTGCACCGCGGCCACGCGCTTTCCCCTGGGGGATACAGCCCGAAATTCCCAAAAGGGATAATGAAGTAGTTTTTCTTTTTCTTTTTTAAACTGACAATGACGTAATGACAATGAAAACTTACGTCATGCCCGCCGCCATGCCTTGACGAAAGCGTCTCATGACGCCAGCTGCATGTTTAGATCTGAAATGCCAGTTGGCCCTGGACCCCGGGTTCAACCCTGGTCCGTAGCACGGTTGAACCCGGGATCGCTTTTTTAACCCGGGTTGGTGAAATGCAAACGCACCAACCCGTGTCCGTGTCCAACCCGGTAAAATCGACAGGTGTAAACAGCTTCATAGACATCTCAACCAAACAACCTCCCTCTATGGCAGCGAATCGCCTGCACACATGAAATGCAGGTTCACAGTGCGGTCACCTCGCCATCCTCAAAAGGCATGACTTGCTGGCCGCATATAATTTATATCCCACCACCTTTCATGTGTACGCGAGGGAATGGTAAGCAGACGACACAAACACAACCACGAATTCTAACTAAGAGATGAATGAACCAGTGGCCTTTGACCTTCTTTTTGACTTCTAATGCTCGGGTCGTGAGTTCGTTTCCCGACTGGGGCCAAATATTTGTGCTGGCATTTTCATCGTTGCCCCGTCTTTGATATCACCCGTATGTGGTGGAAAAGGACGTCAAACCCCCAAACACCCACCCACACACACACTTTCTTTTTGAGGATGGCGAGGTGACCATACTGTGTACCCCATGCATTTCATGTATGCGGGCGATTCGGTGCCATTAGAGGGAGGTTCTTTGGTTGTGATGTCTCTATATTCGCGTTAGATTATCTACCTTGGTTTGAAATCTAATGTAAGCGCATGACATCATATCTGATTTGTCTGACGTTGTCTTGTTAACGTAATAATTTGAAATGTATTCAACTAAATAGTTGTATAGCATGTGTTCATGTAGCGTGCGAGCACGCGAGCACGCACGCACACACACACACACACACACACACACACACACACACACACACACACACACACACACACACACACACACACACTGTCATTCACTCATCACTGCTTGTAAGCTGAGATCAGGCGTGTTTTAACAGCTATTTTAAAACTACAGACTGAACCTGTGTGCCTGATGTTTCTTTGGAAGCGAGTTCCAAACGGTGGGTCCTTAATACAGAAACGACCGCCGCCCGTATGTCTTTGTTCTGAAACTCGGAACACGGAGGACATTGTGTCTACAAAATGAAATATACCCCGTCAGTCTTAACCCTCTGTGACCCCCTGCCAAACAAACCCGTTGTATCGGCTTCCCGTATACAGTTCACACAAAAACGCGGCAGTTGCGTGCTAAATGATTGACGTCAGCAATTGACTGCCATGGCACCCTCAACAATAGAACTTGTTACCCGGGGTGCGACCCCTTACAAAGTTTGGCCAGACAATGTACATATGATACTGAGAACCGTTAGTTGGGCACGCAAGGTGTTAATAGGGTCTTTTGTCCCGCCTGAAAAATGTCGGCGGCACCCGTATTACACAGTTGGGACCTGCTTGAAGGTTGGTAATGGAACCATGTCTATGTGTGAAGAGTTACTTTGTTGTGCCGACCAGGTGTCTTACCTCACCACCACCCCCCTCCCCCTCTTCCCCTTATGAACTCAATACTCGTGATATCCCCCTCACCCCACCCCCTGTCAATATGCCTACTTGCCACCCCCCTCCCCCCTCTCTAACCAAACCTCCACCCCTCCCACTCTACCTCCTTCCCACCCACCTACCCAGCCAAATCTCGTGCTGTTCCATAATATGTTTGTCCGCTAAGTCGTGCCGTAATGGCTCTCTCTCTCTCTCTCTCTCTCTAACACACACACACACACACACACACACACACACACACACACACACACACACACACACACGTCGGGCCCGTTGGGTTATAAGCATACATATAATATATGTATGTTTGGTTGGTTGGGTTTTCTTTGGTTTTGGTTATATGGTGTTTGGTTGGTTGGTTGGTTAATTGGCTGGTTGGTTGGTTCGGTTTGGTTTGTTTTCCACGCTTTGCTTTTTGATTCAAAGGGCTCTCAAAACTTGCTTATACAACTACCCCCGCTTCGCTGTAGCCAAAGTATTCACGTACACTGAGGTAATAGGGATTAAGTTTCTCCCCAACCCAACACCGACACAGCCTGCCGACGTTAGCGTGTACCCGTAATGTCAGCATATCTCATCTACCATTGTCATTCACACGCACTATCACGTTTCTCGGGACCAGACCCAAACCCGAAAATAATCCGGTGAACAGATAGATATCGCTTCTCCTGTGGTCTCGGTTAACCTGGCAGAGGTCACGTAGGCCTTGTGAGGTCATATGCAAACCCAGATGACACATCTGTGTGATTATCTTGAGACCTTAATGACACACTGACGATATTCAACAAAATTATGACACAGTATGACTCACGTTCCTATCTGGTCGGGATTATTGACGCATTAGAACGCGCTGCCCACTAGGGGGCGTGTGTATTCAACAAATACCTTCAGACACTGGCGGCTTAATGTACGTGAGTTGTTGGCGACAATCAATACTGTCATGTAAGACTGCTTCAAGTAGAGTGCTCTTCTTACATGAAAGAAAGATCAACAGACACATGCGTCCAAACACATTAGCACACGTTTGGGTGGGGTATACAATAAATTTGCTGTTTGGTGATCGGTTGGTTGGTTGGCTGGTTGTTAAGCGTTTGTTATACGTTGGGTTTTTTTGTTTTGTTTTGTTTTTTCGTTTTGTTGTTGTTTTTGTTGTTGTTTTTCTTCGGTTAGTTTTTTTTTAAATTTGATTTTCCTTTTCTTCATATATTTTGCTGGTTGGATGGTTTAGAATAAACGCTTATTCTAAGGAAATCGTGCAAGGCACTTGAATACCTCCACTGAAACAAGACATATGCTTTGAAAATACAAATTATAGTACAAACACACTTTAACACTCCAACTCACGATCCTCTACACTCCCCCCCCCCCCCGTCCCCATCCCCACACACACAGCCATCCAGTCCAGCCCTATTCTTACCAGTTGTTCACCTACACCCACTCCCTGTTACCCTTGCAGCATAGCTAACACAAAATATTAATGAAGCAACCGACCTCCCCAGTATGAAAGTGTATACTGCCGGTCCCGTACTTTTCAAATGTGTGTACACGTTATACTCATCATACAGGAACAGCTTCAGACTGGTATTGTAGGCAGACCACCGTCACACACCGACATCAGTATTAACCCTTAGTTCTCGAGCAACCCCCCACCCCCCCCAAAAAAAAACAAAAAAACAAACACACATGATCCAGACTGTTACCCGATTTTTTACTTTTTCAGCGTGAGTGCATCTCCATCCACGTGGGCCAGGCTGGCGTGCAGATCGGCAATGCATGCTGGGAACTGTACTGTCTGGAGCACGGCATCCAGCCTGACGGTCAGATGCCCTCGGACAAGACCATCGGAGGGGGAGACGACTCCTTCAACACGTTCTTCAGCGAGACAGGGGCAGGCAAACACGTGCCCGAGGAGCAGTGTTCATTGATCTGGAGCCCACTGTTGTTGGTGAGTTGGCGCCAAAACTGCTTCTTTAGCAAGGGCAGCGAACTGCTCAGGCTGAGTTACTGTCCTTAATCACACGAGAAAATCTGAGAACTAACCAGCCTTGAACTCGACAGAACAATGTACTCCATTGTAGTGTCTCTGCAATTTAAATAAAGGATCTAAGATTCTTTTTCTCTTTTTTCCACTTTGGAATTGATTTTCATCTTAACAGTTTCAGTATCTTAACTTTGTATCTACCGTCATTCTTGCAAATCCAGACGCCTCTCGTCCTACACTGACGGAAACCGGATTACATTTTCAGCTTATCCTACATGCACACAATAACAGTATCTGTTGTGTGGAAGTTATTTCTCATCCCAGTCACTTCTGTACACGCTTGTCTTCAACGCGCAGAATGTCAAATATCTCTACAGCTTCTTCATTCCTCAAACACTACCGAATGTTAAACGGCATTTGAACCTTCATCTCTCCAGACGAGGTCCGCACAGGAACCTACCGCCAGCTCTTCCACCCAGAGCAGCTGATCACAGGCAAGGAGGACGCCGCCAACAACTATGCCCGCGGTCACTACACCATCGGCAAGGAGATCGTCGACCTGGTCCTCGACCGTATCCGCAAGTTGGCTGACCAGTGTACGGGTCTTCAGGGCTTCCTCATCTTCCACTCCTTCGGTGGCGGTACTGGCTCTGGCTTCACCTCCCTGCTGATGGAGCGTCTGTCTGTTGACTACGGCAAGAAGTCCAAGCTGGAGTTTGCTGTCTACCCAGCACCACAGGTAAGACAGCGTTTTACACGGGCCCCAGATTTTGGCTACCTCTATTTTCAGTGGTCCAGTGTAACTGGGGGTTTAGTTAATGTCCTTTTCAGCCAGTTGTAGACGCTTTCAAATACTGAACAAGAGAGGAAAACTCAGTACAAATATTTGACTTGTACCAGCCTGACAAATAAACGCCTTCGTTTTCTTTGTGAGGACCACGATAGTAAAATGTGATCTGTAAAATGATCTGTTTGTGTTTTCAGGTGTCGACAGCCGTGGTTGAGCCGTACAACTCCATCCTGACCACCCACACCACCCTGGAGCACTCGGACTGCGCCTTCATGGTGGACAACGAGGCCATCTACGACATCTGCCGCCGTAACCTGGACATCGAGCGCCCCACCTACACCAACCTCAACCGTCTGATCGGCCAGATCGTGTCCTCCATCACCGCCTCCCTGCGCTTCGACGGCGCCCTGAACGTGGATCTGACGGAGTTCCAGACCAACTTGGTGCCCTACCCCCGTATCCACTTCCCTCTGGCCACCTACGCTCCCGTCATCTCTGCCGAGAAGGCGTACCACGAGCAGCTGACTGTGGCTGAGATCACCAACGCCACCTTCGAGCCAGCAAACCAGGTTAGCGAAATTGTCGTTGAGGAGTAAAAGCGACGGTGTTTGCCCGTGGGACGGTAGAAAGATAAGAAGCAAAAGAAAGCCAACAACCCTGTAGTAAGAGAAAAACCGTGTTCGACAAAAATGTCTGCATATGACGTCGGCACTGACACAAAAACTAGTCGTTTAGGAACCATTCTTTGTCCATACATGTGTAAACAGAGTTTCAGGATCTGATTTCAAGCACTCAGTGAAACAACAGGGCACCTGCTAAAAAATAAGAATACCTTCTTCTAATATTACAGAGCAGACCTGAATGTCTGCACGTGTTGTAGCAATTTTATCATTTTCCAGATGGTGAAGTGCGACCCCCGTCACGGCAAGTACATGGCCTGCTGCATGCTGTACCGTGGTGACGTGGTGCCCAAGGATGTCAACGCCGCCATCGCCACCATCAAGACCAAGCGCACCATCCAGTTCGTGGACTGGTGCCCGACTGGCTTCAAGGTGGGCATCAACTACCAGCCGCCCACTGTGGTCCCTGGCGGTGACCTGGCCAAGGTGCAGCGTGCCGTGTGCATGTTGAGCAACACCACGGCCATTGCCGAGGCCTGGGCCCGCCTGGACCACAAGTTTGATCTCATGTACGCCAAGCGCGCCTTCGTCCACTGGTGAGTACGGAACAGCATGTCTTTCTGAGTAAAACTGGTTCAGTTATTTAGTCAATGTGTATCTTTGAGCCTGAAACAGCTGGGGTTTTTTTATGCCATTAAATGCGATTAAACCAAGTGTGTTTTTAGGATTTAACGTCCTTTTCCACCACATACGGGCCACGTCGAAGACGGGGCAACGAGAAAAAGGCCAGAACAAACATTTGGGCCCAGACAGGATTCCGGCTCACGACCCGAGCATTGAAAATCCAACGCTCTACCATTCGGCTATTCGCGGCTTCCGAAACCAAGAAAGAAATCAGGGGAAATGCTAGCACAGTTTCTGAAAACGTTTGACCTTTAAAATGTTGTTCATGTGATACTTACAAGTATTCATCACCTGCTCCATAGCACAGTGTGAAGCGATGAAACAAAACAGACGAGTGAGACAAGGTTTGTGTGACTTGTGTTCCAGGTACGTGGGAGAGGGGATGGAGGAGGGCGAGTTCTCCGAGGCCCGTGAGGATCTGGCGGCCCTGGAGAAGGACTACGAGGAGGTCGGCGTCGACTCCGTGGAGGAGGAGGGAGAGGGAGAGGGCGAGGAGTACTAGAGTAGTGCTGGGAACTCCTCAGCGCGCTCCTCCGATAAACGAGAACGCAGCTACCATTGACTTTTAGAAAAGTATTGTCTTAGGTTGTTGCCAAACTCACGAACGCTCAGCACTGTCTCTTCAGATAGATAAAGATTGAATAAAAACTGGGGTGACTGTTTTGTACGAAACGAGTTGCACTGAATCAGCTGATGCAAGTTTTTCCAAACTGTGATAAAAACATAGCATTGAGTGTTACTGGTTTTTCAAAAAGTATTACGTTTTGTAGAAAAATCAAAAGCTTGAGAGCAGGAGGCAAAATAAAGAGATTATCAACAAATAAACAATGTCTAGATGCGATGTGTGTGTGTGTGTGTGTGTGTGTGTGTGTGTGTGTGTGTGTGTGTGTGTGTGTGTGTGGTGGTGGTGGTGGTGGTCCTAACCTCTGTCTGTCTGTCTGTCTGTCTGTCTGTCCGTCTCTCTCTCTTTCTTAGTCTGTCTGTCTCTCTGTCTCTGTCTCAGCGTTTTGCTGTCTCCATTGTATACTTTGGAAATGCTCAGTCCACAAAATTAATTCTAAATTCCGAAACTTGAGTAGCTGAGCTGGCCATTCGCAACATGTGATTCACTGTAATGTGTTCATTTCCAGTATGTGAGAGAATGCGAGTGGATTCACAAGGACGTGTGTGTTGGGTTCCGTTCAAATTGTGAGCGAATTCAAGAAATTGGGAAATTGGGAACACAATACAAAGTTAGTAGTAGTAGTACGAGTAGTAGTAGTAGATTCATAACGATCTGAGTGCCTGTGGTAAAGTATAAAGCCTGCTCTTAACTGGGCACAGCGCGCGAAACACACATGCGCACATCACAGTCGTTGCTCTCGGTGTGTATACAAACCACAAAACTGAACACAGCTGTGCTCGGTGACAAACCGATTGAAGATGCACTCAGTGTCCGCCATGTTTGCGCGCCGAGTGACAGAATCAGAATCTGTTGTGGAAACCACAGTCAAAGTTATGGCTATTTGAAATCCAGGTTGCTATGATGACGCCACAGCGGCGGAAACCCCCCAAATCACAACAGTGTCACAACTGTGGACAGCACTGTGGCGCTCCGCAGTGCCCATTTAAGCGCCGGCTTAAACGGAAGACCCATTACAATATCACGCATGCCTGACAGAGGCCTCACAAGTAAGCCTTTCTCTCATTCGTGAAAGCCCAGCTCAGAACACCCGAGCTTCGCGATGTTGACAGTAGGACAAGTACTGACACGGTAAACGCGATATTGAAACTAGTGCTGAAGGCTCGCGTATCAGGCAAAAGATCAATTACAGGGAGATGACTGTGTGTTTGGGCTTACTTCCAGGGTACAGGAATAGGGGCACACTGAGGGGTTTAAACGGGCTAAATTCCATCTTTGCTAAACCGATATGTTTTGGAAGAGTTTCCGTCGCATGTGGGTGCGCCTGTACTCTCGAAATACCCTGTCTTGATGATTAGTACAGCTCTTAATGCGATACAGTTTTGCGCGAGCGGTCGAACGTTCAAATTCTACGACTGTTGTTACACTGCTGGAGCCGCGCTCAGTGTGGTCGCTGCGTCATCGAGTACGCTTCTCTTAGCTCAGTGCCAGCATTAGATACGCTGTCACTGTCACGGTGTCTAAGACAGTGGCCGTGTGACTCCTGATGATAGATGTCACGAAAACTGCTCAGTACGATCTGTGGGCATAAGAACCGGTAGCATTTGCCGCTTTATGAGGAACAGTAGAGGCAAGCTAGCATACTTGTACAACTGTGTTTTCAGAAGTGATCTTCGCGCCGCTACTATGACTTTGCGGTTATCTGCTTCGTTTTTAGGCAGCTCGTGTTGTAGAGATCGCGAAAAGCCACTGCATTTCGATGGAAATTTCTAGACCATCCCAGAACACGCTGGTGCAGTAACGTCAGTAGATTACGTCACCTTGGAAAGATTTCGAACTTGCCAGTAAGTTGAGGAATGTTCTAGATCTGACCTGTTTAGTATGTAAGCAGCCCTGCACGGCCTTCTGGGTTCTTCTTCTTTCATGAATTTGGTCTCCGCGCATCTTCTGTTAATAAAGTATTGGAGTTCTATCCTGTTGTATCCCTAGTCTTCTCTGCACCACTAGAGCGACATAGCAGGAGAAAAAATACAACAGCTCGCGTGTGTGTGTGTGTGTGTGTGTGTGTGTGTGTGTGTGTTCGGTCGATTCGTGCTTTTTTTTTTTCTTTTTTTTTTGCAAACTGGACTGACCACAGGCGAACTCAAAGGGGCTTTACTCACTCAAATCTCGCAGAAAATTTTCCTCTAAGAGTTTGTTCCCCTGGTCTGTGAAATAATTTGGTAAGAAAAAGACGTCCGTATTATCTGATGGCCTGGCCGTAGCCTACATTGAATTTCCGTGCACATTGTCAGAGCAAAAGCTTCACTGTGATCTTTCAGTCATAAAAAAGACTAAACTCGCATGTTAATACTGACGAAAAACAGAGGTAAGGAAAGCCAGAACTAAGGCCTTAGACTGACTTGGACTTTGAGAGGTCTTTGCCCAGAGGGAGAAACCGATAAGCTGACACGAAAAGCCACTTGTGTCAATCACAATACGCTACCAGTCTTAATCAGGTACATCTCGCATTTTATTTAAGACGAAGTGGAGGCAAGTCAAACCAGTTTGCAATTAGTGACAAAAAAGAAATACATACCGTCGCTTTTCACACTGATCAGAATTCTAGCTATAACAACCACGAGTTGACCGGAAGTACTAAACCACCAAAAGCTTCCGAAACAGAATCTCCGATTGGCTCTGTTCTGCCACATGACCGCATCATCAGCCAGTCACGTCCCTTGTTACTATCATTCTACATGGCGTGAGTCTTCAACACGGCTCAAGGACAAAAGTTGCAAGTCTTAGAGCAGATCTGCTACACTAAGACATCAGAACACCTTGTCGGATAGTCCACAGAACAGTCACCTATGTAGAGATCCTGACAGTCTGCAAGCAAATGGATAGAACCTTGGTGAATAAAATTACTTCTCTTAAGTGAGAGGGTAGGACACCGGAGAGAGAGAGAGAGAGAGAGGGATGGTGGTGGTTATCGTGGTGATATTAACATTCCACATTGTTTGTTTGTTTGTTTGTTTGTTTGTTTGTTTGTTTGTTTGTTTGTTTGTTTGTTTGTTTTGTCGAAGCCGAAGTCGGACTTTAATTGATATTGGCACGAAGGCCTTTATCACCAGGTGAGAGCGGGTGGAACAGTGACTACCATTAGTCGAACAGTGGTCGAGGTACAAAGATAACTAGGAAAGATCTGGACTGTGCAGATTTGTTCAGCGGTTCATCAAATTGTTCTTTATTTTCTAACATTTATACAAATGCCATGCAACTTGTCTAGTACATGAATCTTGCTTACAGGCAATAACTTCTATTACACACAGGTTCTCAAAGTGAGGCTTTTGGTCGTGTGTGTGCGTGCGTGCGTGCGTGCGTGCGTGCGTGCGTGCGTGCGTGCGCGTGTGTGTGTGTGTGTGTGTGTGTGTGTGTGTGTGTGTGTGTGTGTGTGTGTGTGTGTGTGTGTGTGTTGTTTCTCAGTACAATATTATGGCAATCAGCAGAAAGGCCTTTATAACTGTACGAGGTAAAGAACTACATACTTGAAACTTTCGTTGAAGTTTGTTGTATTGTCGTGGTTTGTCCTGGAAAGAAAGTGAGTTCAAAGTGTTTTCTTTTTCAAAACCAGTTTTTGATGACAGAGTTATCAGTAATAATAATAATAATAATAATGAGTATTGTATAGGCGGTTTACCCAGTGAATCGGCTCAAAGCGCCGCGAACTGAACCCAACACGCACGCTCCCGTGAATTACACGCATTCTCTCAGACACTGGACATAAACACATTACAATCACGTGGTGCGAAGGGTCAGCTGAGCTGTTTAAATTTCGGAATTCAGAATTGAATTTATTTTTCAAATTTGGTGGGCTGTACATTTCCAAAGCAGACGGGGAGGAAGCCGGAGTACCCGGAGAGAACCCCCGACGATCGGCCCGAACGAACGGTGCCACATACGAGAAGGAAAAATTCTTTGCCCCGAGTGGGACTCGAACCCCTGATCTCTCCCATTGGTGACAAGTCATAAATAGCTCCACTATAGCGCAGTCTCTCCATCGAGCTAGGCTCAAGGCGCTTTTCCAGAAAAAAAAAGCGTAATTAATAATACGAGGGATGTCCAAGAAAAAGTGTCTCTGGTGCTGTGAAAGGAAACCAGGTGAACGTAACTCCACCAAACTCCTACATAAGAATGATTCTTAAAACAATCAGTATTTCGTAAATTCTACATGTTTTGTTGTTGTTGTCGTTGTTGTCGTTGTTGTCGTTGTTGTCGTTGTCGTCGTTGTTGTCGTTGTCGTCGTTGTCGTTGTTGGCGTTGTTGGCGTCGTTTTTGTTGCTGTTGTTGGTTTTGTTGTTCTTGTCGTCGTTATTGTTGTTGGTGGTGGTGCTGTTTTGGTTGTTGATTTCTTTCTGCTTTGAGCATCCTCTCTCAAGTTGTTTCAAACTTACCCAGTGTTGTAGCTTGAGAAGTGCTTGTTGAATCTAATAATATAAAAAAATCAAACAAAACCATTTGATTTTCATTAAATTATCAACTGAGTAGTCTAAAGGTAAAATTTAGAAATTTTTATATATAACAATGCAAAGATAATAAGCGTACCTCCGAAATTTTTATTCTGATACAAAAGTTTATTTCAATCAGTGGAAAAATTAACAAAACAGTAAGAAATAACGCAAACTACTATTAGCTTATACTAGTCATTGTAACAGTAAATCTGATTGGCTGACCGTGGCAGGCGTGGCAGGTCAGCGGGCATAAGTGTCGCACAACGTCATTGGCGCACATACCGGCGAAGTCAGCTGCGCAGTCTCCAGCATACATGTCTTTACAATCTGAAATATTTCATCGGTTTGTTCTCGGGGACGGTGTTTTCACGTAGACACACAAAACCATCCTTCAAAACAAGTGTGGAAACCCACCTCTTCACAGCCCTCAACCAATACCTGTTGCCACATCATCATCATCTTGCTGGTCGTGTGTGTGTGTGTGTGTGTGTGTGTGTGTGTGTGTGTGTGTGTGTGTGTGTGTGTGTGTGTGTGTGTGTGTGTGTGTGTGTGTTGAAGCCGGGGTCAGGGCAGCCCGTGTATGATGCTGCACATTATGTGTTTGTAGTTAAATGTATGTGTGCAGGCATGTTGCGTGTTTTCTGGGTGAGTGTTTATTCATTGTAAGGCGCCCTAAGCTCCCGCGAGAGGGAGGGCGTCCCTTAAGTACCCATATTAGAAGTAGTAGTAGTAGTAGTAGTAGTAGTAGTAGTAGTAGTAGTAGTAGTAGTTTTAGTTAAAGTATCTATGTTCAAAATGAGTTCGGGGGAGGCGGGGGAGAGGGGAATGGGGGGGGGGGGGGGAACTGCCGCATAGAAAGCTCTACCGGGGGTTCTCTCCGGGTACTCCGGCTTCCTCCCCCTCTGCTTTGGAAATGTTCAGCCCACCAAATTTGAAAAATAAATGAAATTCTAATTTTCGAAATTTAAATAGCTGAGCTGACCCTTCGCACCACGTGATTGTAATATGTTTATGTCTAGTGTGTGGGAGAATGCGTGTGATTCACGTGAGCGTGCGTGTTGGGTTCAGTTCGCGGCGCTTTGAGCCGATTCGTGAAATTGGGTAAAGCGCCTATACAATACTCATTATTATTATTATTATTATTATAAATGAATAGATGTTCATTTTAGCAATTGCGACCATTTTCGCACTTTCTTTGGCCTAACGCTTCCATATCTGTACTACACGTCGATACTACCAGGTCACTACGGGGTCTGCTCAACACACAATAGAACCTAGCAAGTTAGAACTAAGTTTCGTCTACGTACCATGTGATGTCACACTCTGAACCGCTGACGTAGAACGCAAAGGTGGTGACGTCTCACTCTGAACCGCTGACGTAGAACGCAAGGGTGGTGACGTCACACTCTGAACCGCTGACGTAGTAAGCAAGACACATCATAGTGAGCAAAGGCGGTGACGTCACACTCTGAACGGTTGACGTAGTGAGCAAGGGGGTTGATGTCACACTCTGAACTGTCGACGTAGTGAGCAAGGGTGATGATGTCACACTCTCAACCGTTGACGTAGTGAGCAAGGGGGTTGATGTCACACTCTGAACTGTTGACGTAGTGAGCAAGGGTGATGTCACACTCTCAACCGTTGACGTAGTGAGCAAGGGGGTTGATGTCACACTCTGAACTGTTGACGTAGTGAGCAAGGGTGATGTCACACTCTCAACCGTTGACGTAGTGAGCAAGGGGGTTGATGTCACACTCTGAACTGTTGACGTAGTGAGCAAGGGTGATGTCACACTCTGAACTGTTGACGTAGTGAGCAAGGGTGATGTCACACTCTCAACCGTTGACGTAGTGAGCAAGGGGGTTGATGTCACACTCTGAACTGTTGACGTAGTGAGCAAGGGTGATGTCACACTCTCAACCGTTGACGTAGTGAGCAAGGGGGTTGATGTCACACTCTGAACTGTTGACGTAGTGAGCAAGGGTGATGTCACACTCTGAACTGTTGACGTAGTGAGCAAGGGTGATGTCACACTTTCAACCGTTGACGTAGTGAGCAAGGGGGTTGATGTCACACTCTGAACTGTTGACGTAGTGAGCAAGGGCGCTGGCGTAGCGCGCATGGTAAAGATGGCGTCCATTAGACAGTGTGCAGATTCACAACAAAAGACGTCGGTAAGGACTGCTTGCTCGTCATGGCAGTTCTGCCAAAAAAAAAGTTAAAATTCTCTCTCTCTCTCTCTCTCTCTCTCTCTCTCTCTCTCTCTCTCTCTCTCTCTCTCTCTCTCTCTCTCTCTCGGGGTAGCCAGGATAGCCCAATGGTAGAGTTTTGGACTCTCGAAGCTCGGGTCGTCGACTCCCGGCTGAGGCCAAGTATTTGTGCTGGCCTTTTTCTCGTTGCCCCGTCTTTGATATCACCCATATGTAGTAGCTTATTGCTTTTCCTTCCTTTTCTCATATTTTCGTTGTTTAGCAACGGCAAGTTCGAACATGGTATTTCTGCCAAAACTTTTACGGTTGGAAAATAAAGATTATCGTCATTGTCATTGTCATTGTGTGTGTGTGTTGTGTTGTGTTGTGTTGTGTTGTGTTGTGTTGTGTTGTGTTGTGTTGTGTTGTGTTGTGTTGTGTTGTGTTGTGGATGTTCTTACTATGGTTTTTCATGCGTTTGCTTCTTCATATACAGTCAGATGGCCTTACCTGTAAAGTGGACAGAGGCCTGCACTGCGTGTGTTTGCCGTGTGTTCTGCAGAACTGAAACAGGAATTAACAGAATCACTACCTGTTTACCGCATAAAGTTAAAATATTTACTCTCGGTTGAAAGCATCTGATGTACAGAAGTTTAGATTTTAAAAAATCTACATACAGAACGCCAATGATGTAACTGTACCACACCTCTTACAGCGTAATGTTAGCAATATCGCCTTTAGGTTACAGACCGGTAATCGCTTCCGGTATTAGCTTCCGGGTCATGTAGTACACATCGGCTAAATATAGTAGACAATCTTTGCCCCTTTTAAAATTTGTGTGCAGAGTAAAAAAAATGGCAATCTGGTGATTTTTTTTGGCTTCGTGAACAAGTTTCATGCCAGGTGATAGTAAAATTAGGGGAAAATGAGGCTGGCTTGTGGACTATTTGTATTCATGCTCGGCTGGCACAGGAGCCAGCAGACGACCGTGGAATGAGGGGGTATATGGTCGCTGCCAACATTGCCCCAAAACGGAATATTGGAATTTGTTGAAATTTACTCTACATATGAGTCTATGGCTGCCCGATTTTTGTGATTTTTTGGTGATTTTTAAAGCATTTCTAGGGTGTCATCTGCAACGGTATGTGTAAGAGGAATATATAGCGTTTTCCTCCAAATTTGCATCTCTCTTACGTAGCCTTAACCTCCTTGGCCTAACTCAGTCGGCCATAACTCATAAGAGTTCGAGCTCGACCACCCCCTGCCCACAATATCATAAGATTAGTTGTTTTTTGTTTTTTTTCTTTTGCCAGCTCCAGTGGTGTTCTTCCCAGGTCATGGGTGGAATCCACGGAGGGCTCGAAAGCTGGAGCATTTTTATTTTTATTTTTATTATGCATGATGATGGAGATGAGGATGATGGTAAGATGATGCTATGGAGGTCCGTATGGTTTGGGACTGCAGGACAGGGCCGCATTCCTCGCTGCCTGTCATAACTATCCCGGCTCTAACCAGGCCCGGGAACTATGGCACCTGCGGTGCCGGCCGTGTAATCATCCACATCATAAAGACGAGTCATACCAAGGGAAACACCCCCCACCCCCCCTCTAAAGTCGCACCCGTGAAGTGGGCAACAGCCTCCCCATTGGGCCCATAGCACACCTGCTCTGGGTAGGATCCGACCTAGGTAGGAAAAATCCCGCTTGCCTCGGCTGGGACTCGAACCCGGGTCTCAAAGTCCATATAGTCCGAAGTGCTAACCACTACACTACGGGGGCCGATAAGACTAGTTAAAAAGGACAAGCCACTGCGCACCAGTAGGAGCCACTTCATGCCATATAACGGAAGGCGTGGGCCCACGACCCCTGCAGATTACATAATAGTGGTTTCAGGTGGCTTCGAGTGATTTGAAGATTTCAAATAAACTTGCGATTTTCGTACATGGGCTTTTAAGAGATAACTCTTGCCTTGGCGCTGACCTCCCCTTGTTTACACTCCCAAGGCCGTGACGTAAAGCAGGCAAGGGCGTCAAAGTTCGTACCGCCGCACGGACCGTGAGGGTCGCAGCATGGAAGATGATGTGCCTCGTGGGTTTGGCGATTGCTTCGTGACACTATCAACAACAACAACAACAACAACAACAATAACAACCATCATTCATCCAAATACCACAATGACTCAAAACTAACACGGTCAAAACTAATATGGGGAGCCGCGATAGCGAAATGGTAGAGCGTTGGACTTTCAATGGTCGGGTCGTGAGTTCGAATCCCGGCTGGGGCCAAATATTTGTGCTGGCCTTTTTTTCTCGTTGCCCCCGTCTTTGATATCACCCATACGCGGTGGAAAAGGACGTTAAACTCGGAAACACTCACCCCATTCACCCTCAAAACTGTGCACTGAGTGCTCTCTTGGGCAGGGTGGGTGGGGTGGGTGTTTGGGAGTTTAACGTCCTTTTCCACCACATAAGGGTGATATCGAAGACGGGGCAACGAGAAAAAAGGCCAGCACAAATATTTGGCCCCAGCCGGCGGGATTCGAACTCACGACCCGAGCATTGAGAGTCCAACGCTCTACCATTCGGCTACCCCGGCTCCCCGCTCTCGTGGGCAGACTGTCTGCGCTATATAATAACAATTTATTATGATTATTATTAAAACTAATACGCGACAGTCTGTTTCTTTGTTTGTTTGTTTTTACATTATTCACCGTTCATGGTCTCTATGAATGGAGATGAGGAGCGTTTGTGTTTGTTATTGTGTATTTTTGTCCCCCAAAGACAAATAATTTTAGCTGGAACTCTGGGCTTTTGAGTTATTTTTCTATTCGTCTATTTATTTCATTTTATTTCATTTTATGTTTATTTATTTTTTATTTGATTTCTGTCAATTAGTATTTATTAATTTTTGAAACTTTTGGTTTTACCTTCCTTTTTAGGCAGGAGAAGGGGGCGGGGAGAGGGATGGAGGGAACTCTTGTCGTACTGATAGGATTCTGATATTATTCTAACCCTCCAGACTTCATTTCCGTTCTGATAAACATCACAAACCGCGACTGAGTACGCTACGGCTCACGGTCAAACCGAAATGGTCACATTTTGTCTAGTCCATTGGCGATTTTTTGTTCTTTTTTGCGTAAGCGGTCAGTCCACCAGACTTTTTTTAAATAACATGTTCTAAATAATGCGTTTGCACGGAGGACACTTATACAAATTATACAAATCAAACGTCATCAACACAAACCTTCGGCACATAGCAAAAGCAGGAGCAGTTGAAAGCAAACTTTCCTTGCCATTCTCCTCGCCTGTACTGTATTGTCTGACTGATGAGATTAAACACTGCGCATTGGCATAATTTACATTTCAATGGTCAGCACTTCATATTCTGCGTGGCAGCCTGTTGTTAATATAATCTCCAAGCTCTGTCAACTGACCCTGCGGACACTCGACCCCCCGAGCACGACCGCTCACCCCTGACGTAACACCCGCAGCAGCCCGATCACTCCTTGGCTTTGTTCGGATCGGTGGGTGGGTGGGTGTTTAGGAGTTAAACGTCTTTTTTCACCACGTATGCACACACAACCATAAAAATCACATTTTTCTGTTGGTTTTGTTTTGTTTTGTTTTTGATTTGGTTTTGTTTGTTTGGGGTTTTTTTTTTTTTTTTGATGATTTAGCGCTAAGTGGCGCTATTTCATCTATTTTATTATTTAAAATCCAGAATGCTCGGGTCGAAAATCCAGAATGCCCGGGTCGTGAGTTCGAATCCCGGCTTTGGCCAAATATTTGTGCTGGCCTTTCTCTCGTTGCCCCGTCTTTGATATCACCCCTTACTTGGTGCAAAACGACGTTAAACTCCGAAATACCCACCCACTCACCCGCGCTACTTAGCTTTTCCTCGGATGCCCTCGAGAATGCTCACATGCCTCGTACTATTTGGACGGTCCCTCAATGCTTATGACCGTGTTTCTCGTGCTCTGCGTAGCGAGGTTACCTTCCGTGAGTACGACTAGTTCTCAAAACTCGATAAAGTAGCTTTAAAATGACTTGACTTGACCTGGCAAGCAGGTAGTTCGTATATTGCAAACTCTGTAGAGTTTGTAGCACACTATTGGGAAAACACGGTTGGAAATCTTCTGTCCGTGGTGCATTCAAGTTCGTGCAGCAGGGAGCAACAAAGCAAAACTGAAAAGAAGAAGAAGAACATGCAAAGATATGCAGCTTACCGTTGAAACATTGTTTACGCGTGGTTAGGTGAGTGCTCCAAGCGCTGATTCACGATCTTGCGGTGAAACTTTGTTCCAGCCGCCGTCAGTAAACAGTACAGTCCCCTTTCGTTGTCTCGGATTCCCGCACCTATACTTGAAATACAGTCTGGCGACACAGAAATCGTAAAGCAACTTCGTTCGGGGTTTCTAGCGGTTGCAGTATCGCGGTAACATCTTATAGTTGTCAGACCTTTGATTCCTTTCGGTGGTGGAAATGTGTACCCCACAGCTATAATTTCAGTCTTTGTGGACCTGTCGGGCGACACAGAAAACGTACAGCGACTTCGTTCGGGATTTCTAACGGTTGCAGTGTCACGGTAGGATCTTAAAGTTGTCACACCTTTGATTCCAACCCAAACTGCCACCTAACCGACATACAGTCGAACTCCCCGCCGCACCACAAAGCTGCAAATAGTCTATGTGGATGTCGGCATCTGATGTAGGAATCTAAATGTCTGCAGGGTTAGTGTCTGACCCTCTGCAGGGTGCAGATTGACCACGTCGTGACGTCAGACCGGTGTCAGTCACGTTGATGGAAGATAGAGCACACAAACCAGGACAAGAAGAGTGGGTGCGTGGGTGTGTGGTTGGAGGTTTAACGTCCTTTTCCGACACAGATCAAAGACAGAGTAACGATGAAAAAGCCAGCAAAAATATTTGGCCCTAGCCGGGATACGAACTCACGACCCGAGCATTCGAGGTCCAACGCTCTACCATTCGATAACCCCGGCTTCCCCAGGACAAGGAAGAAAATATTGATTGTGAGAGAAGTAACATAGTGGTGTCGTTCATTGGAACTTGGAAGTCAGTAACCTGTGTTGCTGGATAAATAATCTTCTAGTTTCCCAAAATCAATTTCATGAAGAAAATTGGGAGAAGAGGGTGGGGGTGGAGGGTGGGGGCGGAGAGTTGAACGGAGTTGTTGGGAGTTACCTCCCTCACGCAAAATGCGCTTTCAAATACTTGTGCTCTACGAAGGGGGGAAAAAAGAAGGGGGGGGGGGGGGCTAGGGTTGTCTGTACTTTGGTATATATTGAGCATAAGATATAGATACTACTTAGCCTATGCAGCTTAGTTCTTATCAATGAATATTGACACGAAAAGCGACAAACATAGGTAGAGAGGCAAACTTGCTGACAAAGTCGGGCAAGGTGGGGAGGGAGGGGACAGGAAATGTGGTCTTATTGTCTGCAGAAAAAAAAAAATTGTGTGTGTGTGTGTGTGTGTGTGTGTGTGTATGTGCGTGCGTGCGTGCGTGTGCGTGTGCGTGTGCGTGTCTGTGTGCACGCCCGCGCAATGTTCAATGCAAAGATTAGCGCGTAGCACACCAAACCATGCGAAATGCACACACACAGTGCTGATTATCTTATCTCTCCACCTCAGTCCTTTCTCTGCGACACGCTTCTCCGTGTACTCGTCCACACTGCAGTTTGGTTTTGACTGGAAGGTTGGCTTTTTCAGATTCCCGAAATCATGGCCAGCACTCTGGTGACAGTGCAGCTTCTTGTGTTTGGCTTTCAAGGTAAGTGTTTTATCATTGTCATTTTACGATGTCGTGTTAGGATGTATCATAGCTGTGTGTACGTGGCGTGTATGTGACGTGTATTTCATGTGTATGTAATGTGACACGTATTTCATGTGTATCTCATGTGTATGTTTTGCCACTCTACTAATGTGAGGCGCCCAGAGCTCTAGCAGGAGGTTGGGCGCCAGACAAATCCTCATTATTATTATTATTATTATTAATTCCTGTACCAGTTTCCGTATGCACAACCCGTGTGTCCTGCGGAGAGGTAGACTTGCTGGCGTATTCCGCTTTAAGAACGAGGCCCTAGTTTACCTGCCACGGGCAATGGTAGACAACCGCAGATGTCATAATCCTTTTTAAATGTATCGTGCATCCTTGTTCACCGGAGCCTTGATAGTCGGGAGCGGGGTAGAGCATTGGACTTTCAATGCTCGGGTCGTGAGTTCGAATCCCAACAATCTGGTGCTGGCTTTTTCCTCGTTGCCCCGTCTTTGATGATATCACCCTTATGTGGTGGGAAAAGGACGTCGAACCCTAAACTAATCACCCACCCACTTATCCCCCCGTATCCTCTTTCAGTACTTTACCCGCATCAACTGTTAGTGTGACGGTGGTGTCGTTGTTGTTGTTGTTGTTGTGTTTGTTTTGTCTTGTCTGTAACTGCAGTTTTCGTTGTATTGTATTGGTATTGTATTGTATTGTATTGTTCATTCGTTTGTTTATGTGTTTGTTTCGTCTCTTCTTTAACTGCGGAATGTTTAACAGGAATATACAGCATTTTATTTTGAAATCCGTTTCTGTACTTTGTTGCCTCATCATGGACACAAAGGGCGGGTGGGTGTTTCGGGGTGGGGGTGGGGGTGGGGGGGGTTAACGTCCTTTTCCACCACAGACGGGTGATATCAAAGACGGGGCAAAAAAAAAAAAAAAAGCCAGCACAAATATCTGGTCCCTGGACACGAAGGCGCAGCGTATGTCGCGTCATAAAAAAAAACAAAAAAAACCACTGCAGACCTTGTGAAAGAATCTCCATGCGAACGCCTGTATTCTTGTGTAACCCGAGATGAACTCGCTATCATCATAACACGAAACAGTGTCCTACTTTTGAAGCTGACAACACAAGTCGACTTTTGGACAGGCAGGTTGGGCCGTACTCATGGTTTCAATCCACGATTTTCATTGATACAAACATGCGCTGTCTTGTCTGAGAGAAGTCTGGCGGGACTGGGGGTGGGGGTGGGGGGACGGGGAGGGGGGAAGGGGCTTTGGACTGAAGAAGGGTGCACTCAAGGCACGCTTGACAAAACAGTTGAGGGCTGGATGTGGAAAGTTGCGGGCTTGTGCACTTAAGCAATTGCGTATTTGGAACTCAGACCTCTGCCAGTGCATTAGGCGGGTGATGTATACACGCATGAAACCTCTACCCTTTTTTTTTTCACTTGGTCTTGTATTCAAATCATGCGTGTGAATCTGGTCAGTGTCCTGATTACAATGGCCGCTTATTTTACAAACAGTCATCTGTTACAAAACTATTTCACAATTTAGGCCAAGTCATTCACTGCACATTTCATGAATTCGGCGATTTTACAATTTAGGCACGATATCTACAACAGTATGCAGGCTCGGCTGACAAATGTGACCACACACAACGAAATGAGTCTTTTTGCATGCGACATCATTTTGGCCAACAGCCAAAACGAGGCAGATACGGCTGGACTGGTCGATTGGGAGATTTCCCTTTCCTTGAACTCTTGAACTATATTCTGTCATAATAATAATAATAATAATAATAATAATAATAATAATAATAATAATAACAACAACAATAATAATAATAACAATAATAATAATAATAATAATAACAACAATAATAATAATAATAATAATAATAATAACAATAATAACAATAATAATAATAACAATAATAATAATAATAATAATAATAACAATAATAACAATAATAATAATAATAATAATAATAACAATAATAATAATAATAATAATAATAATAACAATAATAATAATAATCATAATAACAATAATAACAATAATAATAATAATAATAATAATAACAATAATAATAATAATAATAACAATAATAATAACAATAATAATAATAATAATAACAATAATAACAATAATAATAATAATAATAATAACAATAATAATAATAATAATAATAATAATAATAATAATAATAATAATAATAACAATAATAACAATAAGAAGAAGAAGAAGAATGAGTATTGTATCGGCGCTTTACACACTTTCATGAATCGGCTCTAAGCGCCACCAACTGAACCCAACACGCACGCTCACGTGAATCACACGCATTCTCTCAGGCACTGGACATAAACACATGACTACTTTAACCCCTAGAAGCCGATGCAAAACTCTCAATTTTACTTGAAATCTTCCGAGGACTAGAAGCCACTATTGTGCAGTCTGCAGCGGTCTCAGGGCCTGAGCATTGAGAGTCCAGCGCTCTACCATTCGCTCTACCATTCGCTCTACCATTCGGCTATCCCGGCTCCCCCCTACCTGTCTTAGATGTCCTCTAACTTTACCCTCGCTGAGGGTGCTGTTCAGGGATGTCCCCCCTGACAGCATCTTCAGCTTCTTGAAAGAGTCCAACCCCTTTTATAAAATTTAGACAATGGTGCAATACAATCTGGGATATAGTTTTACTCTCTGAGCCTTAGACTCTGGAAACAAAATCAGTCCTTCATTGGTTCTCCTTGAAGCTATACAAATTCTTAATATATATTTACATCATGTTTTAAGCCGGACTTTTATGTTTTAAAGAACCTGGCAGAACGGGACTTGGTTTAGCCGCGAAATAGTCTTTGTTACTTGCGCGGCGTTAAGCCCTAAATAACTAACTAACTAACTAACTCTAACTTTACCAAACATCACCGTAAAGAGAAAAAAAAAAAAAAAAAAAGCATATAACTGCATCTGTATTCCCTTGACGATTATAATGATTGTCTGCGATGTGCAGATATTACTCAGATGGAATGTTTGTGTGTGTTGTGAGTGTGTGCTTTGTTGATTGTTTCTGTCTATTACTTCCTTTGATTATCCCTATAATACCAGTATGTTCCATTGTTGTTATTGTTATCACTGTTTGGATTGCTATTTGGATCAGTGTGTGTGTGTGTGTGTGTGTGTGTGTGTGTGTGTGTGTGTGTGTGTGTG
The DNA here is from genome assembly GCA_018292915.2 of Batillaria attramentaria. Lineage (NCBI taxonomy): Eukaryota > Metazoa > Mollusca > Gastropoda > Batillariidae > Batillaria > Batillaria attramentaria. The sequence continues at coordinate 219,014 of JACVVK020000659.1, read as the reverse complement.
TGTGTGTGTGTCTGTCTGTCTGTTTGTCTGTGTCTTATGTGTTGTATATGTTTGTTTAACTTGATATTGTTTACAGTAATACGATATGTCCATCTATGTAGGTCTGTTGTCCATAAATGTTTGTGGCATGTATATGTATATGTCCCAAAAACAGAAAAAAAAAAGAAAAAAAAAAAAGCAATTATGCCATTGCAACGAACATTTCTTCTACTTTCTGTTGATTCCGACATCTCAAAATAACCATACTTATGACTCACATTTGATAATGGCGTGGAGCATCTGTCAGGAATCCCGCCTTCATCGGCCTCCGTTACGGCATGACCATTCTTTCGCACTACTTAATTAACGGTTATGAGTTTATGTCCGGTTTGTGAGAGAATGTGTGTGATTGACGTGAGCGTGCATGTCGGATCCATTTCGCGGTGCTGTGAGCCAAGTACTTTGTTATAAAGTGCCTATGGTGTGTGTGTGTGTGTGTGTGTGTGTGTGTGTGTGTGTGTGTGTGTGTGTGTGTGTGTGTGTGTGTGTGTGTGTGACAGTGTGTGTGTTTCCAAGGGTGGTAACTGCAGGTCCCTGTTACCATGACCACAGCTGCAATGCCCACGCCTTCGACTTACCAGCATGTGTACACACGCCCTACCAGTGTCACCCCGATGAGGTAATGTATCATTCTTTTCAGCCCCCCCCCCCCCCCGGCCCTCACATCGTCACACACTTAGTCATTTGAGTTGCTCTGTCCACAGACTAAATACTGTCTGCGTGTTTCACACTATTGGGAAAACACGGTTGGAAATTTTCTGTGGCGCATCCACCAGCAGAGAGCAACAACGTACAGCTGAAACGAAGAAGAACATGAAAAGGAATTCATCTTACTGTTGAAAAGTTGTGATTTACGATCATGAGGTGCAGATTTGTACCAGCCGCCATTAGTAAACAGTACAGTCCCCTTTCGTTGTCTCGGATTTCCCGCACCTATACTTGAAATACAGTCTGGCGACACAGAAAACGTAAAGCGACTTCGTTCGGGGTTTCTAGCGGTTGCAGTATCGCGGTAAGATCTTATAGTTGTCAAACCTTTGATCCCTTTTGGTAGTGAAAGTTTTCACCACAAATTTGTACCAGCCGCCGTCAGTAAACAGTACAGTCCCCTTTCGTTGTCTCGGATTTACACCACCTATAATTCCAGTCTTTGTGGGCCTGTCGGGCGACACAAAAAACGTACCGTGACTTCGTTCGGGATTTCTAAGGGTTGCGGTGTCACGGTAGGATCTTACAGTTGTCAGACCTTTGATTCCAACCCAAACTGCCACCCAACCGACACACAGTCAAAACCCCCGCCGCCCTACAATGCTCCAAACAGCCTGAGTCAGATGAATCGGACTGCCTCTAGTTGTGTCCACGTATCTAATGTGGACAGGTTTATCATCATCATCATCATCATCTTCATCATCACCGTCGTCGTCGTCGTCGTCATCATCATCATCATCCGCCGCCGCCGCCGCCGCCGTCGTCATCATCGTCATCATCATCATCATCATCATCATCATCAGTCGTCGTGTCGTCATCATCATCCATACTACTACTACTACTACTACTGATAATAATAAGCGCATTAATATAGGCGCTTTATCCCAAATATTTGGCTCAAAGGAACGCGAGCTAAACCCAACACGCACGCTCACGCGATTCACACGCATTCTCTCACACACTGGACATGAACACATTACAATCACGCGGCGCGAAGGGCCAGCTCAGCAATTTAGGTTTGGGAATTTTAGAATTGAATTTATTTTCAAATTTTGTGGGCTGAACATTTCCAAAGCAGCCTGGTCATTTCTGTACAGCGTCTGTCTACTCGGCAGTGATTGGTCGGTGTGTGTTTTTGTGTTTTCAGATGTGTGTCTTCTCGGTAAGCGGTCACGACACAAAGGCTGAGTGTCAGGACAAGGCGAAAATGCCGGTAACATATATCATGATATCCTCTACTTTACACAGTATCCTCTATTTTACACAGTATATTTTATTTCTACGCAATATCCTCTGCGCAAATACATCATCATTTAATTTAAGCAATAGCCTTTATTTCACACTAAACTATACCGTATCTATGTTTACGCCGTATCTATTTTACGCTCTAGCTGAGCCGCGAAATAGTCTTTGTTGCTTGTGCGGCGTGAAACCCTAAATAACTAACTATTTTACGACGTATCCTCTATTTTACGCCGTATCCTCTGTTTTACGCTGTATCCTCTATTTTACGCCGTATCCTCTGTTTTACGCTGTATCCTCTATTTTACACCGTATCCTCAATTTCACACCGTATCCTCAATTTCACGCCGTATCCTCTATTTTACGCCGTATCCTCTATTTTACGCCGTATCCTATGTTATACGCTGTATTCTCTATTTTACACCGTATCCTCAATTTTACGCCGTATCCTCCATTTTACGCCGTATCCTCCATTTACGCCGTATCCTCTGTTTTACGTTGTAGCCTCTATTTTACACCGTATCCTCAATTTCACGCCGTATCCTCTATTTTACGCCGTATCCACTAATTTTCTCTATACAGCATTCTATTTATTTAATTATTCTATTTTGCACAGTATTCTCTGTTTTACGCATTAACCTCTATTTTGCCCAATACAGCACATTCTATCAGTTTTGCACATTTTTCTCTATTTTACGCAATGTCCTCTGTTGGTTCCCTCTATTTTGCGCAATACAGCATATTCTATTCTGCACTATATCCTCTATTTTACGCAATAATATCCCCTACTGGTTTCCAAACGGCGCAACGCCGTCGAAAGCGAGGCTCGGGGGAGGGGGGGGGGAGGGAGGGGATGGATTCCAGGACACAACGGCGTGAGGCCTCTCAGGCAATTCTCCATTTTTGCCCAAAATAAACGTATACTGCTTTGCACAATATGCAATACATTGTGCAATTCAGGCTTGCCAAGCGGATCAAATGGTGAACGACCCAGCGTGTGACCCACACCATCCTCCACCCGGACATCACGCGTGTACCTACTGTTGTCTTGACGACCAGTGCATGAAAAGTTTGGCGTCACCACAAAGCGCAGTAACTGGGCCGACTGCACAGCCACAGACGACGCCTGTGCCACAGACCGCGCCGAAGGGCAGCTGCTACACGTCACCTTGTCACCATGGAAATGACTTTGCCACGTGTTCTTCAGGGCAGTGGGGGTGTGGCTCTGACCAGGTATATACAGTTCGTCACAGTTTTCGTGTTGTCCCCCCGGGATCGAATCCCGACAGGGCCAAACTTTGTACAGGCCTTTTTCACGTTGCCCCGCTTCCACCGACTGTGAACTGGATCTGTGTGTGTAACTTGTCCATTACAGTCAAGGATACATAAAATGTGGCCGACCTGGCAGTCTGACTGGATTGAATAAGTGTTCAGCTGGACTGTACAGTTAGGGTAGCTGTCCCCATGACCTGCAACCTAGGGCCGTCTGCAGTCACCTCGTTGTGGCGTGGACGATAAACCCCGGCTAACCAAAGTGTTGTCCATTTCGTGGAGACATATTTAAACGCTTCGTGCCTGATCCGCTGCTGTTCAGTGTTCCCTTATATATATACATCTAGATCTCATATGTGCCGTAGTGCTTTAACTTCATGGCAGTGCACGGCTTAAACTTTGATCGAAGTCTCCCAATATGGATAAGTTAATGTGTCTCGTACAAAAATAAACTAATAAATAAATGATTATTGTAAAGGCGCATTTCCCAGTTTCTTGAATCGGCTCAAAGTGCCGCGAACTGAACCCAACACGCACGCTCACGTGAATCAAACGCATTCTCTCACACATTGGACATGAACGCATTACAATCACGTGGTACGAAGGGTCAGCTCAGCTACTGAAGTTTCGGACTATAGAACTGCATTTATTTTCAAATATTGTGGGCTGAACATTTCCAAAGCAGAGGGGGAGGAAGCCGGAGTACCCGTAGAGAACCCCCGACGATCGGCCCGAAAGAACGGTGCCACGTACGAGAAGGAACAATTCTTTGCCCCGAGTGGGACTCGAACCTGACCTCTCGCACTGGTGACGAAGTCGCTTAACCACTAGACCACCGACCGCCCCACGGTGCAAATGAGGGATCTCCGCTTTCACATGTCTGTTTCGGCGTAGTTACTGGCATCTGTAGACGAAAACGGGAGGAGTGTCTCTCTCTCTTGATGATGACGATGATGATGATCTCTTCTTATGACGACGATGATGATGACGACGACGACGATGATGATGATGATGATATCTCTTCTCATTTCGACGACGACGACGATGATGATGATGATGATGATGATGATGATCTTTTTACAGTATTGCAACTTGCATTTTGGTGCGAACGGCGATGTGCACATGGACTGCCACCCTCTGACCGAATTACAGGTATTTCAAACACCTACAATGGTCATTTTATTTCACTTACGCATTAATTTCGTTTCGTTTGAACTTGGGGGTACAGCTTACGTCACTTAACTGGTCTGCGAAGGGACGGAACTTTTTCCAAAACAGCTTGTCGCCAGGACAAAAGAAACCCCAAAACAAAATTAAATTAAAAAGGAAGCGAAGAAGAACCATGGCCCGTATGTAAAACTTGAGGTTAATTTAACCCACGGCTTCGGGCCTAACCCAGACTAGGACAAAAGAAACCCCAAAACAAAATTAAATAAAAAAGGAAGCGAAGAAAGAAAGACAAAAAAATCCTTCTATAATGGCATAGGCACCTTGCTGGAACGGACCCGCTTCCTGATTTAAAACAGAAAACAACAGAAATTTTAACCGTGGAGCTAGTTTATTTCGAGATTAGACTCTAACCCGGGGCTAAACTCCCTAACCCCGACTTTTACATGCGGGCCCTGAACTTTAATAATAATAATAATAATAAGTATTGTATACGCGCTTTACCCAATTTCATGAATCGGCCCAAAGCGCCGCCAACTGAACCTAACACGCACGCTCACGTGAAGCACACGCATTCTCTCACACTCTGGACATAAACTTTACAATCACGTGGTGCGAAGGGTCAGCTCAGCTATTTAAGTTTCGGAATTTAGAATTGCATTCGTTTTTCAAATTTTGTGGGCTGAACATTTCCAAAGCAGAGGGGGAGGAAGCCGGAGTACCCGGAGAGAACCCCCGACGATCGGCCCGAATGATCGGTGCCACGCACGAGAAGGAAAAAGTCTTTGCGCACGTATTTACCGCACTGCTTGGATATGAGCTGGGTTGGGCTGTTCAGTGAACTGAAGTGAATTGAACTGAAATGATAATCAACTGTTTGCAGCACTGCCAAGGTGAAACGTCGCATAACCACGGACAATGTGAACCCTACGTGGCTGGCCAAGGTGACTGCCGCTACTGCTGTACAGATGAGGATTGTGTGAACCTGAAAGTGCTCGGTATCCAACCTACATCCACACTGGCTCCAGCGACCACGTTACGTGAGTAGTTCTCGCGTGGTTGTTGGCTGATTTTATGTTTCTTGGATGGTCGTTGTCGTTGCTGTTGATTTTGCCTTCATCATTGTCGTTTGTTTCGTTGTTGTGGCGTCGTCGTTGTTGTTATAACTGTTGTTGTCGTTTTATTATTGCTGTTGTTGTTGTTGTTGTTGTTGTCGTTGCCGTCGTTGTTATTGTTGGCATTGTTGTTATCGTTGTCGTCGTTTTTATTGTTCTCGTCGTTGTCCTTGTCGTTATCGTTGTTATTACTGTTATTGTTGTTGTTGTCGTCGTCGTTGTTGCCGTTGTTATTGTTGTCGTCATTCGTGTCGTTATTATTGTTGTCGTTGTTGTTGTTATTGTTGTCGTTGTCATGTTGTGATTGTTCTCGTCGTTGTCATTATTGCTGTCATTGTTATCGTTGTTGTTGTCGTTTTGGTGTTGTTGTCATTGATGTCGTTGTTGCAGTGGTCGTCGTCATCGTTGTTGTTGGCTCACTTGTTGTTGTTGTTGTTGTTTTAGGTGGGAGTGTATGATAATTATTCGTTGTTGTTGTTGTTTTAGGTGGGAGTGTATGATAATTATTCGTTGTTGTTGTTGTTTTAGGTGGGAGTGTATGATAATTATTCGTTGTTGTTGTTGTTTTAGGTGGGAGTGTATGATAATTATTCGTTGTTGTTGTTGTTTTAGGTGGGAGTGTATGATAATTATTCGTTGTTGTTGTTTTAGGTGGGAGTGTATGATAATTATTCGTTGTTGTTGTTGTTTTAGGTGGGAGTGTATGATAATTATTCGTTGTTGTTGTTGTTTTAGGTGGGAGTGTATGATAATTATTCGTTGTTGTTGTTGTTTTAGGTGGGAGTGTGATAATTATTCGTTGTTGTTGTTTGTTTGTTTTTTAGCCGCTCCTGTAACTGTAGCAACAACTCCTGGGCCCGTATGTAAAAGTCGGGGTTAGGGAGTTTAGCCCAGGGTTAGAATCTAACCTCGAACTAAACTAGCTCTAGGGTTAAAATTTCTGGGGTTTTTTGTTGTTGTTTTTAATCAAGAAGCGGGCCCATTCCAGCAAGGTGCCTTTGTCGTTATAGAAGGATTTTTGTCTTTCTTTCTTCGCTTTCTTTTTTTATTTAATTTTGTTTTGAGGTTTCTTTTGTCCTAGTCTGGGTTAGGCCCGTAGCCGTGGATTAAATTAACCTCAAGTTTTACATACGGGCCCTGGTGTGTATTTTTTCTCGTTCTCGGTTGACTGCGTTCTTGCTCTTGTTTCGGGGTTGGGGGAGGAGAGAGGCGGGGGGGGGGGGGGGGGTGAAAATCTTAATAGTAATACGATACAATGCTGTCTACACTCTGCGCGAGCGGTAGAAAACGCAAGGTCTCCCATTCGGTGGTCCATCGTGCCGACGAGCCTCTTGCCCAGTCCTTGTGTTACACGTCATTGTGTACCTTTCTGTTGGCTCATTGCCGGCTGTTGATATGCTGTAGCTGTTCAGTTGTCCAAGTGATGTGATACTGAACGCCGGCAAGACAGCTGAACACGATCTGTCAGCATAAGAATATTTTTTAAAAATCTCATTATTTTCAGTAAACATGTGTGGGGGTACTGTTTTTCTTTGTTTCGTTGTTGTTGTTGTTGTTGTTTGTTGTTGTTTTTTTGTTTGTTTGTTTGTTTGTTTGTTTGTTTGTTTGTTTGTTTGTTTGTTTGTTTGTTTTAGTTCATTTTAGCGTCGTACTGGTTGTGCTACTTGTTCCAGTAATTTTACATGTAACTCTGCTGGCAAATCTTACTGTTTTCATTTGTTCCTTTTATCTGCCCCGTCGTCAATGGTAACAACAACGGCAGCAACAACAACAGCAGCAGCATCTGCAGCAGCATCGACTCCCGGTCTGTGTTCATTGTCTCTATTGTATTTATTTCTTGATTGTATGTGTGATGGCGTCGAGTGGGTCGCAAGCGTACGATAGGGAAATCGAGACGCGGAGAATGGGTGGGTGGGTGTTTGGGAGTTTAACGTCCTTTTCCACTACGTACTGAGAGGGGCACGTCATTTATGTTATCGCTACGAGTCTTGCAAAAATTTCGCGGAATCAGTCTTTAGGGTAGACAAAATTGCAAATCGCGAAATGTTTATCGAAACATATACGGTAAATATCTGCGCATCAACTGAACAAAAAGAAAAGATAATCGAGGTTTTCGGGGTTTTTTTTGTTGTTGTTGTTGTTGTTTTTTTAAGAAATAAGTTTAAGAAATTACTTCTAAAAATCACGATCGACACCATTTATTTTAGCGCACCGCATATATTTTCCCCGAGAATAAAACTTACCGTTGATGTTTACATCTGTAAATATAGAATTTGGACAACAACAATATCAATTCGACAACCTTATCAGCGTGTACATTACTGACAGTGCCATACTTAATTAATTCCTCACTCAGTACAAATCTATCACAATTAATAGTCTTGTCACGCAACAACGACAACAAAATCTTCTCACGAGTGAACACTTTCCAAGCAAATGCTTAATATTGTCTCCTTCCTGCTTACAGCAATTTGCACATAAGAGAGTTAAGGTGTTGTCGCCGATGTGGTGGTGGACAGGGGCGTAGGAACCACGGGGGCCCTGGGGGCCCAGGCCCCCGTTCGATTTTTGGAAGGGGGGCCCGAATATCTTTGGGCCCCCCTTGCTTTTGATAAGAGGAGAGGGGGCCCACCAATGGTGGGGCCCCCGTGCTCTGCTGTCGCAGGACACAATCCTTGGCAGTCAACACACACACACACACACACACACACACACACACACACACACACACACACACACACACACACACACACACACACACCTCCCCCCCCTCACCCTTCTTCACCCCGGCCGTATGGCTCACCCGACTTAGTGGGCCCCCCTTCCTCTCAGCATCTTCCTACGCGCCTGGTGGTTGTGGTTGTCCAAAGTTATAAGTCAGTGCTGTTATTTTTTGTCAGACGGAGACGCGTTTGTTTGTTGTTTGTTTTGAGATCCATGCGTTGACGAGTACACGGGAGACTGCAGTGTGGACTTTGCCGGACAATGCTCGGATCCCATCGTAATGAAAGTCTGCGAGCTGACATGTGGCATCTGCAGTGAATACCATTTTCTTTTTCTTTGTTTTGTTCTTCTTATATATTATTGAAAGTGCGGGTGAGCCACTGGGAAACGCCAGTGATAGAAAGAATTATGCCCCTTTGAATACCGAGCGGAGTGGTGGTGGGGTGGGGTGAGGGGAGGGGTGGGGGGATTGACACACACACACACACACACACACACACACACACACACACACACACACACACACACACACACACACACACACACACACACAACGACAATGAGAAAGAAACTTTACCCCTAAAGTCTAAGTGGCAATTCAAATTTGTGCAGGTATTTTTGCCTTTAAGATAGATCAGCATTCATAACCAAAGACAAGCAGACAACACACACACACACACACACACACACACACACACACACACACACACACACACACACACACACACACACACACACACACAACGACAATGAGAAAGAAACTTTACCCCTAAAGTCTAAGTGGCAATTCAAATTTGTGCAGGTATTTTTGCCTTTAAGATAGATCAGCATTCATAACCAAAGACAAGCAGACAACACACACACACACACACACACACACACACACACACACACACACACACACACACACACACACACACACACACAGATCTAAAACTATTTTCACAAAAATGATCAGTTTCAACACACAGCCCTTCTGTACACGGGAATTGTAATGTCTATGCGTTTCTTTTTGTGCCCGTGTTTGCTTGGCGGCCGCAGACTGCACGGACAACTACCATGGAGACTGCGCTGCAGACTTCGCCGGACAATGCGACAGCCCTGTTGTACAGAAGATTTGCCCACGGACCTGCGGTCACTGTCAAAGTGAGTTAAGGAATTGGCATGTTGGCAGATTCTGATTGACAAGTCGGGGCAGCCAATCACAGAGCACCAACACTCCGATAGGCGAATCAAACAGGCGGGATTGTCTGTCGAAGTAGTGGGGCGGGAGGGGGGTGGGGGGGGTGTCTATGCCAGATGTCCTATCTGTCTTCTTTCAGCCTGTATTGTATTGATGGTAGGGAACCCTTGATTTTCTTGACAAAGCTGCTGTGAAATGGCAAAACACAGTAAATCCATGACGTCATTTTTATTTTTTTTTATTTTTATTTTTTTATTTTTTTTTGGGGGGGGGGGGGGGACAGACCATGGCGTCATTTTCTTTCAGCTTGAAATCAGCGCCCATCAAATGACGTCATGGACTTACCGTGTTGCGCCATTGCACGGCAGAGAGAAAGATGGGTTGCCATGGAGACTGATGATCGAATCAGAGGGCATGGCTACCACGGGGCCTGTGGGCTACATGCGAAATTGTCTCCCTGTTGTATCAAAAACAGATATTTGTGAGATTCCAGGGGCCCTGTGCATAAAACGAGCCTAGACTACTGCGAGACTTAACCCTAGTCTTAGACGTCTCATCCCATCCTCAGCTTATATTACTGTTTTGTTTTCACCTTGCATTAATCTCCGTTTATGCATCTCGTACTAATCTTTCAGTCTTAATTTACTCAAGCTAGTCTCGGCCTTTTGTCCCTAGTCTGTCTCCATGCATTCGATCCCAGACTTCTACTGGACTCGTAGCAATTTCGGATTTCCACGAGATTCTTAAAGCTGTATGTGAACGGACTCTAACGACAGACAAAACTAGTGACAACCTCAGTGATATTCATGATAATAAATCTTACGTGTGCGTGCGTGCGTGCGTGCGTGCGTGCGTGCGTGTGTGTGTGTGTGTGTGTGTGTGTGTGTGTGTGTGTGTGTGTGTGTGTGTGTGTGTGTGTGTGTGTGTGTGTGTGTGTGTGTGTGTGCCTGTGTCGCAGCCGCACTTGCTGCTACAACAACAATTCCAACAACTACAGCCGCGACCACCACCATCATCGGCATCACCACCATGGACACCACCACCATCGACACCACCACTGCCGCAAACAACCAGCCAGCTATGGCCTCGTCAACAGGCGAACGTAATAAGCACACGGGGCATGGTTCCTGTTTTGAGATCTAAATTATCAGTTCAGCCAAGGGCCTCTGCCAGTCTGATAGTCTGTTACAACGTGATCAGAACAACATTACTCGTACAATTAGCTGCCACGCTTGGGTCCACTGTGCCAATAAGGATCCTGAAGGGGGGTGGGGGGACGGGGGGGGGGGGAGAGAGATGGTCTAATAGCCGCTGCGCTACTGAATGGCCGTCATCGCTGTCACGGCGATGAAGCGTGGGTTCGAGCCCAGGTCGAGGTTGTGATATTATGTGATCCCGGTTTTTCCTGGCTGTTGCTCGGGGGTTTCTCTCCGGGTTATCCTGCGGTGCTCCCCCAGCAAAATTGAAGAAAAAACATAGGTATTAGATGGCGCTGCACCGCGGCGACGTGCTTCCCACGGGGAAAGCAGCCCGAATTTCCCGGGAGGGATATAAAAAAAAAAGCTGGAAAGCGTTGTGACAAACTGCATACTTTGAGAATCGAATCGCGAGCTCGCAAGGAAAGGTAAGTTATCTACATGGTAAATATCTTCAGTAGATTTCCTTCGTGTCTCTTAGTCTTTGTCTGGGCACAGCTATTGTTTGCAAACAATTGATAAACAAAAGAATCATCTTTTCCTGGTGTCCTACTGTTTACCGCAAACACCACTAAAACCACCGGAAATGTAGCGTTTTCTGTGTTTGCGGTGAATGGTACGACCGTGCTTATACTTCTACTGCGTTTTTAGCATATGTTTGCACGAGGTATGAATATTCATTACAACACCAACACCAACGCCACGCTAAATTTACATGTAGCCAGATTCTGATTGACAAGTCATGGCAGCCAATCGCAGGGCACCAATACTCAGGCGACACGTGTGGGATTGGCTGCCGGAGTATTGGAGGGTTCCTTACCAGAACGTCCTATCTCTCTTCTTTCTATCTGTATCGATGGCAGGGAACCCTTGATTTCCTTGACAAAGCTGCTGCATCATGACAATCCAAGGGTCTTTAGGGCGTTTAACGTCCTTTTCCACCACATACTAGTGATATCAAAGACGGGGCAACGATTAAAAAGCCAGCACAAATATTTGGCCCCAGCCGGGATGCGAACTCACGACCCGAGCATTAGAAGTCCAACGCTCTACCATTCGGCAGACGGGGCAACGATTAAAAAGCCAGCACAAATATTTGGGCCCCGGCCGGGGCGCGAACTCACGACCCGAGCATTAGAAGTCCAACGCTCTACCATTCGGCCAACCGGGCTCACCCATGACAATCCAAAGTGAATACGTTGGTCAGGGTCATTTTGTGGAAAAAGATCATGACGTCCATGTCTTTCCTCTTGAAATCACCCCTTTTTCCTATAACATCACATGGCGTACTTACCGTGTTGTGCCATTGCACAGCAGGAAGAAATCAGACTGGTTGCCATGGAGACTCAGAGGGCGTGGCTGCGGGCCTGTGGGCTACACGTTAATTGTATTGTGTTTTCAACAGCGTGCAAGGACAAGTACCTCGGTAACTGTCTGAGTGAGTTCCCGGATCAGTGTTCCGACGCCATTGTTCGTGACGTGTGCAAGCAGAGCTGTGGCTACTGTCATGGTGAGTTGGATAATCCGCACACAACATACATCCGCGAAAATAAACCGCCTCCGCTCCAGTACTGGGGTAACCGTAAAAGAGTCTGTGTTGTTTGTACGGCGTTATTCCTCAAATCACTAAGGGCTTCGTCAGACGTGGCGATACCAGCGGTAGAATGCACTCCCGGCCAGTTAAATCTTCTCTTCAAGGGCACCGAACCGCCCCTCAGTCGGCTTGCACACAGCCTAGATTCACCCACTTCACGGGTGCGACTTTGGGGGTGCTTTCTTTGGTATGACACGTCTTATGATGTAGATGATTACACGGCCGGCACCGCAGGTTCCGTAGTTCCCGGGCCTGGTTAGTGCCGGGATATTATGACAGGAAGCGTGGAATGCAGCCCTGTCCCGCAGTCTCAAACCACACGGACCTCCATAGCATCATCTTACCATCATCATCATCTTCATCTCCATCATCATGCATAATTTTTTTTTTTTTAAATGGCCCAGCTCTCGATCCCTCCGTGGATTCCACCCATTACCTGGGAGGAACACCACTGGAACTGGCAAAGAGTTGGGGCAGCAAAAAATCACTAAGAAGGAAAAAATCAAACACGCTCGGTGACAAGGAAAGGGGACAGTTCTGAACAACTTTGTGGTCAACGTGCTATTTCACAGTGTGCACAGAAGCGGTGAGTTGTCTCCCTTGCCACAACAAGCACGCATTTTTCGTGGCAGAGCACAAAGTTGCCACGAAACATGCATGCATGTTGTGGTTCTGTGTATGCACGGGGGGGGGGGGGGGACAACTCATGCAGGCAATACTCTCTGAAACAGGCTGAAAATGTACTGTGCTGGTGAATGCGACAGAACTCACCGCTTCTGTGCACACTGTGAAATATCACGTTGACCACAAACGGGTGTTCAGAACTGTTCACTTTCTTTGTCACCGAGCGCGTTCCGTTTTTCCTTCTTAGTGATTAGTTGTCTCGGCTCAGGTCTCGGTTAGCCTGTTTCGGGTCATTACAGAGGGTAAGCGTAGTGAAACCCGATGGAACAGAGTCAAGTTGGGTTTGGTTCATACTGGCCCTGTCGTGCCCCTGTTTACGGTCGATGGTCGGCCGCTGCTTCGATCTGTGCACGCCTCTGCTCTATGGCAGAACGACCGAGGCTACTGTCTCATGCGACCTACGTCTCGGACCGCTTACTTACAACTTGTGATCTTCCGAAGATCTCTCCTCAGTCGAATCACGGCACACGGCAGTGTTTGACGCGAAATAAAGCCACCGCGAGGCCCTGAGGGACGCATACTTCTGAATATATGTGCATGAATTTTGCTTTAGTGAATGTTGTGAGTTTTCCTTTCCATTGTAAAGCGCTGTAATCCCACTCAGTGGTTTAGTAGTAGTAGTAGTAGTAGTGGTGGTAGTAGCAGTAGTAGTGGTAGTAGTAGTAGTAACAGTAGTAGTAGCAATAGTAGTAGTAGTGGTAGTAGTAGTAGTAGTAGTGGTGGTAGTAGCAGTAGTAGTGGTAGTAGTAACAGTAGTAGTAGCAATAGTAGTAGTAGTGGTAGTAGTAGTAGTAGCAAAAGTAGTAGTAGTAGTAGCAGTAGTAGTGGTAGTAGTAGTAGTAGCAGTAGTAGTGGTAGTAGTAGTAGTAGCAGTAGTAGTGGTAGTAGCAGTAGTAGTATTTTGTATCAGCAATAATAAAAGTACAATCTTTAAACGACCCCCCCCCCCCCCCCCCCGTCCAAAAAAAAAAAAAATAAACGGGGGAAAAAAATAGTATCATATATGGCGTTTTCATCGGGGGATGTGATGCATGAAAACCGGTTAAGTCGCCTAGTCTGAGACTTACTTCTAGTCGGGACTATATTACCGTTTTGACCCAGAATTGCCATAGCCTCCGCTCATACATCTCGCGCTAGTCTTTTAGTCTCAGCGTAGTCTCTGACTTACGTTCCTGTCTATCTCCATGCATCGGAACCCAGGTGTTTGTTTGTTTGTTTGTTAGTTTGCCATACTGCTTTCAATTTTCGATTATCTCTTCAAAACCCATGCAAAAATCGCATTTTTACTTGAAATCATCAGACCACTAGAAGCCACTTCGAGCCACTATTACGCAATCTGCAGCGGGCTCGCGCCTAGCAGGAAGGCCCACGCCTTGCGTAATAGTGGCTTGTTCTTTTCAACCAGTTTTATCATATAGCGGGCAGGAGGTGGTCCTGCTAGGGCTTTTAGGAATTATAGAGGCGCTACAGTCTTGTTTCAGTTTTTAACGGGTTGTGTTTCATTTCATTTCATTTCAGGTACAACGATTCCCGACCCAATGATGGGCTGATTTCCCCCAGACGTAAACCCAAAGAGTGTTTTGTCCAGTTTAATATCCGGTCGTATTTTCCAGAGAAACAGAATGTTGTAAATTGTTGTAAACTGTTGACGGTGAAACACGGGCGGTGATGCGTGGGCGGTGATGCGTGAGAAATATTGAAATTAAAGAGTTAAAAGGCTGTTTTCGGAAGCGTTCGTGTCGATTAAACACACACACACACACACACACACACACACAAGCACACACACGCACGCACGCGCACACACACACGCACGCACGCACGGGCGCACACACACACACTGACACGCACGCACGCAGCGCGCGCGCGCGCACACACACACACACACACACACACACACACACACACACGGGCGCTTTTCGTTCTCTCTCTCTGTGCGTGTGTGTGAGTGAGTGTGTGTGTGTGGAGAGAGAGAGAGAGAGAGAGATTCGTCCAGCGACCTAGAAAGATATTTACATTTCGATTTTTTTCCCCTGAGGGGTGGGTGGGTGGGTGTTTGGGAGTTTAACGTCCTTTTCCACCACAATTTTTTTTCCTGAGGAGCGAACCCTGGCTTTCTAGTCGAGAAAAGAAAAAAAAAGAGCGTACACCTACCAATCTTGATCGCGAATATCGCGAACTCTAAGTTAGGTGTTATCGTGTTTTCATACCTGCCGTTGCTAAAAACTACTATTAACTTACCAACAAAATCAGGAATAACACGAAAAACAAACAGATTAATGCACAAATAAAACAACAACAAACAAACAAACAGCGAACAGATGTTGCAAACACACGTACACACATATTCAGGGGCGCCGGAAGATGTCGGGGGGAGGGGGGGGGGCAGAATCTCAGAGGGGGGAAACGCCAGAGGGGGAAACGCCAGAGCCAGTGAAAGGAAGGACGTTGCCCGGAGAAAGTGAAAAGGGGGGGGGGGGGGGGGGGGGAGGGGCGTGAGCCAGTGAAAAGAAGGACGTTGCCCGAAGAAAGTGAAAAGCGCGGGGGGAGGGGGGGGGGGGAGTGATTATCAGACGACTTTCTCCCAAGTCGTTTTGATATTTCATGCAACGGCTAAACTGAGTTCTCTGTTGGGTGCGATGAGGGAGAGAGCAGGAAGAGGGATAGCGGGAAGGGAGGTGGGGGGGGGGCAAGACCATGGCTTTGCCCCTCCCCCCCTCTTGCCATAGTCACCTGATTTTCCAGGGGGGAGGGGGGGGCAAAAAGATACTCTTGCCCCCCCCCCCCCTGCTTGGGTACAGGGGGGGGGGGGGCTCCGGCGCCCCTGATATTGTCTATTGATTTCAAGTGCACACAAAAAAATTTTCTTCTAAAAGTCAATAATAATCAATAAACACAAAAAGAGATGTATAAAATAGCAAGCAAACAGTCGGCATGCACTTAATCAGACAAAATTGCTACCATGTAATATACCAGTGTTAAAAGTGAAGAAAAAAAAGCCTTATAATATTAATGACTTCACGCTTTACTTGTGACATGGAGTATTTAAATAAGAGAGAGAGAGAACGAACGAACGAACTTTGTTTTCCAACGGTAGTGATTTAACCAAACAATGAATAATTTTCAATCAGCCCTTGAGAGAGAGAGAGAGAGAGAGAGAGACCTCCAGCGACCTAAAAAGATAATTCTTTTTTCGATATTTTCCAAAGGTTTTGCCCTGGTTCTCGAGAAGAGGCAGGATAGCCTAGCTAGGACTAGAGATACACCTGAGGTCCTGACAATCTTTTCCTCGGGCTGTTCTCTACGACACATATCCCTGTGTACTCGCCCACACGACCTTTCGCTTCTGACGGGCAGGTTGGCTTATTCAGATTTCCGAAATCATGACCAGCGTTCTAGTCACATTGCAGTTTCTCGTACTTGGATTCCTAGGTAAGTGTGTGTGTGTGTGTGTGTGTGTGTGTGTGTGTGTGTGTGTGTGTGTGTGTGTGTGTGTGTGTGTGTGTGTGTGTGTGTGTGTGTGTGTGTGTGTGTGTGTGTGTGTGTGTGTGTGTGTGTGTGTGTGTGTGTGTGTGTGCGTCGCTGCTGTGCTGTACCACCCAAACTACCTATCCTGGTTTTTTTTTCTTGTTAATATTTCTTATTTTGAATTTTGCCGTGGAAGGAAAGCCAGAGGACCCTACAGAGAGACCCCCAACGGGCAGCCCCGTCCTTTTACATGTTTCGTGAATTTATAGGACAGTATACCAATTCTGTCATGATGATAGGTCGTTCTCTGCTGTGTTTGCAGTATCCAGCATCACACCCCGACGTCATTTGTTTCGGGTTTTGCGTGTACAAGGGGGCACGAAAACTGTTTCCAGTACTTTCTTTATTGACAACATGCTGGATGTCATTGTTTAATCTCCGCTGAACATCTCCAATAGAAACAAAATGGAGAGAGAGAGAGCGTTTGTGTGCGCACGCACAGCAAACATGACACAACGACTGTGAGGACAGCAGGTCACTGAATGGAAACAACATATTGGGCTGAAGACCATCTTGTTTTAATGAAACCAGAGACACATTCTCTACAGCCAGTATCAGCGATTTTGAGATCTAAACTGGATTCACCTGCGATGTCGGGGAGCCGGGGTGGTCGAATGGTAGAGCGTTGGACTTCTAATGCTCGGGGCGTGAGTTTGATCCCGGCTGGGGCCAAATATTTGTGCTGGCTTTTTCATCCTTGCCCCGTCTTTGATATCACCCTATGTGGTGGAAAAGGACGTTAAACCCCCAAACACCCACCCACCTGCGATGTCAACTGAGGTACGGTTTACATCAAAACTAAAAGACCGACCACACACACACACAGAACTCACTGCAGCGGAGAAGTGCGTTCAGGTGCACCATGCCCGCCAGTCAGTAACAATGACGCCATTCTCAGAGTTACACTTGCAATGCACGCGGCGCGCGTTTGTGCCACAAAACTTGCCTTTGAACGTGGAAATTTTGGCCCGTTCGATAAAGTTTTTCCCATTACTATGGAAACAGCATTAAAAAAAAAAAAAACCGTAAGATACTCCTGCGCAGATATCGTAGTACTAGAGGTTTCCTCGTGAGGTAGGCCGACAACGCGTGCTCTAGTGTCCCCCAGTTGAATTGAACCCTACCCTGTCATAATCTGTGACACTGAGTGTCCCGCTTTTGAAGCTGACAACAGAAGTTGAATTTTGGCACAGGCATGTGGGACCGTACTCATGGTTTCAGTCCACGGTTTAGGTTGATAAAAAAAAAACTCGGCTGTCTTGTCAGAAGCGAGAGAGAGAGAGTGTGTGTGTGTGTGTGCGCGCGCGCGTGCGTACACTGCGTGCGTACATGCGTTCGTGTGTGTGTGTGTGTGTGTGTGTGTGTGTGTGTGTGTGTGTGTGTGTGTGTGTGTGTGTGTGTGTGTGTGTGTGTGTGTGTGTGTGACCTGGTCGGGGGAGGGGGAGCGTTGGAGGAGGGAGGATACGGGCGACCCTCTCCTTTTCACTCTAAGGTCGATGTTCGCTCCGTGGGGAAACAAAATTCAGACGTAATTTATATCTTTTGGGTCGCTGGGCGAATATTGTTATAAGGCAAAGACCCGACTGACGCTGAATAACGCTCCACGAAAATACGTTTCGGTTTTTGTTTCCGGCCCTACAGCGAACCCTGACCCTCGAAAAGAAACACAGGAGAGCTGCCCCCCACTATCCAGCTCTAAAATCACACTGTCCCGGAGAAACTGGGACAGGGGAGTTTATCTCGCGTGTTACGCCGTAATAACCCAGCAAGACTAAGGAGCGAACGGTCCCTTGTATAAATGTGCAAGACTTGGGTACTGGTCCACAAATGCTTCCACCTTATCGGGTCTTGACCTAGTGACCTCTGAGATACAGTCTTTCCTGCTGTAATGGTACGTCATTGTCGCTGGTATAGTTCTGGAGGTATGGTACGCGTTGTACCTTCTTTTTTTTAACCGGCTGCACTGGCATCGTATGCCGCGTAGCCTAACTCAGTAGTTCGGGCAAACCTCTTTGATTCAAAATCCCCGAGGGTAAGGGCTGGAGACTAAGTGTTTTTGGTCGCTATGCCTTTCTCTTCTTAATAATAACAATAATGACGATGATAGATATGCGTATTAATTTGGTGTTTACCTAACGTCTTGCCTCAAAGCGCCGCGAGCTGAAGAAGACACGCACGCTCACATGAATCACACGCATTTTCTAATACACCGGACATAAACACGCCTTACAATGACGTGATTCGAGTGGTCAGCTGAGCTATTTCCGAAGTGGAGGAGGCGGGGGGGGGGGGAAGAAGGGGGAGCACGTGGACTAGAGAGAACCCCCGAAGGTCGGCCCAAATAAACAGTGCGACACGCTTATTTTCTTTCTATTTTTTTTTTCTTTCATACTTTGATTTTTTCTTTTTCTTTTTTTTTTAAATCCAAAGTGGGACTCGAACCCCAGCCTCTCGCATTAGTGTCAGGAAACGGTACCATCGACAGATTTACATCCAGTAGGCCTAATCCATACAAGGGCGCCCTACCCCTACTCCTATCTTTGATATACGCTACGGATAACGTATTTTGTGTGTTTTCGTGTTCGTGTTCGTGTGTGTGTGTGTGTGTGTGTGTGTGTGTGTGTGTGTGTGTGTGTGTGTGTGTGTGTGTGTGTGTGTGTGTGTGTGTGTGTGTGTGTGTGTGTGTGTGTGCAGTGTTGGTAAGGGCAGGTCCCTGTTACCATGGCGACAGCTGCCATCACAACACCTTCGACCTAGCGGGATGTGTAGCGGGGGACTACAGGTGTCAGCACAATGAGGTAATGTGAGGTACTTTTCACTCAAAAGCACCCCCCCCCCCCCCACCAATCCCTACCGACTTCCCCTCTCCCTCCCCCCCCCCCCCCGCCCCATGCCTTCCCCCCCCCCCCTCCTTGTTTGCAGTGTATTCCTAAGGGAACAGTCGATTCGCGCCTAAGGGCCTGAAACCGATTTGTACTAATGCGTTGATACAATCTGAAGACGTGCATATGCTCATCTTTTAAAAATAACGACTTGAAGTTTTTGAAGCGTCGTTGAAATTTTTGAAGCGTCATAGCAACGGGAAATGGTTGTCCATTTTGATTCCCCCCCCCCCCCCCCCCTTACACCTTCCAGACCCCCCCCCCCCCTACCTGCACCCCTCCCCTTGCCCGCCCCCCCCCCCCTCTATCTGCTGGGCAATGATCGGTCGGTATTTCTTTTTTTCAGGTGTGTGTCTTGGTGGTTAGCGGCCACGACACGAAAGCTGATTGTCAGGACAAAGCTAATACGCATGTAAGACTTATACGCATTATTTATGTACACTCTATTTATTTTGACTCGCATTTGTAAGACACAAAAATCCACACCAAGTTCCTGCCCACCTTAGAATCCATAGCCACCATATCAGGGGAGCCGGGGTGGCCGAATGGTAGAGCGCTGGACTAATAATGCTCTGGTCGTGAGTTCGTATCCCGGCTGGGGCCAAATATTTGTGCTGGCTTTTTCATCGTTGCCCCGTCTTTGATATCACCCGTATGCGGTGGAAAAGGACGTTAAACCCCCAAACACCCACCCACCCACCATATCGTTGCGAGGGTTTTTGAAGAAAAAAATATGCTATCCACGCAGTTTATTTCCTTTAAGCCAGTGCGTGTGTGTGTGTGTGTGTGTGTGTGTGTGTGTGTGTGTGTGTGTGTGTGTGTGTGTGTGTGTGTGCGTTCAAGTTCGTGCGTGCGTGCGTGCGTGCGTGCGTGCGTGTGTGTGTGTGTGTGTGTGTGTGTGTGTGTGTGTGTGTGTGTGTGTGTGTGTGTGTGTGTGTGTGTGTGCGCGTGCGTGCGTTCAAGTTCGTGCGTGCGTGCGTGCGTGCGTGCGTGCGTGTGTGTGTGTGTGTGTGTGTGTGTGTGTGTGTGTGTGTGTATGTGTGTGTGTGTGTGTGTGAATTATGGATCTTGTAAACATGACTTGTAATAGAGGTAGAGTGGTATAAATTTGATTTTGCAATTCAGGACTGTGAAAATAAGATGCATCACAATGACCCACACTGTGACCCAGCCACCGGGGCGGGCGGACAACATGAGTGCCACTACTGCTGTGCTGACGATCAGTGCATGAAAGGTAGGAACGAAGATTCTTGTTTTCATTCCTTAAGGTCCATAATAGGGTAATGGAGGATACTTATGTCACACACACACACACACACACACACACACACACACACACACACACACACACACACACACACACACACACACACACACACACACACAGAGTGTCATATAGTTCCACTCGCCATAAACAAACAAACAAATAAAAATAGAAAGGTTAAGTTACACTTTTTTTCCTGTTTCCTAAAATTCGAGAATGGTTGAAGGTGGATTTTACTTTTCGGATCTGGACACAAACTAAATTTCCCCGCTCCATCCTTACCGAGGGACACTCTAATGTTAACTGAAAATTATCTCCTAGGAGCCCAAGCAAAACTCGCAATCTTACTTGAGATCTTCAAATCACCAGGAGCCACTTCAAGCCACTACTGATTACGCAATCTGCAGCCGCCGGTCTCGGGCCTAGCGGGGAAGGCCCACGCCTTGTGTAATAGTGGCTTGAAGTGGCTGCTACTGGTGTGCGGGGTGTGGTCTGGTCCTGGGCTGTTAAGAGTTATCGCCGATACCGTCAATATCGCAAGCGGTTCTCTCTTCGGTTACCCAGCCTGACTCGGGCCAGGCACACGCATCCGTCGAATTCCCCAAATTCCCACTAGATCAACATACGTTTGTATCAGGGTCCACTGTGACGTCGCTAACTGCGGACTGTTACTAACTGCATAAAGTTGTAGGCGCATGTGGGAAATAAGGAGCACTCCCCGCACTCCTCATCTCGTTATACACATCAGTTCCGGCGGGACCGCTGTCGTCTGCTGCAATGCCTTTCCCCCCTTTGCCCCACCGATCTTACATACCCTTTTATTATACTGAACAAGGCTTTTGTGGGATTAGCAGCTGCAGCTGCAGCGCTGAAATAGCAAAAGCATGAGAATGATGGAGAGAAGCATGGCTCGCGAATCACGCGCCTGTACCTCGCGCGCGCTCGAGGTCAAGGTCAGCACCGCATCAGTTCGGGAGTTCTCATTAAATTATCACGGAACGCAAATGGCCTTGTTGCCGATTCTCGTTATAGCGCGTGAACATGCGTGAACGTGCGCGATTTTGGACCGAGACAAGGCTTGATAGACTCGGCATGTGGGCTACTCGAGTCACACACGATGCCGCACTACCACTGCGTTGCGATCGGCTGCCAAAATGGCTCGAGCAAATCAGATAAGCAGGAGAAATTCCCAGAGACGGTCTTACCTAATAGATGGTGAGATCGTTCAGTTTGAGCCCTTTTCTTCAAAAGTTTCAAGAAATTTGTGGATAAAAGCGATTCGAAGGCAGAACGCCGACTCGTCTCGGTGGCCTAGCGTGTGCAGCCGCCATTTCGTCGGGAACAAGCGGACAATTTCTGTCCCGGTACCTACATTGTTTGAACACAATCGTTATGGAACCAAAAATCAAGAAAGAAAGACTTTCATTTCCAAGCAAAAGTTCAGTTCGCACTGATAAACAGCCAAAGTGCTTGAATAAAAATTAGTGGCAAGCCACAAGTCACAGGTCGACTTGACCTTTACACCGCCTACCTCTCGGTTGAAGCGACTGCCGATCTGCTTCAAGGGCTAGAGTGATAAGCTGCGCTTTTGTGTAGCCACTTAAACGCACGCCCCTGTCTTTCAGATATTTTTTCAGTTCAGGAACTTTCATTGATTTAATTTTATCGCGAACATCTTCGCCGGTCGAAACGCTCACGTTGCTCGCCATCGCATGCGTAGCCCACCTCAGGTGGACCGTTCGCGTCTCCGGCGCTGGAGAGCACCCGACTCTTCGTAACCGGCAACAGCGGTATTATTAAACTACGTTATGTTTGCTGCTTTTATTGATCAACAAATCCTTAGGTGGAGGCGTGTTAACATTATCATTGTGATTTAATTACCAAATTAGTGATGTATCCCAGTTATCATCAGTTTCTGCGATCTGTCTGCAGTTAGCGACAGTCTGCAGTTAACGACGTCACAGTCCATTTCCCTAAAACAATCTTGCTGTATGTTTGTACGTGATGTAATGGAACATTTTTGCCATTGTCAGGCGCCCAGAGAGCCCCTATAGGGGGCAGAGAGCCAAACGTATCCATTTTTTTTTACTACTTCATTATCCCTTTTGCCGGGGAAATTCGGGCTGCTTTCCCCGGGGGAAGCGCGTCGCCGCGGTGCAGCGCCACCCAATACCTATCCTATATTTTTTTTACAATTTTGCTGGGGGAGGAGAGCCGGATAACCCGGAGAGAAACCCCCGATGAGCAGCCCGGTAGCCAGGAAAACCGGTATCACATATCACAAGCTGGACCTGGGCTCGAACCCACGCTTCATCGCCATGACATGACAGTAGCGCAGCGGCTACATCCGACGCATTATTATTATTATTATTATTACAGCCTTCACAAAAAGTTAAGGACCACTTGCAAATATCATTCAACTTTTCTCGTGGTGGCATGCTGGTGTAGTGCTGAACATCGCTAAAACGGCGGCTTATGAAGGCAAACAAATGAGCACAATTCATAACCAGGGATGCATTCTTTGACCTGCATCTCATTTTTGCCGTGCAAAAAGCCCCAGGTATCGCTCACTGAACACTGAAACTCGGTCTAGTTTTGCCGAGATTGCAGATTTTCAAACGCGCCAAGCATGCTGTGTGACGCGCACGTGCCATCCACACAGTGGTCGCCATGTTCACTAATCACCCCTTAAACTTGCTACCGAATTTTACGGGAAAATCTTATTCGTTTATTTTTTCTGATTTATTGAAACTGTCACCCATTATGTTGACTGGTCCTTAACTTTTTGTGAAGACTGTATTATTATTATTACCACTATTATTATTAAAGGTCTGGCGCCACCACGGTCAACGCAAGCGACACTGACCCCGCCTGTGCCACAGACGGCGCCCAAGGGCAGCTGCTACACGTCACCTTGTCACCATGGAGACGACTTTGCCACGTGCTCTTCGGGGGACTGGGGGTGTGGCTCGGACCAGGTGAATTAATCGTTCATCGCAGCCTAGATGTTGTCCATGGGGGCCCGTATGTAGAACTCGAGGTTAATTTAACCCACAGCTACGGGCCTAACCCAGACTAGGACAAAAGAAACCCCAAAACAAAATTAAATTAAAAAAAAAGAAGCGAAGAAAAAAGGCAAAAATCCTTCTATCACGGCATGGGCACACTGCTGGAATGGACCCGCTTCCTGATTTAAAAAAAAAAATTTACCCCTAGAGCTAGTTTAGTTTGAGGTTAGACTAACCCGGGGCTAAACTCCCTAACCCCGATTTTTACATGCGGGCCCAGTTCGTGCAGAAATTTAAAGGTCTTTAAAACACACACACACACACACACACACACACACACACACACACACACACACACACACACACACACACACAGCGTGTTTCTACAAACTATCCGAACTAGTCTCCGTGATGATGATGATTATGATGATGATGATGATTTTACTTTTTACAGTATTGCAGTCTACATTTTGGCGGGAACGGTGATATACATATGGACTGCCATGCTCGAACCGACATTCAGGTATACTAAATGTCCCCAAATTCCATTTCACTTGCTAGTTAAGTTCATTTCGTTTCTATTTCGAGTTACGGCCCACGAAAGGCCCATTTTGCCATGTTCTAGAAATGACCGGAAATCTGCCAGCGAAACCAGCTCTCAACGAATAAAAAAGAGGGGAGGATAAGCAGCCTTGCAAAAACATGGGCGTATCATATCACACACTCAATGGATTAAGACTAGGGATGATACAATTTGCGAAAGAATGCGCATCACATAATTATCCCACTCATAGAACTTGAACTGATTTGGTGCGAACTGAACTAACTTAAACTGCAGTAAGTTGGTTTGAAATGACTTTGGTTGAACTGATTTGAATTAGTTGCATTGCACTGATCGAGTTCGTGACAACAACAATCACTACAAATTAACTAGCACACTCGCAAAAACAAGGGTGGGTGGGTAGGTGTTTGGGAGTTTAACGTCCTTTTCCACCACATGAGGGTGATATCAAAGACGGGACAACGAGAAAAAAATATATTTGGCCCCAGCCGGGATTCGAACTCACGACCCGAGCATTGTCGCAAAAACAAAACTCACTACAGACTAGCACACTTGCAAAAACAGGGTACCTCAAATAAACACCAAACACGACCCCCACGCTTAATCTGTGTCTGTCTCAACACTTCCTCCCAGAATGTCCCAAGTACTGGAAACGCAACAATCAACAAACTTTCCTTTCAGTATAAACATACAGATCTACTTCTTCATGGCAACACTGACCTCACTTCCATTGTCAGTTAACCCACATATTTTTCATACAGTTCTAGAGTTTATCGCACTTTCGGCACGTGTTTCTTAGCCACATAAATAAATACATTAATACATGTATACTATGATCGACTGTGGCAGCTGACCGCCGTTGATATATGAAAATGCTCACTGACAAAATGAGATCTACCCCTCCCCCCCCCCTCTCTCTCTCTCTCTCTCTCTCTCTCACATAATTCGTGAACCACCGTTGCAAAGGTTGCTTTAATGGAATTTTTATTGAGCATGTCCTAAAAGAGCATGTCTTGTTTATGCTCAAACTGTTTTTCTGTACTTTCTCCAGTGCAACAAAATAAATCTGTTAAAAAAAAATCTGTATCCTTACGCCAGCATGGACTGATGTTGAGATGGTTTGAACTGAATGGCATCAACTCTTGCAGCACTGCCAAACTGGATTGTCACATAACCACGGACAATGTGACCCGTATGTTCCTGGCCAAGGGGACTGTCGCTACTGCTGTCTTGACGAGGACTGTATAAATTCGAACGTGCTCGGTCTCCAACCTGCCAACACAACAGCGGCAGCGTCCACGTCAGGTGTGCACTAGTGGGCAAACAAAATGGGCTGGGGTTATTCCGGTGCTATGCCGGTTCAGTCATAGCACCCTCGTTCAGCGGTTTTCCACGCCATAGCACCGCGTTTGTTGGTTTTTGTTTGTTTGTTGTTTGTGTTTGTTGTTTGTTTGTTTTTTGTGTGGGTTTTTTTTTTTTTTTGGTATGTTTTTTGGTATGTGTTTTGTTGGTTTTTTATTTTTTGTTGTTGTTTGTTTGTTTGTTTGTTTGTTTGTTTTGGGGGGTTGTTGTTTTTATTGGTGGGTTTTTTTGTTTTTGTGTGTGTGTATGTGTGTGTGTGTGTGTGTGTGTGTGTGTGTGTGTGTGTGTGTGTGTGTGTGTTTTGGGTTTGTTTGTTGGCTCACTTGTGTAACAAAGTGAGTCTATGTAATAACCCTCCGTCGTCTGTCTGTGTGTCTGTCTGTCTGTCTGTCTGTCTGTGTGTCTGTCTGTCTGTCTGTGTGTCCGCAGTAAACCTTAACACTGGCATTTTCTCAGAAACTATGAGCAGCAGAGGCACCAAACTTGGCAAGCTGATAGACAGCCATAAGACCTTTCACAACATACTATAATGATTGACCTTGACCCAAGGTCAAGGTCACTAAAGCTGTCTGTTTGGAAATTTTACATTGACATTTTCTCAGAATTTAGAAAAGCCAGAGACATCAAACTTAGCATGGCGATGGATATTGACAACACCTTTACTGACATACCTGTATTAAGTGACTTTGAATCAAGGTCAAGGCCATACAAGCTGTTTTGCGGAAAACCTTCCAAAACCTTAACATTGGCATTTTCTCAGAAACAATGAACAGCAGAGGCACCAAACTTGGCAAGCTGATAGACAGCCATAAGACCTTTCAAAACATACTATAATTATTGACTTTGACCCAAGGTCAAGGTCACTAAAGCTGTCTGTTTGGAAATTTTACATTGGCATTTTCTCAGAATTTAGAAAAGCCAGAGACATCAAACTTAGCATGGCGATGGATATTGACAACACCTTTACTGACATACCTGTATTCAGTGACTTTGAATCAAGGTCAAGGCCATACAAGCTGTTTTGCGGAAAACCTTCCAAAACCTTAACATTGGCATTTTCTCAGAAACAATGAACAACAGAGGCACCAAACTTGGCAAGCTGATAGACAGCCATAAGACCTTTCAAAACATACCATAATGACTGACCTTGACCTAAGGTCAGGGTCACTAAAGCTGTCTGTTTGGAAATTTTACATTGGCATTTTCTCAGAATCTAGAAAAGCCAGAGACATCAAACTTTGCATGATGATAGACATTGACAACACATTTACTGACATACCTGTATTAAGTGACTTTGAATCAAGGTCAAGGCCATACAAGCTGTTTTGCGGAAAACCTTCCAAAACCTTAACATTGGCATTTTCTCAGAAACAATGAACAGCAGAAGCACCAAACCTGGCTTGCTGATAAACAGCAGCAAGACCTTTCAAGACTTACCATTTTGAATGACCTTGACTGAAGGTCAAGGTCGTCAAAGATGTGTAATTGGAAATTTAAAATTGCCATTTTCTCAGAATGTAGTGGTACCAGAGGCATCAAACTTTGCATGGCATGATAGACATTGACAAAACCTGTACTGGCATAACCTGTACTGGCATACTTGTATTCAATTTCCTTGGGTCAAGGTCAAGGCCATTCAAGATGTTTTGTGGAGACTTTAACGTTAGCATTTCCTTGGAAACAACAAACAGCAGCAAGGCACAATGATAGGCAGCAAAGAGACCTATGCAGACATACCCATTTGAGTGACCTTGACTCAAGGTCAAGGTCATTACAGCTGTCTGTTGTAAAATTTTACATTGCCATTTGTACAGAAACTACAAAAATTAGAGTTATCAAATTTGGCATAATGATAGTCACTGATAACCTCTTCACTTACAGATCTCATTTGAATGACCTTGACCCAAGGTCAAGGTCATAGAAGCTGTCCTGGGAAAACTGTTATGTTGCCATTTGCTGTTTTCTTAGGAACTATGAACACAAGACACCTTATTTCGTGAAAGCTAGTGATAAGAGCTTTAGAAACATACTCTTTTGAATGACCTTGACCCATCTCACAAGTGAGCCAAGGAGGCTTTGCTCCTCTAGTTTTGTTTTGTTTTGTTTTTGTTTGTTTTTTGTTTTGTTTTTTTTTGGGGGGGGGGGGCGTGTCTTTTTTCTCTTCTCTTCTCTTCTCTCTCTCCAACCCTGTACCATCGGGTTTCACTACGCTTACCCTCTGCACTGACCCGAAATCCGGCTAGCCGAGACCTGCGCGGCCGATGCAAGTGATACCTAAGAAAGAAAAAACAAAAATACTCGGTGAATACTCAAACTTTGTGGTCAACGTGGTATTTCACAGTGTGCACAGAAGCGGTGAGTTCTGTCGCATTCACCAGCACAGTACATTTTCAGCCTGTTTAGAGATTATTGCCTGCATGAGTTGTCTCCCTTGCCACCAAAAGGCACGCATTTTTCGTGGCAGAGCACAAAGCTGCCACTAAAAATGCATGCATGCTGCAGTTATGTGTATGCAATTCATGCAGGCAATAATGTGCGTGTGTGTGCGTGTGTGTGTGTGTGTGTGTGTGTGTGTGTGTGTGTGTGTGTGTGTGTGTGTGTGTGTGTGTGTGTGTGTGTGTGTGTGTGTGTGTGTGTGTGTGTGTGTGTGTTTCAGCGGAACCATGCGTTGACGAGTACACGGGAGACTGCAGTGTGGACTTTGCCGGACAATGCTCGGATCCCATCGTAATGAAAGTCTGCGAGCGGACATGTGGCATTTGCGGTGACTATTTTTTTTTCTGTTGTTAAGTTGTTGTTGTTGTTGTTGTTGTTTGAACCAACTAATTTCACAGGCGGGTGAATTACCGGGAAACGCCAATGATGGGAAGAGTTAGGCCCCTTTGAACGCCGGGCGTGGTGGTAGTGGTGAGGTGTGTGTGTGTGTGCGTGCGTGCGTGCGTGCCTCTGTGTGTGTGTGTGTGTGTGTGTGTGTGTGTGTGTGTGTGTGTGTGTGTGTGTGTGTGTTGGGGTGGAAGGGGTATATAGGTGTGCGTGTAGGCAGTCTTAAGACACACGCGCGCACACACGCACGCACGCACGCACACACACACACACACACACACACACACACACACACACACACACACACACACACACACACACACACACACACACACACACACACACACACACACACACACACACAGATAATACCACACACTTACAGTTCCATTGACATTAGGAGGCTAACTTGGTAAAAAATCTTGGTGGTACATGTAATTCAATAGGTCAACTTACATAACTGAAGACAAACAAACGAACAAAAGAAATAACACAAAACCCACAAAAAAAAATCCGGAAAATAAAACTTTCGAAAACACACACACACACACACACACACACACACACACACACACACACACACACACACACACACACACACACACACACACAAAACAGCAGTTTCAACACGCATTGCTTAATGTTCGCAGGAATTGTAACGTTTATGCGTTTCTTTTTGTTTGCTTGGCGGCGGCAGACTGCACAGACAACTACCATGGAAACTGCACTATAGACTTCGCCGGACAATGCGACAGTCCTATTGTACAGAAGATTTGTCCACGGACGTGCAAATCGTGCCACAGTGAGTCAGGAATTATCTCCCCCTTGTATTAAAAACAAAAAGCGGCTATTCGTGAGATACCAAAATTCTTTCGGTCTCGCCCAATTCACTTGCAAGTGAAGTGACGCGTTTGTATGAAACAGACTATAGCAATAAAATCCCGCGAGAGTCTTAACGATTCATATATGAAACGGAATATAACTACAGAAAAAGTAGTAATGATGGCAATTACGATCGTTTTAACAGTGTAGGAACTTCATCTAAAAATCCACCTCAGCCGTGAGGTAACTCGGGCAATGTCCTTAAGGCTTATGACAGGAGACGTTTTTGTTCGAACCAACATGTAGAACAGCCTAAAACACGCCACGGAAAAAATAAGGAAAAGGCATGTTATAGCCGCATGTTACACAAGAAACACGGAATAACACCATGTTCGCAGTTTGTTCGGACTAAAACACTCCCGTATGACGTCCGGACACCTGTGCTGTACACCAAAAAGCACGTGATTTTTCGGCTTGGTCCCAGGACTGGATAATAAATCTGTTATTAACAATAACTGAGTATTGTGTAGGCGCTTTACCTAATTTCTTCAACTGGCTCAAAGGGCTGTGAGCTGAGCCCAACACGCACGCTCACGTGAATCACGAACATTCTCTCACACGCACTAGACATGAACACATTACAATCACGTGGTGCGATGTGTCCGTTCAGCAATTTAAGTTTCGGAATTTAGAGTTGCATTTATTTTTAAATTTTGTGGGCTGAACATTTCCAGATCTTACGAGTGTGTGTGTGTGTGCGTGCGTGCGTGCGTGCGTGCGTGCGTGCGTGCGTGTGTGTGCGTGTGTGTGTGTGTGTGTGTGTGTGTGTGTGTGTGTGTGTGTGTGTGTGTGTGTGTGTGCGTGCGTGCGTGCGTGCGTGCGTGCGTGCGTGCGTGTTACAGCTGTACAAGCTGCCAAGACTACCACTCCAGCAACCGTTCCTGCTGATGACACCACCACAGACATGGCCACCACTTCCGGTACCACCGACATCATCACTGCCACCGATCCCCAGCCGTCAGCAACGACGACCAAAACCGCCCCTACAAACGAACGTAAGCAAAGCGACGTCGTCCTGGGTGGGTGGATGGGGGTTTGCGGGTTCAACGTCCTTTTTCCACCCGAAGCCCACACAGTACTCGCAATCTTCCTTGAAATCTTGTCAGAAATCTCAGATCACTAGAAGCCACTTCGAGCCACTATTATCCCTTAAAAGCCCGAGTGCGACCATCCCCTGCCCACTAAATGATATGAGTGGTTCAAAAGAACAAGCCACTGCGCACCAGTAGGAGCCACTTCGAGCCACTATTATCTCTTAAAACCCCGAGCCTGACCATCCCCTGCTCACCAAATGATATGAGTGGTTCAAAAGAACAAGCCACTGCGCACCAGTAGGAGCCACTTCGAGCCACTATTATCTCTTAAAACCCCGAGCCTAACCGTCCCCCTGCCCACTAAATGATGTGAGTGGTTAAAAGGAACAAGCCACTGCACACCAGTAGGAGCCACTTCGAGCCACTATTATCTCTTGAAACCCCGAGCCTGACCGCCCCCCTGCCCACTAAATGATGTGAGTGGTTAACAGGAACAAGCCACTGCACACCAGTAGGAGCCACTTCCAGCCACTATCAAGCAAGGCGTGGACCTTCCCGCTGACTGCTGCAGATTGCGTACTAGTGGCTTCAAGTGGCTTCTCGTGGTCTGAAGATGTCAAGTAAAAATGCGCTTTTTGCGTGGGTTTTTAAGAGGTATGGAATCTGCAGCGGCTTGGGTAATTGTGGCTTGAAGTGGCTCCTACTAGTGTGCAACATACGACATACACGAAAAAACCACTTCCGGAAATGAACACGGAAAACACTACCGGAAATGGTGACGTGTTTCCGGTGATACCTTCCTGTGGTAGGGACCTACTTATTCTGCTCATATTGTGTCTTTGTCGTTTGTTTGCTCAACAAAGAATACTGATTCTAACACCGCCCTAATTGTACGTGTTTCCGACAGCTTGTCACGACACCTACCTTGGCGACTGCCTCACGGAGTTCTCGGGACAGTGTACTGATTCCATCGTTCGTGAGGTCTGCAAGAAGAGCTGTGGGGTTTGTTCTGGTACGTTTGATAATGTTGAGGGTCACTTCTTCTTCTTCTTCTTCTTCTTCTTCCTCTGCGTTCCATCTGGCCGTCAAATTCGCAGTCCCGACATGGCGATGAACTGCTCCGTCTTTCGTAGGTCGTCGCTGTTCCCCCAGAGTTTGTCGTGAAGGCTGGTGTCGATGGGCCAGATTTCATAGTCACAATCCAGGTACCTACCGTTATTTCCTTTTCCATTTTAAAGAAGGACAAACGGTAATGGGTAGACGAACCTTTTTCCCTTTTTTCTATTTTTAGTGTTGAAAACGGTAATAGGTAAAAGGGGAAAACGGTTCGTTTACCTATTCGTCTGTCCTTCTTTAAAACGGTAAACGAAATAACGGTTGGACCTGGATAAGTCGCCCCTAACAATGATTCAGCCAAGAAACAAAAAATGCTATGCACAGACTATTTGGGGGCACGCACCTGAATCTTTTAAAAAAAAAAAATTCCAATGTCTCGTTTGTTCTTAGTTCGGGTAACCCATGAGTGATCGGGGAAGTAGGTCGGGTAACCAATGAGTGATCGGGGAAGTCACATCTTGAATTAGAGGGACGCGCTACCTAATTTGTTCTCAGTCCTCACAAGAGGGATACAACTCTTCTCCCAGAAAACCTCTTCACTCAAATGCTCTTACCTGCCCCTGTTCCAAAATGGTACCTCGTTGACTGGCAGCTAAAGAGCTCTGAGCCCACACAATGAGGTTGTTGTGGTACATTAGAAAATTCTATTATTATTATTATTATTTATAATTGTAATCGATTTTTCAGATACCACTGCTACATCCACTGCTGCAGCACCCACCGCCGCTCCATCCGCTGGTACACACACACACACACACACACACACACACACACACACACACACACACACACACACACACACACACACACACACACACACGCACGCACGCACGCACGCACACTTCATAGAAGAGAAAAAAAGCCTATCTAT
Organism: Batillaria attramentaria; assembly: GCA_018292915.2. NCBI lineage: Eukaryota > Metazoa > Mollusca > Gastropoda > Batillariidae > Batillaria > Batillaria attramentaria. Next base: position 186,758 of record JACVVK020000659.1, on the reverse strand, counting down.
TTGGTGGCGTTGTGCAACACACACACACACACACACACACACACACACACACACACACACACACGCACACGCACGCACGCACACACACACACGCACGCACGCACACACACTTGATAGAAGAGAAAAAAAGCCTAAGCTATCTATTTGGTGGCGTTGTGCAACGCTTTTTAAAAAATCGCGACCACACACATTGCTTGCATTGCTTTGTGTCGTGCTATGTTGCTTGTCGGTACATTTGGTGCTTTGCTTTTTTTTTTTCTTTTTTTTTACGCATTACTTTGCAGTTGAATGCACGGATCGGTATTTTGGCGACTGTGCTACAGTGTTCCCTGGGCAGTGTGATGACCCGATCGTGTCCGAAGTGTGTCAAGAGACATGTAATCTATGTACAGGTGAAATTTTCATTATTCAGTTCAGTTTTTTTTTTTTTTTTTTTTATTAATGTCCAAGAGAAAGTTTCATCATTCGGTTCAGTTTTTATGTGCAGATGAATTTTTCGTCATTCGGTTTAGTTTTTAAAGTTCAGGTGAAATTTGCGTCATTGATATCCCTGGCCCTAATAATTGTTCCTGATTAAATTTATGAGTAAGGTTTTCAGTAGGAATCAGACCGAGACAATTATTCAAAAAAATCCATTACTAGCCTCTCTTTTTTTTTTCTTTGTGTGTGCTATTTTCTGTGGTGAAGTCTTTTTCTATTCTCCTTATTGGATCTTGAAATTAGCAGTGGTTACAGTGGAAGTTCAGTTAGAATCACAAACTGAAATGACGTCAGTTTTTCTACGTCATTGTCAGGGTTAGACTTACAGAGACTGTAGTGTAAACGCTTTTGACCCAAGTCCAAACCGAGTCGAGGCAAACTCTTGTTGAACAGCCTGTAGCGTGAACAGCCTGTAACTGTGACAAGCTCAATACAAAATACAACATTTGGCAATAATGATTACTGTGGAACGCACTACCTACCGGCCTGCGAGACCAGTCGGACATGGATCGTTTCAAGTCTGACCAGTGAAAACGCATCTGTTCAGGCTGGCTTTCGATTAAGTCCGCTTACCTCCTACTGATTCAGCTGCTCTGTGTGTGTGTGTGTGTGTGTGTGTGTGTGTGTGTGTGTGTGTGTGTGTGTGTGTGTGTGTGTGTGTGTGTGTGTGTGTGAGCATACCTGTTGGTATGAGTGCGGGAGTACGCGCATTGAGTCACTTTGCGAGAATTTGCGCTATAATAAGTACAATATTATTCATTATTATTATTATTATGCTGGTGGGTGGTGGTGCTTTGGTGGCCGCTGATCGCTGCTAAGCGGTCTGCTTGTGTCGCCGTCTGTTCATGTCCGTGGGATGCGCGTGTGTATAGCTTCACGCAACGAGTGCAGAGACATGCATACGGGCAACTGCACGCTGGATTTCCCCGACCCTCTCCCGTGCTGGGACAGAATTGTGGCTTTTGCCTGTCAGAGATCCTGCGGCAAATGCCCCGGTATCAATCACTGCAATGGTGGCTGATTCTGTGGCTTTGCTTGCCTTGGTTTTTCTTTTCCTGGGATTGGCTCGGCTTGGTTCGGCTTTGGTTTGGCTTGGCTTGACTTTTCCTGGAATTGGTTTGGTTTGGCTTGGCTTGGCTTTTCCTGGTATTGGTTTGGTTTCGTTTGGCTTGGCTTGGCTTTGGCTTGGCTTGGCTTGATTTTCCCAGGTATTGGTTTGGTTTGGCTTTGGTTTGGCTTGGCTTGGCTTAACTTGTTTTGACATTGGTTTGGCTTGACTTTTCCTGACATTAGTTTGACTTGGCTTTGGCCTAGCTTGGCTTGGCTTGGCTTGGCTTTTCCTGGCATTGGCTCGGCTTGGTTTGGCTTTTGTTTGGCTTGGCTTGACTTTTCCTGGCATTGTTTTTCCTTGGTTTGGCTTGGCTTGGTTTGGTTTGGGTTTTCCTGGCATTGGTTTGGCTTTACTTTCAGTTAGGCTTGGTTTGGCTTCGGCTTGACTTGGCTTTGGCTTCGGCTTGACTTGGCTTTGGCTTGGTTTGGCTTGGGTTGACTTGGCATTGGCCTGGCTTGGCTTGTTTTGGCTATGGCTTGGCTTGGCTTCGCTTTATTCTTTGGCTTTCTCCCCATACTGGTTTGCTTTGCTCTTCTTTGCTTTAGCATTGCTTCTCGACATATATCTGTTCGCATTTTCCAACATAATAATGCATTGTTTTGCTTTACTGTTGCGTTGTGTTTTGCAATCGTTGCTTCGGTTTGTTCTGCTTCTCCTCGATCGGGGAGCCGGGGTGGTCGAATGGTAGAGCGTTGGACTTCCAGTGCTCGGGTCCTGAGTTCGTATCCCGGCTGTGGCCAAATATTTGTGCTGGCTTTTTCATCGTTGCCCCGTCTTTGATATCACCCGTATGTGGTGGAAAAGGACGTTAAACCCCCAAACACCCACCCACCCTTCTCCTCGATCCGGTTTGGTAGGCTTCCAAATCTGATTTTCGCACAGAGCGCCGAAACCAAACGAGAGTCAAAAAACATGGGATAGTCTGCACGGTACAGTTTGTGTCAATGTATCAAAATCTTGCTGCACAGAGACTAAGGAAAGACTTTGAAAGCTGTGAACAACGTAATATCATGTCTGTTATTTGAAATTGTTACGATGTAATCATCCAATACCTGTTGGCGTTTTCTTTTGTTTCAGATTCAACACAACCTATGGACCCAATGCTGGGTTGATTTAGTCCAGACGTACAGCTGAAACACCATCCGAAAAGGGATGCTGTGAATTGTTGGGCTGTGAAAAATATTGAAATTAAATCGAGTATAAAGCTGTCTCCTGAAGCGTTTAAATACGCACGCACTTATAATTATGCATCTAGCACGGGTTTAGTATAGTGCCTGTGATTGCGATTGAAAAAAAGAATACACAAAACGGCCGTGGCTATGTGCATTACATCGCTGATGTCGGCATATGAGGAACACGCTTACACGCGCTTACAAACACACACGCGCGCACAGAGAGAGAGAGAGAGAAACACGCTTTAAACGACAGTCCATAAATAGACACACAAGATTTGTATTTTTTCTGTTTCTTTATTTCTGGTCGACATCTGTAAACAAGCCAAAAACAAAGAAAAAAAAAACAAACACCTACAGATCGCCTTCGTTAGTTTTGCCCCAGCAGGGATTTCCCCATTATTACTATTCTTATTGTCGTTGTTGTTGTTGGTGGTGATGATAATGATCTTGCTGCTTTTGTGGTTGGTTTTCAAACCCAGTGCTGGGTGGTCCATTTCTGTGGAAAATAACACGCATTTAAAGGCAAACGATTCACCCCTGAAAAACAATAAACAACAACAACAACAACACACACACACACACACACACACACACACACACACACACACACACACACACACACACACACACACACACACACACACACACGAGGCAACCCATTTGCGCCTATGCTGTTCATATGAGGGGTCCATTCGATAGATGTGTGTATAAGCTTTAAAGACTTGAAGATACTCAGTGTCCTTAAAGGAAGCAAGCGAAGGAGTTGATCTAACGGCTGATGGGAGAAATGTTCCAAAGGAAGGGACCAGAAAATGATAGACTTGTTTTGTAGATATCTGGTCTTGGACGTGGTAAGAGAAAGAGAGAGAGAGAGAGAGAGAGGGGGATAATTATTTAGGGGCTTACGCCGCGCAAGCAACAAGTTCGCATCGACGCGAGGGCATTAGATCATCATGGCGTCTCCCAGACCACGCACGCATGCGTCGTCATCACAACACCACACGCACTCGGACACCAGGTTGGTGACGCTACATGCGGATGTGTCGTTCAGACTGGCGGCCAAAGCTTCGCAGTTCTGAAATTTTAAAAAGCCGACTTAAAAGCCTGACGCATCATAAAAAAGTAAAAGCGCAAACAGTGTAGCTTTAAAAATTGATGTCTATACAGGAAAAGCAGGCGGTAGTTTTCTTTGTATCCCTTTCTCATAGTAAGAACGATAATTCTTATTGTTATTCTCTTTATCATATCATATCGTATCGTAACATATATCATATCATATCATATATCATACCATATTATATCATGTTATATTACAGCAGGCTCAACAGCGAGCGTTCTATGGGGAAGGAAAAGCGAGAAAAATCCAGTTTAGTCCCTTTAGTAGTAGTAGTAGTGGTAGTAGTAGTGGTGGTGGTGGTGGTGGTGGTGTTAGTAGTGGTAGTAGTAGTAGTGGTAGTTGTAGTAGTAGCAAACGTAAATAATAATTGCGTCCAAACGGAAAGAAAAAGACATTATATTTTGAGTCCCCAAAACAATCATCATCATCATCATCGTCGTCGTCGTCATCATCGTCGTCGTCATCATCATCATCCATTGGCCACCTTACCGCACGCTCGTCCACCGAGTTTTTACACTTCATGACGAGGATTGGGTTGTGAAGGATGTGGGTTGTCAACACCTCGCAGAACTGGTGGAAAAAAGAAAATTTAGAATTTATTTTTTATGAATATGCTGGTACTGTAAAAGAAAGCATTACAATCAATGCAGCCTCGTACAATTAAAGAAAACACACACACACACACACACACACACACACACACACACACACACACACACACACACACACACACACACACACACACACACACACACGCACGCACGCACGCACGCACGCACGCGCACACACACACACACACACACACACACACACACACACACACACACGACCTACGCGCGCGCGCGCACACACACACACACACACGCACGCACGCACGCACGCACGCACGCACGCACACACACACACACACACACACACACACGAAAAAAGCACACAAAAGGCAATACAAAATACAACTAAACAAAAACTCAAACCCAAGGACAAACAAGCAGAAAAACAAAACCAAAACTAGTGATAATGACACTATTTGTGGGTCGAACATGAGAAATCTCATTGTATCAATTAACTGTTTTCTGTATTTAAATGGGTATATGCTACCATTTTTTTTAATGCCCACAGGTCGGTCTGAGCTGATCTCGTGGTATATCTGTCATCACACCACTTAGACACCTGGACAGTCACAGCGTCTGTAATGCTGGCACTGAGCCTGCAAGAGCGTACTCGATGACGTAGCGACCACGATGAGCGTTCCAATAGTGTAACAACAGTCGTAGAATTTGAATGATCGCCCTCTCGCGCAAAGTGTAGACAACACTGAGGACTGAATTAGTCCGTTTAAGTAAACTGTTATTGTGATTGCTTATGTATGCCGGCTTAATGATAAAAAATAAAAAAAAACGTGCATAACCTACCTCGTCGGCATGGCAGTTCCATGCTCCAGCAATGCACTGATCATACGTGTTGTCATGGTGACACTGACTGGTGAAACAGTCCCTCTGTTGCGATACTGAGGATGTGGAGAAAGGAGATTAACTCTCTGTAAGTAACCTACGTTGCGTGATTACTCAAAACTGCATAAGGTCAACCTCAAAATTTTAACTACATAGAAACTTCCGAAACACATCGACCACACATTTGAGAAGACCCTGACCACCTGTGCATCCAGGTATATATTTATCAGGCTGGGGAATTGCTGAGGGGGAAAAAAAGACTGAAACCTATGTTGGGGTGCAGAGATAGGGGCAAGGCCTCACTTCAGAAAACAAATTTTAGCATTTCTAAAGGCATTTAGTAGCATCTCCTAGCACCCCAAAGTAAAATACTGCCTTGGTACTGACATGCGTGTCTTCAAAAATGAAGTTAGGCTGTCCCATATGGCATTAGGTGTATCCTGATACATTACTGTGTGTGCAACCTTTTCCTCTTTCCTTTTCTTTGGCTGATACTTTGATTTTTTGGCTGAAAGGATAGGAAATGTGGCTGAGGTCCCCAGCTTGCTTTATACAACACTTAGGAAAAAAAGCTATAGTCATACCGTGGAAGAGTCCTACAAAGACCACAATCAACACGGCTAGGGATAAGTGCGCCATTGTCACAGAAGTTCTCGGACCTGACTGAACACGATGAGGTTACGACCCTTGGTTTTAAGTTTTGTTTTATCTCGAATCTACGTCAGAAGAAATCGTTTTCAGATTCTTTGGTTCATTTTTTTAAAAGAACAGCAGTAATGACGGTTAGGTAAGGACACAGCTGTTGACACACGTGGTCCGTTTTCGTCGTTAGGCAAAGTCACTGCATGTTTCATGAATGAGGCGATTTCACAATGTATTTACAACACATTTTGTAGATTCGCGGCGCTTTGAGCCGATTCATGAAATTGGGTAAAGCGCCTATATAATACACATTATTATTATTATTATTATTATAACCTGGTACAATTCATCCAAAACGTGTACAGGTATGAATTCTGAACATCAGCTGTAGCAACAAGAACAACAACAACAACATACACATGATGATGATGATGATGATGATGATGATGATTCATTGCCATGTGGTTTATTAGGTAAAACAATTAAAAATAGGAATACTGTGTGGTGTCAGGTCAATTATCACATGTACAGTCACTCACACAACACAAAAAGCAACCATCTTCAACAACTTTGTTGGAATGTTTGATTGACGGAGTGTGGAGTTTTGCTTATTTGTGGTCCGCTTCCGTTAAATATTCTAGACAGACTGTGAACTTGGGGTGTCGTGTTTACTTCGCTTTTCAGATTGTTCTTCTATATTATTCCATTGAAGTTCCCGGGTCTGGTTAACGCCAGGAAGCGCGGAATGCGGCCCTGTCACCCAGTCGCAAACCACACGGACTTCCATAGCAGCATCATACTGTACCATCATCCTCATCCTGATAACCATGCATAATAAAACAATTGCCTCATCTTCCGAGCTCCTCGTGAATTCCATATTCCAAATCTCTTCGGTACTGGATGGACACACACAGATGCATGAAAGTTCAGGGTCTAGGCAGTTCTGCATTTGTTGTCTGATCTATGAGTGAAATATCAGGGTCTAGGCACCGGTTGTCTGATCTTACCCAAATTCACTAAGCTCAGCCAGTAAGATAGTGTAAAAACCATGACAAAAACTTAGGGATTTCATGAAACCCCTGAAAATTGTAGGGATTTAAGTAATTACATGAACTTATGTGTGTTGTAGTGTGTATGCATGTCTTGTGATGTTGGTTGTAGCGTGTATACATGACTGTATTGTGATGTGTGTTGTAGCGTGTATACATGTATTGTGATGTGTGTTGTAGTGTGTATGCATGTCTTGTGATGTTGGTTGTAGCGTGTATACATGTATTGTGATGTGTGTTGTAGTGTGTATACATGTATTGTGATGTGTGTTGTAGTGTGTATACATGTATTGTGATGTGTGTTGTAGTGTGTATACATGTATTGTGATGTGTGTTGTAGTGTGTATACATGTATTGTGATGTGTGTTGTAGTGTGTATACATGTATTGTGATGTGTGTTGTAGTGTGTATACATGTATTGTGATGTGTGTTGTAGTGTGTATACATGTATTGTGATGTGTGTTGTAGCGTGTATACATGTATTGTGATGTGTGTTGTAGCGTGTATACATGTATTGTGATGTGTGTTGTAGCGTGTATACATGTATTGTGATGTGTGTTGTAGCGTGTATATATGTGTGTTGTAGCGTGTATACATGTACTGTGATGTGTGTTGTAGAGTGTATACATGTATTGTGATGTGTGTTGTAGTGTGTATGCATGTCTTGTGATGTGTGTTGTAGTGTGTATACATGTATTGTGATGTGTGTTGTAGTGTGTATACATGTATTTTGATGTGTGTTGTAGAGTGTATACACGTATTGTGATGTGTGTTGTAGTGTGTATGCATGTCTTGTGATGTGTGTTGTAGTGTGTATACATGAATTGTGATGTGTGTTGTAGTGTGTATACATGTATTGTGATGTGTGTTGTAGCGTGTATACATGTATTGTGATGTGTGTTGTAGTGTGTATACATGTATTGTGATGTGTGTTGTAGTGTGTATACATGTATTGTGATGTGTGTTGTAGCGTGTATATATGTGTGTTGTAGCGTGTATACATGTATTGTGATGTGTGTTGTAGCGTGTATACATGTATTGTGATGTGTGTTGTAGCGTGTATACATGTATTGTGATGTGTGTTGTAGCGTGTATACATGTATTGTGATGTGTGTTGTTGCGTGTATACATGTATTGTGATGTGTGTTGTTGCGTGTATACATGTATTGTGATGTGTGTTGTAGTGTGTATACATGTATTGTGATGTGTGTTGTAGAGTGTATACATGTATTGTGATGTGTGTTGTAGCGTGTATACATGTATTGTGATGTGTGTTGTAGAGTGTATACATGTATTGTGATGTGTGTTGTAGCGTGTATACATGTACTGTGATGTGTGTTGTAGTGTGTATACATGTATTGTGATGTGTGTTGTAGTGTGTATACATGTACTGTGATGTGTGTTGTAGTGTGTATACACGTACTGTGATGTGTGTTGTAGTGTGTATACACGTACTGTGATGTGTGTTGTAGTGTGTATACATGTACTGTGATGTGTTTTGTAGTGTGTATACATGTACTGTGATGTGTGTTGTAGTGCGTATACATGTATTGTGATGTGTGTTGTAGTGTGTATACATGTACTGTGATGTGTGTTGTAGTGTGTATACATGTACTGTGATGTGTGTTGTAGTGTGTATACATGTATTGTGATGTGTGTTGTAGTGTGTATACATGTATTGTGATGTGTGTTGTAGAGTGTATACATGTATTGTGATGTGTGTTGTAGCGTGTATACATGTATTGTGATGTGTGTTGTAGCGTGTATACATGTATTGTGATGTGTGTTGTTGCGTGTATACATGTATTGTGATGTGTGTTGTAGTGTGTATACATGTATTGTGATGTGTGTTGTAGTGTGTATACATGTATTGTGATGTGTGTTGTAGTGTGTATACATGTATTGTGATGTGTGTTGTAGTGTGTATGCATGTCTTGTGATGTTGGTTGTAGCGTGAATACATGTATTGTGATGTGTGTTTTAGCGTTTATACATGTATTGTGATGTGTGTTGTAGTGTGTATACATGTATTGTGATGTGGTTCAAAAGGAGCCTCTGCACACCAGTAGGAGCCACTTCAAGCCACTACTATGCAAGGCGTGGACCTTCCCGCTAGGCGCCAGACCGCGTAATACTGGCTTCAAGTGGCTCCTGGAGACCTGAAAACTTCACGAACAAAAATCGACTTTTGCATGCTTTTTAAGAGTTAACGGTCTTTCAAAACATAGACACGAATGTTTCTTTTTCCTCACAGTTTTATTCAATTGTCACGGACATCGGCAGGGCATTAGAGAATCGGCTAGTCCGCTAGAGCACGCACGCACGCCTCATCTTCACAACACCACACGCACTCGGACACCAGCTGGGTGGGACTACAAGTGTCATCGTTGTTGGACTGAGCTTGGCATTCCTGAAAAAAAAAAAAACAGTTCTGACTTAACCCTTCAATGCCGCTGTCGCAGGATTTCATAAATCGCACCAGTAGCCCCACTGTTAAATTAGCTTAAAATGCTAAATCTAGACTTTCCAGTAGTTGGAGGGGAAAAAAAAGGTCTCTGATTTGATTCCTGTTTACAGCAGAGTGACGTGAAGAGATGTTATCCGTGCGTGAACCGAAACGCGTGCGGCAGGGTAAGGGTAAAGGCCCAATTTTTTTTTAATTCAGATGGGGTTTGTTGTGTGCATATCTGACATGTATAGAACAAGCATCCATACATTGGGACTTACAAACATACACAGTTATTTCTGTACATGCATCCGGCCATCTGTAGATACACATACTGATGTACTTACATCATAACATACGTCAAAAAAGAACACACACACACACACACACACACACACACACACACACACACACACACACACACACACACACACACACACACACACACAAATAAAACAGGAAAGGGGGGGGAGAAGAAAGGCAACAACCTAAAATGAACAGCAAAAAAAAAAAAAAAAAAAGTTTCCAGTGTGTCGTTGAGAGTGCTGCCCTCGTTATGACACATCTCATGATGTGGATGATTACACATCCGGTGTCGTAGTTTACGGGCCTGGTTAACGCCGGAAGCGCGGAATGCGACCTTGTTACGCAGTCGCAAAGCACATGGACCTTCAAGTAGCATCATACCATAATTATAACAATCATCCTCATCATCATGCTTAATAAAAATTGCCCCAGCTCCCGATTCCTCCGTAGATTCCACTCGTGACCTGGGAAAGAGATGGGGCAGAAAAAAGTCTTTCTTACCGCCAGATCATCACCCGTGTGCTTACACTGCATGTTAAGGATGGGGTTGTTTAGGATATCAGTCGTCGTCACCTCGCAGAACTGGGGAAAATGACAGAAGGTAGACAAAGAATGTAGACAAAATCTGTAAAAAGGAAGCACTACAACTTCTTCAGTTCCTGCCCTTGTTCCCTTCGGACAAAGACAACATATGAAGAACACAGGATGGCCACCAGCCCAATATGTTTTTTTCCATTCAGTGACCTGCTGTCGTCACAGTCGTGGTCGATGTGTCATGTATGCTGCCCGTGCGCACACGTACGCAAGCTCTCTGACATCAAGAATGCTGACATAAAGAAAGTACCGGAAACCCTTTCCGTGCCTCTTTGCGCTCGCAAAACACCAAACACACGAAGTCGTGTTAGCTCGCCTAGCTGGTTGACGTCACCAACTTTTTTATTTTTTTTATTTTTACACATATACGAGGTTCTACATGGGTCAGGGTGAATGAATTCTTGTAACAAAGTCGTACCCCTTTGACAGAGTTCCTTCCCGCAGCCCTGATTGACAGGTGACAGACGATTGCTTGATGGTATTCGAGAAGAGAAACACCAACACCCACATCACGATAGAAACAACATAAAAACTGTGCATAACGTACCTCGCCGGCATGGCAGTTCCATGCTCCCGCAATGCACTGATCAAACGTGTCGTCATGGTGACAATTACTGGTGAAACAGTCCCTCTGTTGCGATGCTGAACATGTGGAGAAAGGAGATTACCTCTTAACCCTTTAACTCTTAACCCTTTAACTCTTAACCCTTTTACGGTCGCTCATTGATTACATCCCTTCAGATTAGATGGCGTCAAACAGGAAGAGAAACTTGGAGTTCGACCTCTCTGTGACATCCTGCGACGATGGCAGTGAAGGGGATAAGGGGCTCTTAACTCCTTCACTGCCATCGTCCCGACTACCCATGCCCACAATACCACCTCAGCACACCACCTCAAAATTTTAACGAACTTCCGAAAAAACATCGACCATAAATTTGAGAAGACTAGTTCCTGACCACGTGTGCATCCAGGTATATATTTATCAGGCTGGGGAACTGCTGAGGGGGAAAAAAACAGACTGAAACCTAGATTGGGGTGCAGAGGGGAACACAGGGGCAAGGCCTCACTTCAGAAGACAAATTTTAGCATTTCTAAAGGCATTTAGTAGCATCTCCTAGCACCCAAAAGTAAAATACTGCCTTGGGACTGACATGCAAGTCTTCACAAATGAAGTTAGACTGTCCCATATGGCATTACGCGTATCCTTATACATTACTGTGTGTGCATCCTTTTCCTCCTTCCTTTTCTTTGACTGATACTTTTGGCTGAAAGGATAGGAAATTTTGCTGAAATTTGCGAAATGACTGAAACTTCCCCAGCCTGATTTATAGAACACTTAGAAAAAAGCTATAGTCATACCGTGGAAAAGTCCTACAAAGACCACAGCCAACACAGCTAGGGATATGTGCGCCATTGTTACAGAAGTTCTCGGGCCTGACTGAACACGATGAGGTTACGACTCTTGGTTTTAAGTTTATTTTATCTCGAATCTACGTCAGAAGAAATCGTTTTCAGATTCTTTGGTTCATTTTTTTATTTATTTAAAGAACAGCAGTAATGCCGCTTAGGTCAGGACACAGCTGTTGACACACGTGGTCCGTTTTCGTCGATAGGCAAAGTCACTGCTTGTTTCATGAATGAGGCGATTTCACAATGTAGGTACAACACATTTGTAGATTCTTACGACCTGGTACAATGCACCCAAAACGTGTACAGGTATGGATTCTTAGCATCAACTGTAGCAACAAGAACAACAACAAGAACAAGAAGAAGATACAAAGGATACTACTACTACTACTAGTAATAACAATGATGATGATGATGATGATTCATTGCCATGTGGTTTGTCAGGTAAAACAATTAAACATAGGAATGTTGTGTGGTGTCAGATCAATTATGACATGTACAGTCACCCACACAACACAAAAAGCAACCATCTTCAACAACTTTGTTGGAATGTTTAATTGAAGGAGTGTGGAGTTTTGCTTATTTTGTGGTCCGCTTCCGTTAAATATTCTAGACAGACTGTGAACTTGGGGTGTCGTGTTTACTTCGCTTTTCAGACTGTTCTTCTATATCGTCCTGTCCTCCTTGGTTCTTGAACACTTCCAGTGTTGTTGAAGCGTTCTCTCAGCCTTTGGAAAAGGTGTGACTTTCACATGCAATGCAGTTTTCGTTGTTCACATTGCTGCTTTGTCAGCTAGACGCCTGTGAATTGGAGTAATTTTCTCGTAAAAATTGCGTTTCTTTTGGCACTCGGTGTAGAAGCTTTGAAGTTCCAAACTGTGATTTCATGATTTGGATGTTACCTTACAGAATCAGTTTTGTTTTTTTTAGTGGATAAGGGAATTTTTATTTTCAGCACAGGATGCAATTATCTGAACCACATCAAATCTGACAGTGGCCCTTGAATTCTTTTGAGTAGTTATATATTAATGCGCTCATTATTATTATTATTATTCATCCAAAGCAACAAGACAGTATAGACATATATTTCATCCCCCCCCCCCCCCCCGCTACTCAAACATAGTGCTGATTCTCTTACTTTCACTGAGTTTACTAAAATGTACCCAGGGAAAGAATATTTATTGTCTAGAGTATTCGGGTGTAAGTAAACAGTATTAGAGGCTGTAAGAAATAAAGGTGAAACTGGGTTTAGGCAGTATGGTATAACAGTGTGAACATAACAAACCATTAACAGTAATACATGTACTGTGATGTGTGTTGTAGTGTGTATACACGTACTGTGATGTGTGTTGTAGCGTGTATACACGTACTGTGATGTGTGTTGTAGTGTGTATACACGTACTGTGATGTGTGTTGTAGTGTGTATACACGTACTGTGATGTGTGTTGTAGTGTGTATACACGTACTGTGATGTGTGTTGTAGTGTGTATACACGTACTGTGATGTGTGTTGTAGTGTGTATACACGTACTGTGATGTGTGTTGTAGTGTGTATACACGTACTGTGATGTGTGTTGTAGTGTGTATACACGTACTGTGATGTGTGTTGTAGTGTGTATCGTACACGTACTGTGATGTGTGTTGTAGTGTGTATCGTACACGTACTGTGATGTGTGTTGTAGTGTGTATCGTACACGTACTGTGATGTGTGTTGTAGTGTGTATCGTACACGTACTGTGATGTGTGTTGTAGTGTGTATCGTACACGTACTGTGATGTGTGTCGTAGTGTGTATACACGTACTGTGATGTGTGTTGTAGTGTGTATACACGTACTGTGATGTGTGTTGTAGTGTGTATACACGTACTGTGATGTGTGTTGTAGTGTGTATACACGTACTGTGATGTGTGTTGTAGTGTGTATACACGTACTGTGATGTGTGTTGTAGTGTGTATACACGTACTGTGATGTGTGTTGTAGTGTGTATACACGTACTGTGATGTGTGTTGTAGTGTGTATACACGTACTGTGATGTGTGTTGTAGTGTGTATACACGTACTGTGATGTGTGTTGTAGTGTGTATACACGTACTGTGATGTGTGTTGTAGTGTGTATACACGTACTGTGATGTGTGTTGTAGTGTGTATACACGTACTGTGATGTGTGTTGTAGTGTGTATACACGTACTGTGATGTGTGTTGTAGTGTGTATACACGTACTGTGATGTGTGTTGTAGTGTGTATACACGTACTGTGATGTGTGTTGTAGTGTGTATACACGTACTGTGACGTGTGTTGTAGTGTGTATACACGTACTGTGACGTGTGTTGTAGTGTGTATACACGTACTGTGACGTGTGTTGTAGTGTGTATACACGTACTGTGACGTGTGTTGTAGTGTGTATACACGTACTGTGACGTGTGTTGTAGTGTGTATACACGTACTGTGATGTGTGGTGTAGTGTGTATACACGTACTGTGACGTGTGGTGTAGTGTGTATACACGTACTGTGATGTGTGGTGTAGTGTGTATACACGTACTGTGATGTGTGGTGTAGTGTGTATACACGTACTGTGATGTGTGTTGTAGTGTGTATACACGTACTGTGATGTGTGTTGTAGTGTGTATCGTACACGTACTGTGATGTGTGTTGTAGTGTGTATCGTACACGTACTGTGATGTGTGTTGTAGTGTGTATACACGTACTGTGATGTGTGTTGTAGTGTGTATACACGTACTGTGATGTGTGTTGTAGTGTGTATACACGTACTGTGATGTGTGTTGTAGTGTGTATACACGTACTGTGATGTGTGTTGCAGTGTGTATACATGTACTGTGATGTGTGTTGTAGTGTGTATACACGTACTGTGATGTGTGTTGTAGTGTGTATACACGTACTGTGATGTGTGTTGTAGTGTGTATACACGTACTGTGATGTGTGTTGTAGTGTGTATACACGTACTGTGATGTGTGTTGTAGTGTGTATCGTACACGTACTGTGATGTGTGTTGTAGTGTGTATACACGTACTGTGATGTGTGTTTTAGTGTGTATACACGTACTGTGATGTGTGTTGTAGTGTGTATACACGTACTGTGATGTGTGTTGTAGTGTGTATACACGTACTGTGATGTGTGTTGTAGTGTGTATACACGTACTGTGATGTGTGTTGTAGTGTGTATACACGTACTGTGATGTGTGTTGTAGTGTGTATACACGTACTGTGATGTGTGTTGCAGTGTGTATACATGTACTGTGATGTGTGTTTTAGTGTGTATACACGTACTGTGATGTGTGTTGTAGTGTGTATACACGTACTGTGATGTGTGTTGTAGTGTGTATACACGTACTGTGATGTGTGTTGTAGTGTGTATACACGTACTGTGATGTGTGTTGTAGTGTGTATCGTACACGTACTGTGATGTGTGTTGTAGTGTGTATACACGTACTGTGATGTGTGTTGTAGTGTGTATACACGTACTGTGATGTGTGTTGTAGTGTGTATACACGTACTGTGATGTGTGTTGTAGTGTGTATACATGTACTGTGATGTGTGTTGTAGTGTGTATACACGTACTGTGATGTGTGTTGTAGTGTGTATACACGTACTGTGATGGGTGTTGTAGTGTGTATCGTACACGTACTGTGATGTGTGTTGTAGTGTGTATACACGTACTGTGATGTGTGTTGTAGTGTGTATACATGTACTGTGATGTGTGTTGTAGTGTGTATACACGTACTGTGGTGTGTGTTGTAGTGTGTATACACGTACTGTGATGTGTGTTGTAGTGTGTATCGTACACGTACTGTGATGCGTGTTGTAGTGTGCGTGCACGTCCTGTGGTGTGTGTTGTAGCGTGCGTGCACGTCCTGTGGTGTGTGTTGTAGTGTGCGTGCACGTCCTGTGATGCGTGTTGTAGTGTGCGTGCACGTCTTGTGGTGTGTGTTGTAGTGTGCGTGCACGTCCTGTGATGTGTGTTGTAGTGTGCGTGCACGTCTTGTGGTGTGTGTTGTAGTGTGCGTGCACGTCCTGTGGTGTGTGTTGTAGTGTGCGTGCACGTCTTGTGGTGTGTGTTGTAGTGTGCGTGCACGTCTTGTGATGTGTGTTGTAGTGTGCGTGCACGTCCTGTGGTGTGTGTTGTAGTGTGCGTGCACGTCCTGTGGTGTGTGTTGTAGTGTGCGTGCACGTCCTGTGTTGCGTGTTGTAGTGTATACGTGTATTGTGGTGTGTGTTGTAGTGTAAGGCAGGTTGAAAAGAACAAGCCACTGCACACCAGTGGGAGCCACTTCAAGCCACTACTACGCAAGGCGTGGGCCCTCCCGCTAGGCGAGAGACCGCGTAATACTGGTTTCAAGTGGCCCCTGGTGACCTGAAGAATTCAGGAAAAAAAATACACTTTTACATGGGATTTTAAGAGTTAACGGTCTTTCATATAATAGACACAGAAATGTTTATTTTCTCACAATTTTATTCAGTTGTCAGCAGGGCATTAGACCATTGGCATGTCCGCTAGACCACGTACACACGCATCGTCTTCACAACACCACACGCACTCGGACACCAGCTGGGTAGGACTACATGTGTCAGTGTTGTTCAGACTCTCGGACATAGCTTGGCAGTTCTGAAAAAAAAATGTTCTGACTTAAAGGCCCTTTTTTAATTTTTTTTTTCATATCTGACATGTATAGAAGAAACGTTCATACGTTGGAACTTAGTAACATACACAGTTATTTCAGTACATGCATCCATCTCTAGATACACATATGGATGTATATACATCATAACATACATCAGATAGGAGACAGACACACACACACACACACACACACACACACACACTCACTCACTGTCACACACACACACACACACACACAAAGAAAACAGGAAAAGCGGAAAAAAAGAAAAAAGGCAACAACCAAAAATAAACAGCAAAAAACAGCGAGTGTGTCTTTGAGAGTGCTTCCCTCGCTATGACACATCTCATGATGTGGATGATTAAACATCCGATGCCGTAATTTCCGGGCCTGGTTAACGCCGGAAGCGCGGAATGCGGCCCTGTTACGCAGTCGCAAAGCACTGACATGGACCTTCAAGTAGCATCATACCATAACACTCATCGTCATCATCATGCGTAATAAAAAATTGCCCCAGCCTTCGATCCCAACCCCCTTCCCCCCCCCCCCCCCCCCCCCCCCCGTGGATTCCACCCGTGACCGGGCAAAGAGTTGGGGTAGAAGAAAGAAAAAAAAAAAAAAAAACAGAAGAAGAAAGTCTTCCTTACCGCCAGCTCATCACCCGTGTGCTTACACTTCATGACAAGGATGGGGTTGTGAAGGATATGTGTCGTCATCACCTCGCAGAACTGGGGGGAAAATGAAAAAAAAAAAGAAAAAAGAAAGAAAGATTAGAATGTAGACGAAAGTTGTCAAAGAAAGCATTTCAGCTGCTGCAGTTCCTACCCTTGTTCTATTAGGACAAAGACAACACATGAAGAACAAAACTGCCCAGAACATCTCTCTCTCTTTCTCTCTCTCTCTCTCTCTCTCTCTCTCTCTCTCTCTCTGGTGGAAAAGGACTTTGAAGTGCCAACACCCCCTCCCCCCTTCTTCAGTATATTCCTGTGCAAAAAAGACTTTGATATCGGAGACGTAAGTTTTTGTAATTGCTCTCTCTCTTTCTCTCTCTCTCTTTCTGCAACGGCAGTTATGAAAACTGACTCTGACGTCAACTGCCTCTACCGTTGTAAAATAAAGTCTCATTGATTCATTGACTCTCTCTCTCTCTCTCTCTCAACACCACAACCACCAACACCTCCCCCCACCTCCCCACCCCATAAAAAATAGGTCACTTGCGCGTCGCACATGGCAAGCCCCTTTGTAAAAATAACGCTTTAAATGTTTTCTACACTTCAGTAAACTTTGACTATGATAACTTAGAACTGCCGGCTGAAGAACTGAAACTAGAATCCTACCTCGTTGGCATGGCAGTTCCATGCCCCCGCAACGCACTGGTCGAACGTGTTGTCATGGTGACACTGACTGGTGAAACAGTCCCTCTGGTGAGATGCTGAGCATGCGGAAGAAAATGAAACGATATCAAAATTTTTTTAGGGTATAAAATGACAAACAGAAACAAAATTCACGCGTGCACGCACAAAAAAAAATCAAGCGTGCACGCCAAAAAAAAAAAATAAATAAACAAAAAAAAAAACACGTCCATTTTTGGAAGGAGAGTAGGCTGTGGCCGGTAGCGTGGACTGAAAACAGAAATACTGTCGCACACACCAGAGTGAATAGCACGGTGAAGGTTTGCACACAAAGTAGCGCTTAGCGGCAGTAGGCTTTCACTGCTTCGTCCTCCAGCTCTGCGGCGCCATGAGCATTTCAGAAGAGGCTATGCGCCGTGGAGTAGCCTGCCATACAATACTATAACCTTTAACTCACTCTACCCGCGTCGGAACATGAATTCAGTCCCCTTTTCAGCACTCCCATAATCATGTCGTAACAGTCAGAGAGACATCCATTTTCTGCTAATTTTGTATGTTCGAAATCTGGATCTAAACGAAAGGACTCGAGTAGCAACGGTTACTGTTTACATTGGTTACCGTGGGTAACGTAGTTTATGCGGTTATGCCAGACATAGTAGTGGCAGTATAGAAAGAGTTAAAAGGTTTTAGCTGTGTCTGCCAGTGACAAAAAACTTGACTGATAGCAATGAACATTCCGTTAAAAAAACAACAAAAAACAAAAAAAAACATCCACTACAATTTGTTTTAAATGGCTAGTCGCTGGTCGTTTGTGTGCTGAGGCCTATACCACGCGTAGAAGATTTAAAAAGTCATACCGTGGAAAAGTCCGACAAAGACCACAGTCAACACAGCCAGAGATAGGTGCACCATTGTTGCAGAAGTTCTCGGACCTGACTGAACATGAAGGGGTTACGATCCCGCTTGCTCCTGATATTTATGTTATCTAGAATCTAGGTCAGAGGGATTGTTTTAGGCTTCTTTGGTTCACTTTTAATTCGGACAGTAGCGAATGACGGTTAGGTAAGGATACAGCTGTTCTCAAAAACGTGCTGTTTTCGTACGTATTATTTGCGCACGAGTCCACCATTAAAGGTGAGTAACTCCCACTGTGTCCAAAAATATTTCGTACAGACACTGACACCTCTGGCGCAGTGGTCTCCCCCACAGCCTATTTCAGAGAGCTGTATACTTATAATAATAATAATAATAATGTGTGTGTGTGTGTGTGTGTGTGTGTGTGTGTGTGTGTGTGTGTGTGTGTGTGTGTGTGTGTGTGTTGGGAGAGAGAGAGGGGGAGGGAGGGAGGGAGGGTGGGAGAGAGAGCGGAGAGAGAGAGAGAGAGAGAGAGAGAGAGAGAGAGAGGATTTTTTTTATGTATGTGTACTTTTTAATTTATTTTATGTACTATAATAATAATCGCATCAATAAAGGCGCTTCATCCTAAATATTTGGCTCAAAGAGGCGCGGCGAGCTAAACCCAACACGCACGCTCACGTAAATCACACGCATTCTCTCACACACTGGACATGAACACATTACAATCACGTGGTGCGAAGGGTAACTGGCTCAACAATATAAGTCTCGGAATTTTAGATTTGCAATTATTATTATTATTTTTTGTTGTTGTTGGAGGTGGGGGTGGGGGCTGAACATATCCAATGCAGAAGGGGGGAGGGGGCGGGGGTGGAGTACCCGGAGAGAACCCCCGACGATCGGCCCGCCGGAATTAAACGGTACCACGTACGAGTAAGAAAATGTCTTCGCCCGAGGGGGACTCGATCCTGACCTCTCACATTGGTGACAAAAGTCTGAACCACGCGACCACTGTTGCCAACGTCGTATTTTGTTTGTTTGGTTGGTTGGTTATGTTGTGTTTTTCGGCTTGCGTTTAGGCGTCTGTTGACACAGTGCCAGTCCAAGCATATTGTGCTACTTATCAAAGACTACTTCCATGTTTACTCACCCAACATGCTTTGGGACAGTTTCTTTGGTGGTGGGTGGGGTGTTTGGGGGAGTTTAACGTCCTTTTCCACCAACTATGGGTGATATCAAAGACGGGACAACGACAAAAAGGCCAGCACAAATATTTGGCCCCAGCCAGGGATTCGAACTCACGACCCGAGCATTGAAGGTTCAACTCTCTACCCCTCGGCTGTTCCGGTGTCGTAAAATATTTCGGAACCAGGATAAATCGGAACCGGTTCCCAAAAATCCAAGGATATTTCGGAACCATTCCCATTTATCCTAGGATATCCTAGGATAAATCGGAATGGTTCTGAAAAATCCTGCCACCAGGGCCAGGAGAAATCGGAATGGTTCCCATTCGTCCGGTTCCGAAATATCCTGTGACACCGGCTCCCGGGCATGTCGGTAGATGTGCCTTTAAGTTTAAGAGGCAGCTTCTATGTGTGCCACGTGCTTGTTTGCTGGCTACAGTCTGAGTACGGCCCAAAACTTTGCCCCAGGTCGACTGACATGACGTGTGTCATCTGGAGAGATTTGCAGACCAGAGTTCCATGTTAGAGACCTGGTTCGCCCTGACCCCGTAGATAAGGTCTGAAACTTCCAGTTGTAGGGCTAGGATTCATTAGGTGACGTCAACACAAACTGAACTGGTTGAGTTATGACTAACCCAATTCCTACTAAATAAGTTTGGGTTTGAACCAGTGGCCTTAATTTTTTTTAAATCATCATTAATTTATGGATTTACATTTAGCTCAGTGGCAGTCAGTGTTGCACATTGATTATAATTCAGGGATGGATTTAACTGGTAATTACCGGTAAAATACTGGTTTGAAAAGGAAAATACTGGTTAGAAAATCAGTAGCCGGTGGAAGAGACTAGAACCTACCGGTTCTTATTTTGTTTGACTGGTTTCAAAAATATAGGGAAAAAAAGAGAAAAAAAAGTCTCTGAGTCAGAGAGAGAGAGAGAGAGAGAGCCGTGCCGAGATGTAGTAGTGAGTGTATGACGCCTGTCATTCAATTAATTGACAAACACCGTAATAGTTACGGGGGAGCCGGGGTGGCCGAATGGTAGAGCGTTGGACTCTCAATGCTCGGGTCGTGAGTTCGAATCCCGCCGGCTGGGGCCAAATATTTGTGCTGGCCGTTTTTTTCTCGTTGCCCCGTCTTTGATATCACCCTTATGTGGTGGAAAAGGACGTTAAACTCACAAACACCCACCCACCCACCCGTAACAGTTACTGTTAGCAATTAACTTATCACTGCATTCGTCGGCAGATTTTCCGTGGCAAAATTAGTTACTGGTTTCCGTGACTGGCCTACCGGTTCGCGTGCGAGTAGGTTTGTTTACTGTGGCGTCGTACTGGTTTGGAAAATGCCTAGCGCGATCACTGTATATTCGTTGCACTTTTGCTGCAGTCAGATCCACCAGGGAAATGAAAACCAACACGTACAGACATTACGATCTTTCGTCTCCTACCTCAAACGACCTTGTGACACGAAAAGAATCACTTTAGCGTTGCACGATAGTTACAGTGATGAACTCTCCTCGGGTTACCCTTCCACGGAACATTTAGTACGAATGATTATGGATTCATGTCGGTTGAATCGGGACCACAGCGGGGAGCAGCCATGTTGAAGGCAGTGATCACATGAAAAATTTGTATCGTCTGCGAAAGAATGTGAAACTATGCTTGATTACAGCTCACAAATAAATGTAGAGCTGTTTTCTTTGAGGATAGGTTTGTAAATAAATCTTACAGCTTCAGCACCTTGCACAGCGAGGATTGTTCACGTTATTTACCGGCGCAAGTTTTCTAAAAACATATTTAGGGCATAAATATAAGTTCAAGTTTTTATATTTTGTAGCAGTCTCCGTAGCGCAGTGGTTAGCGCTCTCGACTGGAGATCCGACGGTCACGGGTTCGAGCCAAGGAATCGCCGGAGATCGATAATCAACAGGGTGATTTTCCCTACCAGAAATGAAGTGGTGAGTACCAAGGTAAGCCCCCCAACCCACCCATGCCCAACCCCGCAACTCCCCACAAACGCACCCCAGGAAAAAGAAGGGAGGTGTGCCCGGAACTATGGTTAAACTAGGGGGATTTGCCCGGGGGTACAGTAACTATGGGGGGCTTGCCGAGGGCTAGAATGAAAGTAGGGGGTTTTGCAGAGGGGTAAAATAGAAGTAGGGGAACGTTTTCCCGGGGGTAGAATAAAAGGGGGTAGGCTTGCCTCCGATTAGAATAAACTACACACGAATGCTCGGCGAATGAAATATAGGGGGGAGGGGTTGCCCGCAGGTAGCATAAAAAGAGGGGGTTTTACCCTAAACTGAGATAAAAATAGGAGGGTTTTGCCATTTTTTATAACTTTTTTTTTTTTTTTTTTTTAAGACAAGACACAAAAGCCATCCAAACTTGCAAAAGTACTTGTTTGATGCTTAGACCAAACGGTTCATTTAGCAGTATTACTTTATACCACAAACAGACTGAGAGACAAACAATGGTACAGCCGGAGAAAAAAAGAAAAAAAAAAAACAAAACAAAAAACAGGTCGTGTATGTATGAAACTATAACAGATGTTCTCATGATTGGATCCCCATTTTATCATCAGTTTATCATCGCCTGTCCGTGTTTTCCCCGGGATAAGTACTTTTTTTTTTTTAAATGAGCGTTTTCTATAGGTTTCTGGAAACACGTTGAAGTGTACATGAGCTTAGTTCCCATTTGTCAGTCATTATAGCGTGTTTCTGACACACTTTTCTACACTATGGCGGTCGCTGCACTTCAGGAAATCAGTCTTTCTTCATCTTCGAAACCACAAACTGATCAGCTTTCACTGAAATCAGTCTTGATAGTTACTGATCTTAATAATTATTAATAATGACTGACTCAGTGGACGGGGCGCATCTCTATACTGACTAAGCTCAAGTTCCTACATCAGTGTTCACTGAGTCAAGTTGATCTCTGTTTAAAGTAGTTTGGGCCACTGAAAAAGTCAGTCGTACACAGAAACTATTCTCTTGGTGTCGTCGTCGTCGTCATCATCATCATCATCATCATCATCATCATCATCATCATCATCATCATCATCATCATCATCATCATCAACAACAACAACATCATCATCATCATCATCATCATCATCATCATCATCATCATCATCAGTTCTGACTGCCGTGGGTAGGGTATAGCGGCTATCACACATCGCCGCATTGAAATCTCATTAGTTTTTGCTGTTTCTCCTTCTCCGTCTCCCTTTCGTTATCCCCCCCCCCCCCCCCCTTTCGCCTAGAGAAGGAACTGACGCGAGTAAAAACCTTGGGAGTCATCAAGACTGACATACGAGCCATCATGCAGTCTGTGTCTGCGTGAAAAATACGTGGACTGGTCTTGATCAGCTGTGGTCTCGTCCACAGTAGTAAAGGGGCCAGTCAGACGTAGCGACTTTGCACTGCTACCAGCGGTAAAATTCACCGCCAGCCAGTTAAATCGGCTCGCCAGGGGCAGTCTGCTCGCTGCGCGCTAGTGGCGTGTGAACAGAAAAGCCGTTCGACCAGCTTGCAAAGGCTTCACAGGCTCGTAGCGTGTGTCGTAGGTCAAAGTCTATTCACTGACGACTGATGTGTCAGCTTCGCCGGAAGAAGCAGAGAGGGGAATGTGTCAAAAGTTTAAACGTCCGTCTAAACGCGGATAGTTCTGGAATGGTCAACGTCAAATGTCCCAGTGACGAATTTTGCGTGGTGGATTTTGGTATATGTCGCGTTAGAAATAATAGAACCGGACTAAGTAGTCTGATTACACGGATCCAAAAAATTAAAACAACAACAACAGCGTATGTCATCGTGACGTCATAATTACAGAGATTTCATCGTGAGGTCGGCCACGATACGTCTAAGAGTAGGTTTCGCGATAGCTCAGTGAGCGCCAGCCTGTGGAAGAGGCCTCTTCACCTTGAGTTCCAGAACCCGATCCGCCTTTATCAGCTAGCGGGGTGAGAGATATGCGCTGACCTTTGCGCGACTCTAGCAAGAGAAACGAAGTTGTTTGTTTAACTCCGGCCATGGACCAGCGCTGGATCCTCGTTGGACAGAACTCGTAGCTTTTTTTTTTTCTTCTTCTTCTTCTTTGTTTCTTCTTCTTTAGGGGCCGGAACACGCGGTAACTGATGCAAGCACTCAAATCGACCTGAGTTGATTAGTCACTCGGTGTGAGGAACAACAACAACAAAATAAATAATAAATAATAATTCAAAAAATCATGAAGGTTTCTTTTTTTTATCAAAATGACAGCCTCTTCAATCTGGGCTGTCCGGCGTTGTTCAGATACGAGTAAAAATGCACGACTACTGCTCGCTTCCGGGAGCCGGGGTGGCCGAATGGTAGAGCGTTGGACTTCTAATGCTCGGGTCGTGAGTTCGTATCCCGGCTGGGGCCAAATATTTGTGCTGGCCTTTTCATCGTTGCCGCCCCGTCTTTGATATCACCCGTATGTGGTGGAAAAGGACGTTAAACCCCCAAACACCCACCCACCCACCCGCTTGCTTCAGGGGATCCCGGGCAACAAAGGAGGCGGGGGACACCTGCGATCTGATGTCAGTTTGCAAGTCGTTGGAGTCACATCATGGGGCTTGATGGCAACGTTATAAGTTAATAGAGATTTAGAAAATCAGTAGACTATTCAGGGCGGATGACAACTGACCCAACTCGCTGTGACCCCCCCCCCCCCCAACTCCCCTTTCCGAAGATTTTAAACCCCATCACACGCATCTAACTCTCTTTTCATGAGACGCCACAAGAGTCCCTTAGCATCCTTTCTTTCATGCGTCTCCCGGACGCTGGCCGGTGCACGCTGGGTGCTAGCCGGCCAGCTGTAACTGAGAACACACACACTCACACTGAGACTGATATACGGCACCCAAAACACTAGTGCAGTCCAGCTGATGGGAACATTGTTCACACCGCTCAGTCAAGCACCGGCCGGTCTTGCGACGATAGGCTGATCAAGTGCACATTCAAGCGGTAAGTAGAACTTGACAACCTGACTTGTGATACCGCATGGAGAACTTCAAGTAACAACGTTGTATTTCGTTTTATGTCTTATAGTTTAGAAATAGTATGTCTACCGACAGAGCCTGATTGCAGGCAGCTGGTATGCTATCGTTGCTAGTAAGTATAACTGATCTTTTCCAATAATCGCAGCCGTGCGGTCACTTGAAAACCATCGCTTAATCTCCGGTCGCGTATGGCGGACTCCGTCGTGAGCCGGCATAGAACCGGTTATTTTATTGTGAATTCAGTTGTGTACTAGTTGATGTACATCAGTTGAATGTGTTACTGAGTGTATTTAAGTACTTATTTATTCCCGCCGGCATTCCGTGATTCAACAGCGACGCTAGCTTCTAATAAATAAAATGAATAAAACGAACGTTGATTTTTAAACTGGCAAAAACTAAAAAACAAACAATAACAATAACAACAAAACAAACAATCAAGTGACAACAAAAAGACAGCCAAAAACAACAACAACAACAACAAAAACTCTGCCGCTTAGGGGGAGCCTGCATTAGCGTCAGACAATCTCTCTCTCTCTCTCTCTGTACGCTACCGACGTTCTACAAGCTATCAGCTGACGAACAGCTGACCGACTCGAGCCGCTGCCAAGTGCTGACTGCTGTATTGTATTCATTCTGTCGGGCTTCATTCTTCGTCCGCAATTTTCAGACTGCTGTCGGCAGAGGAGGGGAAAAAAAGAAGAAAAAAGGAAAACGGCAACGAGCAAACAAACAAAGGCACGAGCCAAACTGGCAGTATTACGGGATCCCTTCAATACTGAATTTCAGTCATGAAATCGATGAGTCTTTTCCTTTGCATTTTCCGTTAGTTTAGTCTTTCTTACTGCGTTTGTACGGTTTGGTTGGTGCGCCAGTTTACAACTTTTCAAGATAACCGACATCGGAAGCAACGACAGCATTTTAACGAAAACACCCCACAAATAAAAATAAAAAAAATAAGTGAATGAATAAATTAAACTAAACTAAACAAAGAAACAAACACGCAAACAAAAACAAAATAAAACAACAACAAAACAAAAAACAAAAACAAAGCAAAAACAACAACAACAACAACAAACAAAAACAAAAACTCCGTAGCTGCTGGAAGTGAAGAAGTAAAAACAATAATAATAATAATAATAATGAGTATTGTATAGGCGCTGTACCCAATTTCATGAATCTGCTCAAAGCGCCGCGAACCAGGCTGAACCCAACACGCACGCTCACGTGAATCACACGCATTCTCTCACACACTGGACATACACACATTACAATCACGTAGTGCGAAGGGTCAGCTCAGCTATTTAAATTTCGGAATTTTGAATTGCATTTATTTTTTCAAATTTGGTGGGCTGAACATTTCCAAAGCGTCGAAGGAGGAAACCGGAGTACCCAGAGAGATCCCCCGACGATCGGCCCGAATGAACGGTGCCACGTACGAGAAGGGTGGGTGGGTGGGTGTTTGGGGGTTTAACGTCCTTTTCCACCACATAGGGTGATATCAAAGACGGGGCAACGATGAAAAAGCCAGCACAAATATTTGGCCCCAGCCGGGACACGTACGAGAAGGAAACATTCTTTGACCTGAGTGGAACTCGAACCCCTTACCTCTCGCATTGGTGACATGTCTCCTAACCACTAGACCCCCGAAGTGGCATTCTTGGGACGTGAGGTCTTTGACCGTACTAGTTTCGTACAAATTACACGTCAGAGCATGTAATCCTAGACGGCACACCTCCTTTTCTCATTTCAGTGACGGACGGTCTGAAATGCCGTGTCAATGTAACCTTGCCCGCTGCTATGTACACGACGCCCAGTAACAATTCACGCCAGCCCATAATGACACACGAGAAGGGGCAGGTCAAGCTTGACCGAACGATTTTACCGTCGGCGTGAAAGGCTGAAAAAAAAAAGAAGAAGAAAAGCTCAACCTGCAAAAACCTGGGGTCTAATGCATGGACACAACCTAAAGCCGTAGGCCCTGCCTAAATTCGTAGGCTCTGACTAAATCTCGGAAATCGGTATGCATGGACACAGACAACGGGGTAGTCAGGGTCTAAACGGCAGCCTAAACAGTCACGCGAAATCTAGTAAAGTTACTTAAATGAGCATGGAACATCTGTTGTATGGATGTCCACTTGCTAAACACTTCTCGGACGAACTGATATCTATGGATGTCCACTTGCTAAACACTTCTCGGACGAACTGGTATCTATGGATGTCCACTTGCTAAACACTTCTCGGACGAACTGATATCTATGGATGTCCACTTGCTAAACACTTCTCGGACGAACTGACATCTAAGCTTGACATCATTGCGACATTTACATGTTGAACTTATTCTGTTTGGTTCGAAAGATGGTGTTGTTGTTGATAAAATATTCAGTCTCTAGCTGTTGAAGGCTAAGTTTTATATTTATCGTTGCAGATGCCTTGAGTTTCTTAAGAGAGTTCAAGAATCGATGTTTTATCAAAATTAAAAATACAGTACATGTTCCACGTAAATGGCGATGCAGCATTTTCTGGCAACATTAGCAACTGTATAAACGCTTTGTTAAATTAGATTCGTAAATGCCGCTTGTCAGTTCTGCCATGTCCTGTGTAGTTAAAACATTCGTTTGATACTACATGTAATGCTATCTTCAGCCTGTTTGCTATACGGTTTACACCATCTGTATACCAACTGTGTTCTTACAGTACATTGTCAATGTCACTGTTTTTATGTTGTTTCCATTTCTGTGGAATGGAAACAACATCATAGGACAGGCTAAAAATTCCACGTTCAAAGGCACGTTTTGTGGCATAAACGCACGTCGCTCGCATTCTCCGCACAGGCGTGATGCAAGTGTAACTCTGACAATAACAACATTGTCTGTAGTTGGCCAGTTATTTTGGGCTTTACGCCGCGCAAGCAACAAAGACTATTTCCAGAGATGGATACGTGCGCCGAGGAGAAGTCTACCATACCATACCATACCATATTTCGCGGCTCACCTACGTCTTTCTCTGCAAGGTCATTAAAAATAAAAGCCATGCGGTAAAACAGGATGATGTATGTCTGTAATCCTGTGTAAAAATGCCCTCCCCCCCCCCAAAAAAAAAAAAAAAAAAAAAGAAGAAGAAGAAGAAGAAGAAAAAGAAATAAATGAAAAAAAAAAATTACTTCATTGGGACATCTTGAATGACGTAATTGATTTTCTGGTCGATTTCTAGGATACCACTGTAAATGAGTTGTCCACACAATGGATTTTGGATCTAGAATCTTCACTCTTCTTCAACTGCTCGGCGTCTGCCTGTCACAAGCATCCGCTTTGGCTGTTGCGAGGTCTCGACGCAGCGAAAACTTCGACATTTCACAAGTACGTCACGCTTAATTTCGACACAGCCAATCAGAATATATTTGACGTCATTCTGATGTAAGCCGTATGCCTTTCCCTTCAAGACCAATATGTTCTATTTTTATATCATCAATATTTTTAATTACACTGCATGTAGCAAAAAGAGCCGCGTCACTGTCATTTTTCTCTTGATACATGTAGCAGGAATTTATCATTTTTTTCAGTTTCTCTGATTTCAGAGATGCCAGTTTGCCGTGTAACTGAATATCTTTAGTTTATTTCCCTGGTACACCTGGCCTTTAGCTTTCGTCAAAAGTAGGCCTACCGTGCATAGTTTCGGTTCAATCGCCTTTGAAAATAACTGGTGAAAGAAACCAAGCAGGTATATGGCAACCCGCAGCCTTGATAGACTTACCCGTTGTGTT
Organism: Batillaria attramentaria; assembly: GCA_018292915.2. Lineage (NCBI taxonomy): Eukaryota > Metazoa > Mollusca > Gastropoda > Batillariidae > Batillaria > Batillaria attramentaria. Next base: position 158,173 of record JACVVK020000659.1, on the reverse strand, counting down.
TTATTGTGCTACTTTTGGCTGGGGTAAACATTATACATTCATGTGTGTAATGTGTCTGATTGGGGAGGGTAGGTCTCCGTTTGTGTCATGCGCATGGCACGAGATGGACATTTAGCGCCAAAAGCACGGAAGTGGTTGCAATGGCCAAAAGGAGGATCTATTCATTTGGCAAACAGCATTTAAGAGCCTTGTAAGCGTCTGTTCCCAGACTTCATCACGAACATAGAGACTTTGAGAAGAGCATATTTTACCAGTCCCAAAGCTTCACACTGTAATTTACCCAGCGGGCCTTGCTTAATTCCAGTTTCAGGCCACCATACCACCAACCATGATCTTTTCCAGAAAACAATAGCCCTAACGCCATCAGATCCTTGGCCGACGCTTAATCCTTTTCCAGATTATGGTAGATTTGAAATTGTACACTGATCGCATTTATTACCCCCCTCCGCCCCCTAATTTTTTTTTAACTGACAGTTATTAGGTCATTGGCATGACGTAATGAGAACAACTTACGCCTGGGGATCTGACACTTGGGCGTCACAGAAGTGGAATTTTGTCAAGGGCGAGGACGGTACTGTTCTGGCACTGTTTAACGCCTGGTGGTGAGTACAAACAAACAAGCAAAATGAATCAGTTCATGTTTGAGTTCAGTTCAGTTCAGTTCAGTTCAGCATAGGATGTGCACTGATGTCTTTCAGTTATCGAGTTAGTAATTTAAGGCTTTACGCCTCTCACGCAACAAAGACTGTTTTGCGGCTAGTGCATGTCTTTGAGTGGACGACTGAAAACTAATCAAATAATTTCAGTCTCGTCACACATAAGATGTGCTGCACTCCGGCGGTACAGTCATTTTTTTTTTCCACGCGGAGTCAACGCCTTTAACTTGATTACGAATAGCCACTGACTTTTCGGGGGGGGGGGGGGGGACTGATCCCGCCTTCACGTACAAATAGCCGCTGGCTTTCCAGTGTACCCCGCCTTTAAGTACTTACTTAGGCCCTTGGCTCCACGTGGAGCATAGGCCATCGACAACCCTTCGCCATCGCACTCTGTTCTGGGCTATTCTTGCCACTCCAGTCCAGTTGGTCCCCTGCTTACATAGCTCTGCCTCAGTGTCCCGCCTCCAGCTGTTGCGAGGCCGGCCTCTCTTCCTTTTCCCCTGCGGGTTCCATGTCAGGGCTTGGCGTGTGGTGCTGGATGCTGGTTTCCTGAGGGTGTGTCCAATCCAGCCCCACTTCCTCCGCAGGATCTGCTTGGCCACTGGTTCCTGCCCCGCTCGCTCCCACAGCTCTTCATTCCGGATCTTCTCTGGCCATCGGATGTTGAAGATGCGCCTCAGACAGGTGTTGAGAAATGTCTGGATCTTCTGCTGCATCGTCTTCGTTGTCCTCCATGTTTCGCATCCGTAGAGCAGAACTGACTTCACGTTGGAGTTGAAGATGCGAAGTTTGGTTCTTATGCTGACAACTTTGGATGCCCAGACGTTCTTCAGCATGACCATTGCTGCCCTTGCCTTGCCGATTCTGGCTGTGACGTCTCGGTCTGTGCCTCCCTGTCCATCAACCACACTCCCCAGGTAGACAAAAGACTCCACCTCCCTGATGGGCTCCCCACCGACTGTGACTGGTGTGTTGGCAGTGGTGTTGATCTTCATCAGCTCGGTTTTCTTCCTGTTGATCTTGAGCCCTGTTCCGGCTGATGTGGCTTCCAGGCACGTAGTCTTGTCCTGCATCTGGCTGTGGCTGTGAGACAGGAGCGCCAGGTCGTCCGCAAAGTCGAGGTCATCCAGCTGCGTCCAGAGTGTCCACTGTATCCCGTTTTTCCTGCCTGCTGTAGTGGTCTTCATGATCCAGTCGATGACCAGGAGGAAGAGAAACGGGGACAACAGGCATCCCTGGCGGACTCCGGTCTTCACCTCGAAGCTTTCTGACAACTGGCCGGCATGGGCAATCCTGCAGCTCATGTCTTGGTAGGTGCACTGGATCAGGGAGATGATCTTCCCGGGAACTCCATAGTGCCTTAGCAGCTTCCACAGCGCCTCTCTGTCTACACTGTCGAAGGCCTTCTCATAGTCTATGAAGTTGATGTAGAGGGGGGAGTTCCACTCCAGTGACTGCTCCACAATGATGCGTAGGCTGGCAATCTGGTCAGCGCAGGACCTGTTCCTGCGAAAGCCTGCCTGCTGGTCTCGGAGCATGGGGTCGACTGCCTCTCTCATCCTCTCCAGTAGAATTCTGTTGAGAACCTTGCCTGGCACTGACAGGAGCATGATCCCTCGGTAGTTGCTGCAGTCCCTGAGGTCCCCTTTCTTTGGCAGCTTGATGACGATCCCTTCTTTCCACTGGGCTGGCACCTCTTCCTTCTCCCAGATCTTGCTGAACAGGCTGTGCAGCATGTTGACGGCTGTCTCTGTGTCTGCTTTAATGGCTTCTGCTGGTATCTCGTCCGGCCCTGCAGCTTTCCCATTTCTCAGTGTCATGATGGCTTTCCTGATCTCCGCCTTAGAGGGCTTGTCACAGTTGATGGGTAGTTCTGTCTCAGCTGGTGGGATGTCTGGTGGTGTTTCAGGGATGGGGCGATTTAACAGCTCCCTGAAGTGTTCTGCCCATCGCTTCAGCTGTTCCTCAGTTGTTGTCAGTGGGTGCCCGTTCTTGTCCTTCACTGGTTTGTCTGTCTGCTGAAATTTGCCCATGAGCTTCTTGGTCACCTGGTACAGGTCTTTTAGATTCCCTTGTCGGGCTGCTTCCTCTGCTTGACTGGCCAGGTTGTCGATGTAGTCCCTCTTGTCCTTCCTGGTGCTCCTCTTCACTTCTCTGTCAGCTGCTGTGTATTCCTCTTGTGCCTTTGCCTTAGCTCTTCTTGTTCGGCTCGTGTTCAGTGCAGTTTTCTTCTCTTTCCTAACTTCCAGCTTCTGGATGGTATCAGCAGAGATCCATTCCTTATGTTGGGTCTTTCTCTTGCCAAGGACCTCTTCGCATGTGTCGTGCCAGAGTTTCTTGCTGTGTTCCCACTGTGTCTCGATGTCCATTTCACTGTCTTCTATCAGGTCTTGCAGTGGCTGGAACCTGTTGGAAAGGCTGATCCGGAATGCTGCTTGTGTGTCTGTGTTCCTGAGAAGTCCAACGTTGTACCTGGTCCGTGTGCTGTTGGCGTTGGTGTGCCTCTTGAGCCGAAGTCTCAATGCTGTTGCAAGAAGGTGGTGGTCTGATGATACATCGGCACCCCTCATCACGCGCACATCCCGCCACGATCTCCTGAACTTCCGGCTGATGCAGATGTGATCAATCTGGTTCTCCGTGACATGGTCCGGCGATCTCCATGTGGCCTTGTGGATGCGCTTGTGTGGGAAGATGCTGCCTCCTATCACTAGCTGGTTCAGGGCACAAAAGTCTGCAAAGCGCTCGCCATTTTCGTTCATCTGTCCCAGTCCGTGTGTTCCCATGGTGTCCTCATAGCCTGTGTTGTCTGATCCAATCTTGGCGTTGAAGTCTCCCATCAGTATGGTCATGTCCTTGGCTCCTCCTCTATCTATCACTGTCTGCAGTTGTTGGTAGAAGTCATCTTTTTTCTCCTCTTCCGCATCATTGGTGGGAGCGTAGCACTGGATGATGTTCAGCTTGATGTCTTTTTTCTTGGTGATGAATTTGGCTGTGATGATGCGGGAGTTGACAGGTTCCCAGCCGATGAGTGCCCGCTGTGCCTCCGGTGCCAGCATCAGGGCCACGCCCTCAGTGTGGGGGGCTCCATCCTCTGTGTGTCCAGAGTACAGCAATTGCTCTCCCGATGAAAATCTCAGCTGTCCTGACTGTAGCCACCTTGTCTCACTCAGTCCCAGTACTCCTATCTTGTAGTTCTTCATCTCTCTTGCTACTTGTATGGTCCTTCCTACTTCATACATTGTCCTGATGTTCCATGTGGCTACTCTCGTTGTTGTCCTGGGTGTTAGAAGGGGGGTCGGCCTTGCAGCTTCCTTTCGGCTTTCACTGCAATGCGTCATAGGTCTCCGGGATGGAGACCCTTCCTCGCCCAGGTGAATGTCTCGGTTTGTTGCTGTCGATGCTTCAGTAACTTAGTGTTTTTTACAGGTAGGGCTGTTAACCCTACGCAAACCCGTTTAGCCTCTTGGAGAGGTGGTCCACATTCGTCTGACCTCTACCCTTCGACCTGTCCAGCTTGGGTGACCCTGCCAGGAGCATGTGCTCCTGCTGGCATAGTTCTCTGGGTCATTGAGGTACACAAGCCACTACCCCACGACAAGGGTTGGACCATGTAGGGATGCCTTTAAGTACGAATAGCTATTGGTTATTTTCCAACAACCCCGCCCTCAAGTTCGAATAGCCACTGACTGTCTTTTTACCCAAACTGACGAAATTTAAGTAGTCCGGCCAAGAGGTGTCAGTGCGGACGGAACTGAACCGGGAAGATCCAAATGAATCATTTATTGCCGGAGACCCAGAGAATTTGATCGGTTGGTCGATTGTTTTCAGCCCGCTATCATATCATCAGGAGTTCTACTCGATGCAAAGAGACCTAAGACACCCTTACCTACTCACTTTGACGTGACCACTCCTTCCCCACAAACATGCACAAAATATCCCTGAATGGCTGGCGACCACGGCCCGAGCAATCATCTGCTCGCCATTTTGGTTGGTGATCACGTAGGTGAAAACGGCCGTGGTCGCCAGTTATTCAGGGATATGTTGTGCATGTTTGTGGGAAAGGAGTGGTCAAAGTGAGTAGGTAAGGGTGTCTTAGGTCTCTTTGCATCGAGCAGAACCGAAAACACCCGTCAAAGTGCGTGCAATTACCTCCAATTATTTTCGTATACTATTCTTTACAATTACCCATTAGGAGTAGGTAATTAGTATCCAATGGTAGTTTTATCAGTCAGTGACTCTGCTACGCCGGCCGGGTCAGCTTTCGCCGTTCGGTGCTTCTGCACACGTTGGATAGGACTGAGTCCACAACCGTATCCAAATTTACCGCAAAATTAAACTCCAAGGCCTTTTAAGACTTCAAAAGCAGGAGAGCTCTGTTCACCGCCAAACGTGGACGAGGCAGGCTTCAGCTTTTGCCGGCTTGAAACATAGTAGTACAACTGAACTTTAAATCGTTGCCTGATTTAATGAATCAACTCAGTGTGAACACTGAACTGATGCTGATGGCCGCGACCATGCAAAGACCGTTGGTCGGTAGGCCACGATGTCACTCAGTGTGACAGTCTCACCTAGTGACCTACCGCAGATACGATGGACACCGTGACCTTTCAATTACTGACCTCGCGGTTATTAGTATAAACAAGTTTTTATTGAGAAACGGTTTGTTCGGGCTGTCAGTTTCTAATAGATAATAAGTTATGCGGCGTCACTGAGTGATACACTGATCGAGTCATGACCCGGCATCCGTCTCCTCGGCCGGTATTTTTCCATACATTAAAATGCCCCCTCACCCCAACACACACTCACGCACACACCCGGCACACACCCACCACACACCCACCACAAGTAGCACACACACACGCCACATCTCCATAAAGCAAAAAACAATGGATAGTGAAACCTTAGGCTGCTCCGTTCCTTGTCGAATTCTGCCGGTAAAAATTTACTTCAGTATCGATTATAAGTTAGTTTTGTATATATATATGTACATCAGTGTACATGTACTCGGTTACATCTTGGGTTCTTACCAGGAAATCCAGGGGTGTCTGCACCGAAATCCTGTACACTGTGGAGAGAAAGCGGGATCATCCAGAGTTTCCTGTCACCTTGACCTTGGAGGGGAATGGAGACAAATGTACGTACAGGTTTTTTTTGGTCAACTTTTACAAATTTGAATTCATTTTTATCAGACATCATACTTATGCCTTTGTCCGTTAGTTTTATACATTTTACTTTCGCTTTGGTAGCTCATGACGAGATGTTCAGCTGGCTTCTTTTTTTTTCTCTTTTTTTAGCCATCTTCCATCCCTGATGGTGCTGAGAATGGAACATTCCAAGCTACCGCTATGGCTTTTTCAGCAGAATTAATTCGGCAAGAGCAGGGTTAAAAGTCTTATATTAAAGCTACAATTGTACATGTATTCAATGTGGTCTCTCTCTGTTTTCAGTTACTTTGTGGCTGGAAAACACGCCAGCTTCGTACCTGGTTGTATCCATGTGCTTTGACCATGAGGCTGTGTCCCCTTCTGATTGTCAAAAGGACAAGTATCAAATGTCTGTTTTGTCCCGTGAGCCAGTGTCTGCAGTCACAGAGGATGTCCTGAAAGCTGTTTCAGAGATTACATCAGAGGTTGAAAACTTAGACAGTAGTGTGGGAGGTCAGTCTACCGAACTTCGCTATTATTATTATTATTATTTTTATTATTATAATGATTATTATTATGATTATTACAGCTTCCTCTGATTATGAGAAGTGGGATTTTTAAATCCTGTTGCATTTTACTGAGGCGAACCTCGCATGGATTTACATGTATTAGAGATTAAATCCTCCTCCTTTTACGCACAACAGAATAACTTTAAGGAAAAAAAGTCACAATGTTATTGTACATAAATGTACTGATGCATGTTATCGTGAAGGTTGAATGCTTTTATCACGTGGGCAATTCCTGGACTGGGGTTTTTTGGTTTTTTTTTCCCCACCAGATAAGACATGCCCCACACTGTTTATCGGCCAGGAACTGGGTGAGTATATTTTCTTCTTGTACTTCTTCTTCTCAGAGATAAATTGTATAAGAACGGTGGCCCCAGGGCTTGTGGTAGATATTTTTTCTGAGGGTCAGCATGACTTCCAGCAGAAAAATCTGAGGGTCAGCCTACTCTAACAGACATAAACGCCGTACATTTCAGAGCGTCTGTGGCGACTGCTCTGACAATCGATTGCCGAAGATTGAAACTAAAACTGTGAAAGCTGTGCGTCATGCTATCAAATTTAATTATCACGCGACGCACTCCTGCTCCAAAATTTTAAAATCTGTGCGTCAGTAAAACCTCCAGTGATTTTTTTTCTGCGTCATTTCGTGATTTCTGTGCGTCAATACGCACAGTTTGTGCGTTAACACAAGCCCTGGGCCCTTGTCCACTGACCAGCTGGCCATACACACACTGCACCAGAAATAATCTATACAACCCAAGGAAACAAACAATGTCTCTAGGGCTTTGGAAAACAGGTCCGAAATTTCATTTTTGCAGAAAAAAAAAAAAACACCCAAAAAGCAAAAACAAAACCCAACAACAACAAAACAAGCTGACCAAAAATATTCAACTTAAAACCCATAGCTGCAGCAGCCAGCTCCCACCTGTGTTCGAGTACATGTATTACAAATGATTTTTTTCCCCTCAGTCAGTTGTGCGTAACTGCCATTCAGATGGTACTCACAAAAGCTATGGCAAATCCTGAAAAAAAAAGCTGATTTATAAAATGGCCATAGTTAAAATGTATCTTGTAGGGTGTCTATACCCATTACTGCAATTACTTTCATGGATGACAATTAAAAGCACATTCACTGCCTTGCATCGTGTGTCAACAGTGACTGCTGACTTTGCTAAAAGTATTCAAGATGGAACCTCTGACTCCAAGATACTTCACATTGTCGGTGTTGCTGGCTCGAGGGTCAAACTGCCATGTACAGTTGGCGATGACAGCGAAACTAAAGAGGTATGGCCATGGTGTAACAATTATCTGATCAGAGATTGACGTGTGGAATATTCACTGTAAAACATGTACCGCACTCATTTCCCTGTTTGCAGTTTTACCTGTTTCAGAGAATGCATGTGATATATTAATTTTCAATACTGGTCTTATAATTATTTATAAATTATTATTATTATTTTTTCTTTTTTGCTGCCCCAACTCTTTTGCCAGCTCCAGTGGTGTTCCTCCCAGGTCATGGGTGGAATCCATGGAGGGCTCGAAAGCTGGGGCAATTTTTATTATGCATGATGATGTAGATGAGGATGATGGATGATGGTACATGTAAGATGATACAGTCCATGGTCCGAAATGCTAACCACTACACTATGGGGACCAGTTATATTTATGAAAACTTAGTCTGATAACCATAGAGCTATATCTGCAGGTCGTCTGGGAGTAGCTTCTGTGTTTAGTCTTACATCTGTGGCACTTCCTGGGCCTCGATCCCCTCTGCTGTAGTTTGTCAGAATTCATATTACACTTGTGTTGATAGAAACTGCAACATTTAAGTTGAGCCGCCTTATGTCAGGTGTGTGCGTTTGGCAAAAACAACATGCATTTAGGGTAATTTTGCTCTGAGGCAAGGAGCGGTCATCACTGAACACTCACTGATGCAAGAAGCCACCTTTATCTGGGAACACTTCTCATTCTTTGTCCCAGAGCAAAATTACCTCCTGATGCACAAAATATGAGATGGCAAGTTTACGTAATATGATCAAATGCAAATTCTAGTGCGATTGAAAATCATCCTCAAAATTCAAGCACATACATGCATGCTCATTTAACACACACGAACACTCAATGTAAATGTTGTCACAGTGTTGTTGTTTTTTGTTTATCGTGAGTGTATTAATATTCAGTTCAAGATTGGTCCTTGCTTCTCCAGATCTCCTGGAAGAAAGAGTCAGGAGACGAGCTGTTGACATCTGGAAGGAAACGGATTACTACCGACCCCCGCTACCGTGTTCGCCATTCCCTATCACAGCCGAAGGAGTGGGAGTTACGTATCCGCAGTGTTGCAGTTGAACACACTGGTGTCTATTTGTGCATCGGTCGGCGGAACGAGACTGTTGCCAGAGTTGTGCTGAGTGTGGCCGGTAAGAGACCTCTCCACGGCAAGCATATTTAACCAATGAAAATACGGGTCTCACAAGCATTCGCACAGCAACAAAGAACCTGCCTGCTCATGTTGTTCATACAGGCTATGTGACCAAAATGACTTTGGTTGTTTCACTGCTTGATTGCGGCATAAGGTTCATGTCACAGAATATTGTGTGACATGCTGAGCATTTTGTTACAACTCTATCACTCACCAGCCCCAACGGTAGCCCAGAGCTTGTGCTGGTCCAGTTTGTTTCTTGTCACCCCATCTTTGATATCACAGTCATGTGGTTGTAGGAGGGGATGGGTGTGTGTTTGGGAGTTTCACGTCCGTTTCCACCACACACAGGTGATATCAAAGACGGAGCAACGATAAAAAAGTTAGCACAAATATTTGGCCCCAGCTAGGATTCAAACTCACGAGCATTGTAAGTCCAACGTTCTACCATTCAGCCACCCCGGCTCCCCTCATGGTTGTAAAGGATGTTAAGTCCTCCCCAAAACAACCAAACAACCTGCTCTACAAATTGACTGCGTGGAGATATTTCAGCCCAATCCTGCACCTCACCCTTAGTACAGTTTGCCTGCGAGAGGATTTAGTATCTGTAAGAGGTGGTGCTGTTTTCGAAGGTTATCCTACTACACTGTAACTACATTTTGCATGTTATTTCCAGTTCCTGCAAGGATAACCAGCAAGTCTGATGATGTGGGAGTTGCCATTGGAGCATCCACGGAGCTGACGTGTGAAGCCAGCGGTCGACCGGCACCAACCATCTCCTGGTTCTTCGTGGCTGATGACACACCAGACACCAGAATGTTCAGTACTGTACTGCATGCAGTTTTCAAATTCCGTCTGAATTCATGTGTATGCATGTGCGCACACACATACACACAGTACACTAGCACAAGAACTGTTTGTGCTTACATGTCACTTAAACATTCCATCTTTTCTAAGCCAGCATGTTTTCAAGCAGTTTCACTCATTAGTGCGCCTCTACGCTCAAAATGCTCTGATCTTGATGATCAGTACAGCTCTTAATGCGATACAATGTGGTTGACACTATGTGCAAGCAGTCTAGCTAACATTCAAATTCCACAACTGTTGTTATGCTCCTGGAACGCTCAGTGTGGTCGCCGCATCCAGATGTCTTAGTGGTGTGATAGATACCACGAAAACAGCACAGAACATAAAAATAGTAGCATTAGCCCTTTTGATCAGCGGAAGGGTGTTTGGTGGTTGTGCTGATAATTTGGGCTGGTTCCCTTAGTGGCAAATGTGGGATTTTCCCCATCCAGTCAGTTTCATCCAGGCAAAATATCATTGCTTGTGTTGACATATTTCACATAACCACATCCACTTATGATAAAAGCTGCATTGTGAATATAAATACAATAACAATGTCTGCCAGTTTATTGGTCACTTTTAGTGACCACTTGTAAACATCGCTAGCAACTCTGATGGATTAAACGCATATTTAATAATAACATTTCATTTTTAATTTAAAAAAAGAAAAAAATTAATGTTTCGTTTCCCCAGAGGCTGTTGGAGGCAAACTGCTTCTCGAAAACTTCACACAAGAAGCAGAGGGGCGATATATCTGTCAGGCATCCAATGGATTTCCGCCACGTGCTGAGCAAGTCGTCTTTGTCCGTGGTAGGTTCATTCTGTTCACTGTTTGGTACCTAACTAAGGAAATTAAACACGTACAAACGAGTCTTTATTGTGTAAGTAAAAATATGAAGCCTACAATCCCAGTTAGTAATGATTGTGAAAAAGAAATGACCATGATGTTGTTACGTGGTGGTACCTCGTAGTTGGTGACACCATTTTAATCAGCAGTTTCAAAACTTTATCAGCAATGCGATCCTTCATTTGTTGCTTTCAGCTTTGCCTGATGTCACCATTGAAGACACAGAAACCCTGGCTGCATATGCCACTAGTGTTGAGCTCACTTGTAAAATTGAAACCAAAATGCTAGTGAATGCGTTGTGGAAAAAAGACGGCAGAGACATTGTGTCAAATCAGCGCCATGTGGTAGAGCTGTCCACTGAAGCGGAAGGAGTGTTCATGCTTACTCTGCTAATAAGAGAATTGAGCAAGGACGACTTCGGCGAGTACGTCTGCATTGCCAAAAACAAGGCAGGAGCCACTGCAGTGAAAACAACAGTGAAAGGTGAGCAGGACAGTTTTTTTGTTTGTCATTGTTGTTTCTTCTATTTCTTCTATGGATATACCAGATGACATGACACTATAGGAGATTCACTCTTTACTCCTACGACTTCAGTCAGAAGCTTTAACATTCTTGGCAACAAGAGTGATAACTCTCTATTGACTCTTTCATCCCAGTTAGCTTTGCACGTGAGTCGCCAGTTTGTTTTTGCATTCCTTGCGTTCAACTGCACGTTTCAATATGAGCTCATTCCATAGTATCATTTAAAGCTGGACTTATCTGTGGTAAAAGGCTAATTGTACGTCACAACAGCCCCCCCCCCCTCCCCCACCCTCCCACTGTTCACTTCTGATGCAATGTAGTAACTTAAATTGCAGCTTTGATGATACCTTCCGGGTGTCGGTCCAAGTTTGCTTTAAAAAGTGATCATTGATGCTTCTACCATAATGTGGAAAAGAGCCTTAATTTCATGAATTTGATCTATGCGTAGACCCTTTTCTTTTTTACAAATGGTGTACCTTTTGAATCACTGTAAATCTGTCATATGGTAGTAAATTTTGCTGTTTGGTTTCATTGAGATGAACATAACTCATGCAGTCCATTTACTTTGTCTATCACCACAATCTTTTTGCAGAGTATCATGCATGCTGTTTTTTTTCATTTTTTGCATTTCACTGAAACTTTTTGGAGGGCAGCTGAAGAAATTTAGAATTGTGTTTGGTCTGTTTCTTAGAAAAGTGGCCAACAGGTGACCGGTGCAGCGTTGAAAATATCCCTGTGATGCCGAACTTCAGTATTCAAAGGGTAAGGTTGTTTGAAGGTTAAAACCTCACATTCATCTCGCACCCCCCCCCCCCCCCCCCCCACACACACACCCCACACGCCCAACCCCCCTACCCCCCTTTCCCCTATCTCGTTTCGTGTGTGTGGGCAATTGGGTGCCACACAGGGGCTATGTTTGTGTGTGTAATTATGGTGTCCATCTGCGCTGTAATTGCATCCACCTTGGTTTCAAATCCTATTGAATGTTGCTTAGTTTGAAATACTGCAATATTTAAGGAAGTGTTCAGTGTGTGTTCATCTTTTTGTTCCAAGTTTTTGGGTGGATGGGAGCGGATGCAGACCACAACATACTTCTGGGGCAACAAAACCTACCAGTCCGAGGTCTTGGGTCATTTCATCACCATTAGCGGGAGCCTTCTGCAGTACTACCGTGGATATGAGTGAGTTTCCAAACTGAATTAATATCCTTTTCATCATTTCCTTTTGATTTTATTTTCATTTTGATGAGTTTAGGCCAGGCCTGACCAGTGGTGTTTGTTCAAATATTCTGTTGCTGTTACTGTTTAGCTGTGTAAATGTTGATGTCACAACATGATTAGTTTGTGGTGAAATTAACATCAAATGCTAATATTCATGCAGGTGTACATATTTTTCAGCCCACTGACAGAGCGCTGCCTTGAACCAGGAGCTGGTTCCATGGTACTCCTCGACACTCCGGGTGACTACCTGGTACCACTTGGCAACGAACGAGGTAAGAGTCTGTTCACTTAAAATCACATCTTCTGCTATACTTAGGCCATTATGTTGCCACTTACACGTGTACACTTACAACTTCTCAGAGGGTGGCACTGAGCCCACAGAAAGCTTATGACAAAGCAGAAAGTGAGGCAATTGCTGTAGAGTTATGGTCGCTCACTGATGAGAAGAGTTTTGGGCCGTTTCTAATGGTCTGCTAGCAAAGTCACCAGACATTTCTATAATACTGCCTTCAGAGGTCGTCTTATTAAGAAAGAGTATTTTGACAGTACCGACGCACTCACAAGTGCAAAAAAGAGACAGAAGCTGTCTTCTGCAAAGCCTGCTTATCTTGAAACAGGTGCGTTTTACATAAAACGTTGTCCTGCAGGTCGTTACAAGGTGGTGTTCACAGACTACACCCACGCCGTGGTTTACTTCTGTCTGACTGGGGACGCCCAGAACACGTGTCCACGACACTTGCTGCACGTACAGATCATCTCTCGCCTGCCAGTCATCCCGGACGACACACTGAGAGTGTTGTACAGATATGTGCAGCGTACCTGTGTGCCAGTGTCTGATCTGGTGGACACTGTACCAGGTAAGCTAGATGTGTGTGTGTGTGTGTGTGTGTGTGTGTGTGTCTGTGTCTGTGTGTGTGTGTGTGTGTGTGTGTGTGTGTGTGACACACACATACTATTGCTCAAGTGGACTTGCATATAGAATTTCTCCTACGGATATACCAGATGACATGATACTATAGGAGATTCCCCCTATACCCCCCGAACAGTCAGAAGCATTAGCGTACTTGGCAACAATCTTTGATGGCTTGATCTTTTGCCCCAGTGAGTTAGCCTGGCCCAACCCCCAATCGCCAGTTTCCAACCTGGCTTGCGTACCTGCAAGACATGCCCTCATGCTGCTCTGCAAGCGAGCTTGCACAATGTTCACCCTTTGCCTCTGGACCGGCTTAGCCGGCTCATACCTGCTGTCACGGCCGCATGCATTCAGGTTTGGAATTTTCATTTTACTGATGTGTATAATGATTGTGTGTGCAGGGCTGTGTCAAATGCCTCCAGAGTTTATGTACCAGAGAGGGTACATTGGGCGTTACCCAGGTATGTAGAAGCTGCTTTGCTGATGTTTATAAGCGAACGCATGCCATTCAGATTCAAACTACATGTACTTACAGTTAGTTCTCTCAGAGTGGAAACAGAGTTTTTCAAACTGATTCAGAAGCTTACATACCCATTCCTTAGGGTCTGACAGGTTCTAGGAGTTCCTGGGTTAACCGACGTTATATATTGTGTCCCAGAGCCCAATTGCCAAGTGGCAAATCTTCAAGTGCAGAGGAAACTTACCCAGGCCATGGTGTCTGGTACATGGCGGCTTGTGGGCATGGTCAAGCCAAAGTTTGCGCATTACAACCCCCGCACTTCAGCTCACATCGTGTCCAAAGGCAAAGATCTGGCAATCTTCTACCGCAGCTTTGAGTGAGTTGTCGAACATTTTGCCTGCCAGAGGATGTATTCCTCGTTTGCTTATAGGCACGGGCTTTCAGGAGTGCATGCAGCTGAAACAACTTACCAGCTCAATCATCTCAAGTCAGGTTCCGCAATGATCAAGACCTAAAAGCAGAACCTCAAGACATACCTTTTCTCGGTTCTTCTCCTCTTTTTTTTTTACCCTGTGTTTTTTTGGTTTTTCTTTCTCTGACCCCAAAGGCACCATGAACATGCAGCAGGCACGGAAGTCTTTTGTTGTGCCCTAGAAATGGCCAGCCAACATCATCATTATTGGGGCTCTGACCAAGACTTCTAGGCTTGCAAAGCATTGAAAGCTGGTCAGATGATCTCAAAAATATAAGTTACGAGTGGAGGGAGTACAAGTGAGAGAAGAAAACGGCCACCATTCAGGAGTGTGCAGTGCAGTTAAATATTCAGCTACAAGATGTGGTTGAAATAGAATCTTCTATTGATGCTTGTGCGTGGACTTCCAGTAGATGTAGTTTTTATCGTCTTTACCAACAGTTCAGTCCATGGACTGTGTTCATCGCCAGAGGCAGCCCTTCTACACATGGCTGCCACACCTGGTAGTTACTACCATGACTACAGTGGTCTCACCAAGAGTATCACAGGTACTATTCATGTCATTTATACCCATTATTTCACATTTCTTCAGTTATTGCTGATGTATGTGTTAGGTGATGCAATCAGTTTGAGTTTAGAACAAAATCAGTAGTGTTTAGAACCACAAGTCTTAATCAGAACAGTAAACATGGTACATATATCATTGTATATAAATGACATAGTAATATTTCTGATTCCAGATATTCTGTGTACGTTGTGCGCAAAGTACAACTGTATAAATCTTTGATGTAGTTTTGTTTGAAGAACAGGCACCATTTCAACCAGTTGAGTGCTGGACTTAAGATTCTGACTGGACTTTTGTGGGTGTGTGTGTGTGTGGGTGGGGGGGGGGGGGGATCCTGACCTGACGGGATCAAAAAGGCCTGTGCCAGAAAATTTTGGACACTCCCTGGTAGCAGTTGTGTGTGTGTGTGTGTGTGTGCGTGTGTGTGTGTGTGTGTGTGTGTGTGTGTGTGTGTGTGTGTTCCTTTGTTTGGCTTTTTTCTAGTGCTCCTGGCTAAAATAATCCTTATGGTGGAGAGACATTAAACTGAACCTCAATCCCCCACCCACCCACCCACCCACACCCACACCCACACACACACACACACACACACACACACACACACACACACACACACACGTTCCAGTAGCTGCTTGTTTCCTTGATTTGATTTTTGTTTCTGTCACTTTCTTTTGCTTCCAGTCGACTCCAAATTTCTGTATGCCAGTGATGACTCCCTTGTTCTCTATACCTGCCTTGCTGTTCGCCTCGACGGGTCCTGCTACAACGGCTCGGAACTGGTGGAGGTGTTCCATCGCACTGTTGCTATCACTGACCTGCAGCTGCTGTGGCTGAGGAGACCCATGGTACAGGCTTGTGTGGACATTGCCAGGATGGAGTATCCGGTCGTAGGTAGGTATCACATTACGTCCGTTTGTTGAGACAGTTTTGATCACTGTCTGGTTTAGTAGTTAATGCTTGCGTGCATAGTACTTGGAGGAGATCACATTGGTCCATCAGTCCTGTCAGTAAGACCTTTAGCACACGCTACGAGCCTGCGGAGCCTTCGCACACTGGTCTAATGGCTTTTTCTGCGCACACACTACAAGCTTGCAGTGAGTGGACTGCACTGCCGGCCTGGGGCTGTACATTACACAAAGAGCAAAAGCACACGGTCAGCGGCAATTGACTGGCATGGCGAGGAAAAAAACAGGACTGTGCTCTGTTCACTGGTGAGCCGACGGTGTAGCACTTCAGTGCCCCCTGGCAAACCGATTTGATTGGCTGAGTGTGTGTTTTAGGCATGGTAGGCATGCAAAATTTCCATGTCTGATGGAGCCCTACCATGCCATTGCAAAGTCTCCAGTATAAAAATTCCCCATCAACTCCTGTCATTTTTGTTATTTTTAAGGGTGAGCATCTCATGCCTGTTGCAGATGACTGTCCTGTTCCAGCCAGTGTTCTGACAGCTGTTGATGCCGGACTCCTCAAAAATGGTACAATGTATTTGATTCATTATGCAAGATGTTGCTTTCTGTGTTGATGTTAGGTTTCAAGGCTGTCTAAGTGGTTGTTGATCTTCTCGCTGATTGGTTCTGAAAGTTTGATTGATGGCAATGCTGATGTGTCTCTGTTCTTTATTCTGAAGGAGTGTTTTGTCACAAGCGAGTTTGTCAGTCTCATACCTTCTTCTTTTCTTGTCTGTTTCTTGAAGATCACACCCAGATAGGATGTCATCAGAGCTATATCAACACTGCTGACGACTTTAGTGAGGAACAGGTGAAAATGGCAGAAAACAACAGCATTCATTGTTGGTCATTGCATGAATTGTTTTGTTCAGAACGAACAAGAGAATAGATGTGTTTATTCTGCTGTGTGTGTGTGTGTGTGTGTGTGTGTGTGTGTGTGTGTGTGTGTGTGTGTGTGTGTGCACGCGTGCGCATGCGCCCGTGCTGAAGATCATCCATAATAAAGCTGGCTTTTTTCTTTTCAGTTCATGGGCACATGGCTAACAGTGTACAGAACAGGGTATGACATGAAAGGACTGGGGAAATGTTCACAAGGAACTGACTATATGGACAGAGAGGTTTGTTCCAAACAGGGTAGATAACACCTAGAACAATTGTTTTCCTTCACTACTTTAATTGAAAAACAGGATAGGTATTGGGTGGTGCCGCACCGCAATGATGCGCTACCTCCATGGGAAGCAGCCCAAATTTCCCTAAAGGGATAATTAAGTAGTTTTTTTTTTTTTTAAATTGTTATTAACCCTGTCTTGCAGAATTAATTTGTCTTATGCTGAAGAAGCCATAGAGGTAGCCTGGAATATTCCATTCTCTGCTGCACCATGGTTATATTCATAATCGTATTAATCATATGGATGGGTGTTGTGATGTTTTACTATTTTTTACTATTCTTTTCTGTTCTCTTCTCCCCTACTTTTTTTTCTCTCACACACACAGTCCATGGTCTTCTGTCACCAAAGGATGGGTGTTGTGATGTTTTAACTATTGTTTTCTGGTCCTTTTCTCCCCCACCGTTTTATTTTATTTTATTCATTTATTTTTTTTCCTGTGCCGTGTATGTCATGCCGTGTATGTCATGCCGTGTATGTCATGCCGTGTATGTCATGCCGTGTATGTCATGCCGTGTATGTCATGCCGTGTATGTCATGCCGTGTATGTCAGTATGTCAGCTGTTACCTTTTGTTTGTTGAAGTTATGTCCCATTTGTTTGTGTCCTGAGGAAGGCGAAAGCCGAAACGTTGACCCGTGCCGTCCTTTGTGAAAGTTAAGTGGTTTCTGTCCCTTTTATGTCGCTTTTATTTATTTTCATATTAATCATATTCATAGCAATGTAACTGTCGGTTTGGGTGATACACTTTATCACTAACAATGTCCCAGTTAATGGTGAATGGGACCTTTTTAAAATCCTGTGTTTTGTTTCTAGCCTGAGTCGTGCAGTATGACTGGAGTGCTTAGTGAATATTCAAAGACAACAGAAGTTGTCAGAAGCAAGGATGGCCGACTCCTGCTCCTTTCACGCTATTATAACAGGTTTGTACAGCCAGTACCGCTGTTACGAGTGAATCATTGGCTTTGTTAGAATCTAAACTACTGCTGAATGCCTCTATGTTTGTAACACTGCTGGAATGGAAAATTGCCGCTTTCGAAGCTCTATCGCTGTTTGCCAGATAGAAGGATGTTTCCTTTGGCCATCGGGACCGTTTACGTGACTTTCTGGCTTCTAGTACTGGAGAAATACGACTTGCTTTGGGCCTGCAGTCCCTTCCTGAACAGATTAGGGCTCGACAGAGCTTCTAAAAATAGCCACCTATCAGCGCGGCCTAACTGGTCCTCGGTCTGCAACCAAACAATGTCGTCTGCTCACTACTCTCTACATTTTAATTTCTTTTCTTTTTTTTCTTTTTTTTGCTGCCCCAACTCTTTTGCCAGTTCCAGTGGTGTTCCTCCCAGGTAATGGGTGGAATCCACGGAGGGCTCGGAAGCTGGGGCAATTTTTATTATGCATGATGATGGAGATGAGGATGATGGAGGTTTGGGACTGCGGGACAGGGCCGCATTCCACGCTTCCTGTCATAAATATCCCAGCATTAACCAGGCCCGGGAACTACGGCACCTGCAGTGACGGTCGTGTAATCATCCACACCATAAGACGTGTCATACCAAGGGAAACACCCCCAAAGTTGCACCCGTGAAGTGGGTGAAGCTCGGCTGTGTGGCAACAGCCTCCCCATTGGGCCCATAGCACACCCGCTCTGGGTAGGAGCTGACCTAGGTAGGAAAAATCCCGCTTGCCTTGGCTGGGTCTTGAACCCGGGTCTCCCGGTCCATGGTCCGAAGTGCTAACCACTACACTACGGGGGCCAGTACGCTCTACATTTCTAGATCAACTTACATGCCTGCCAGAGTCACCCCAGTGGTCTCAGGTGCTATACTGTGACCCAGGTGACTGATTCTAATGCACAGAGTCAGCACAGTCAGTGGAAAGTTTTCCGCTCGCTCTTTTGTATGCCTGTCATACATAGTGAGACTTTCTGCTTTCCGTTCTTCTTCCTGCTCTCTTCTTCTTCTTCTTTTTCTCTCTCTTTTTTACGTCTTTACATTTCACTCCGGTCAGTTTTTCCACGCCAGTTTCTCTGCCATGCTTTTTGTAAACTGATTCAGATGAGCACATATATAAGTTTTTACTTGTTGTGCTCTCTTTCAACATAATACTGTTTACTGCTTGACGGTGATCCGGCTTCAATGAAGAAAAATGTTTAAACCAATTGTAGTGGGTCGTCCCCTGTCCATCATCAGTTTCAGAAGCAGATGTGAAAAGGATTCAAACATGTCCTCCACGACTGATACGATATTGTGGTGAAAATGTGATATTTTGTGTGATATATAAATATTTTGTAGAAAGTGTTTGGTATGATTTTGGGCTCGTCTTTGATTTTTGCACCATTTTCTTTGTTTCAGTACAGTGTGGAAAGACTGTCCACCGACAGAAGTGCTGCAGCTTTCACAGGAGGGAAAATCCGGCAACTACAACTTCTCATACACCTCACACAAAGGTCAGCTGCAACCGATTTCTCCTCAACAAGCAAACAAGCCATTCTCACAGGAGGGAGTGCATCATGTTCAGATTAGGTTTATGGTGGTCATGTGACCATGATCATAGCTGGATCTAGCACCTTGGTGTTAGGCTGGTTTTTGTAGAATACTTATAGTCATTTGACAAAATGGCCTTAGGGCCGTGGTTCTGTCATGCAGTTCATGCCTTTGATGGTAGAAATTCCTCCCTAATAAAATGTCTAGAAGCAGATTGGAAAGAGATATACCCATATTGTTATACTCTGATTTGCTATGGTTTTGTTTTTGTTTTCAACATTTTGCACATATATACAGGATAGACATAACATAAGCACACAATCAACCAAACGGTAACAAGTAACACATACCAATAAAACAACAACAACAACAACAACAAAAAACACCCCCCCCCCCCCAAAAAAAAGAAAAAAAAAAAGACTGAAACAAAAAACAAACCAAAAAACGACACTCCCCCCCCCCCCCCCCCCCTCCCCCAAGGCAAACAGACATTTGTCCAGAGTGCTTTAAGTATAAAGTAATTGTTTTGGTGACAGATATGTCGTTTCTTTCTGTGTATAGGATCCTTGAAAGTGCTTCACATGGACAACACTACAGCTCTGGTCTACTGGTGTCACAGTTTTGATGGCAATGGCGTTTGCCATAAGGATTCCTTGGTGGTGGAAATTCTGGCTCGCTCGGCTAATGCTGTTATACCAGAGGACAAAATGCACCACCTGAATCAACTTATAGTGAACGTCTGTGTTGATGTGGCAGATGTCCAGCCTACGTCTCAGAGTGCGTAGGAATGAAGGGGTTGTGGTGGTGCTGGTGGAGGGGGGGGGGGGGGTAGGGGCGGGTGGCGGGGACGTGGAGTGGAGTGAAACCTGTCATGCCAGTGCATCATACGCTGAATGTGGTTAGTTTGTACGGGTGTTCAGAAGAGTGATGGTCAGTTCTGGGTTGATTCTGATGCAGAATTTATGTTATGGACGATGCTTCCGTTGACTGCGAAATGCATCAGTCCAAACTGGATGTAGCAGTTGTTTTCATTGATTTACTTCTGTGCACACTCATGGTGAGGAATGAAGTTAATTCCTTATGCTCTGTGTGTGTGTGTGTGTGTGTGCGTGTGCGTGTGTGCGTGTGCGTGTGTGTGCGTGTGTGCGTGCGCGTGGGGAGCCAGGATAGCCAAATGGTAGAGTGTTGGACTCTTAATGCTCGGGTTGTGAGTTCGAATCCCGGCTGCGGCCAAATATTTGTGCTGGCCTTTTTCTCATTGCCCCATCTTTGGTATCACCCTTACGTGGTGGAAAAGGACATTAAACTCCTAAACACCCCCCAAACACGCCGTGTGCGCACGCTTTCTCGTGATATGGATTGTCCATGTGTTTTGTTTCAGGTTTTAAATGCACCATCCCAGACAGTGTTAGTGCACTGGCACAGATGGGAGAAATAACTGCTGGTAAGCTTTATCTGGTGATCTGATGTTAATTATTAGTTCCTGTGCAGGTTTAATTTTTAGTTACGTTTGGTGTCTTTTACCACCCCCATACCACCTCTCAGATTAAACCTTGCACCACTTCATATTGCTGCTGATATACTTTCTGTATGTGTCTGTCATATGGCTGTACATAGAGCTTTTTGAAATCATCGTGATGTTACTGTCAAATAGAAAAGTACAGCTGTACACCTAACTTGTAACTCTCAGTGATTGTTTTTCTTTACAGAGTTTGATGTTCCGGTAGTGACGTGTAAAGGGGAACTACTGAGAGGAATGCCTGATGCTAACGTCGAAGAGGTAAGGTTCTCTGCCTTGCGTGTTCTTACCTCATGGTGTTAAGGACATCTTCGACTCGTAGAGCACCACCAGCAGCAGTCAAACAGGTCAGGGCTCCTGCGTGTCCTTTTTAGTATTTCTGAACTGCCCGTCTAAACTTGTAAATGAATAGTGTTTGTCTGTCTGTCTGTTTGTGTATTCGCCAGAAAACCTCATTTAGAGTTCTCACATCACGATCAAAATCGGGGCTGTACCCAGGGAATCCCCAAAACACCCCCCCCCCCCAAAAAAAAAAAAGAAAAAGAAAAAAAAAAGAAAAAAGAAAAATGGAAAATCATCAAGTCTGTGTAATATTATCAGCCTCCTCCAGCCTTTGAAGGCACTTAACCCTGGTGGTGCTGAAAACGGAATATTCTGGACTACCACTATGACTTTTTCGGAATAATACAATTTAATTCAATAAAACCAGTGTTAATTAATGTGCCCTGTCCTCTTATGGTCCACAGGAAGTAACTCCTTTGTTCAGTTCGACAACCGCCAGATTATTACCT
Organism: Batillaria attramentaria; assembly: GCA_018292915.2. Lineage (NCBI taxonomy): Eukaryota > Metazoa > Mollusca > Gastropoda > Batillariidae > Batillaria > Batillaria attramentaria. Next base: position 136,635 of record JACVVK020000659.1, on the reverse strand, counting down.
CCCATCGCACAGCCCGGGCAAAGGGATGGGGTGGGTGTTTGAAAGTTTCACATCCTTTTCCACCTCGTGTGGGTGACAGCAAAAACAGGGCATCGAGAAAAAAGGCCAAAACAATTATTTGGCCCAAGCTGGGAAGTCCGGGCAACGCCGGGTAATCTGCTAATGTCCTATAGTGAGGTATACTGTTGTCTCCCGTTTTGCAGTTGGTTGGTGAGTGGAACGTGTTGTGGCGTACAAAGATGTTCTGGGGTGAGGTGGCGCCCGACGCAGAATCATCCTATTTCGTCCTCACCTACACTGGCCTTCTTTACCTTTGGCGCAGTTTTGAGTATGTTCTCCATTTATGTTTCTCATCAAGTGTTTTATCAAACACGTAAAACTCAAGGTTAATTTAACCCACGGCTACGGACCTAACCCAGACTAGGACCAAAGAAACCCCAAAACAAAATTAAATTAAAAAAGAAAGTGAAGAAAGGTAGGGAAAAACTCTTCTATAACGGCTTAGGCACCATGGTGGAATAGACCCGTATCCTGATTAAAAAAAAGAAAACAACAGAAAGTTTAACCCTAGAGCTCATTTAGTTCGAGGTTAGACTTTAACACGGGGCTAAAATCCCTAACCTCGACTTTTACATGCGGGCCCAGAAGATTTCTCAGGACTACAATGTGCAATAATTCAGTGTAAGGATTTTGCAAGGAGAAAACTCAGTATATGTACATCATCTGATTTGCTTTGATGCCATTGCAATAAATTTTAAACTAAACAGCCTTGGTCGAAAGAGGAAAAGTTTGGATTTGCTCATAGTGGAAACTGGATACCCTTTGGTGTAACCATGTAATGGGTTGCATAGAAACTACCTGTGACCATATACAGACCAGTCACAGGAATTTTCCAAGTCTGGTCAGAAATCTGACATTTTTGGAGTATGTGAGGTAATTTTCCAGATCTCTACCAGCATCCCCTCTGGGTCTGTGAGATGGCCATTGGACCCAGTTGGTGTTGCATTTCCTACTTCTGACTTCTTCCCGTTCCGGTAACTTCACAGGCCTAACTAACTGTTTACATGCTGTGCGTACATGGATAAACAAGCTGAAGATAACTTTCTCTGTAACAGTAATGATCTGGAGAGATGCAAGCCAGAAGAAGCGGGACGGTACGTGAGAACTGCCGGACCAGGAGACTACTACTCCGGTTTTGATGGATGGCCTGGTGAGTCTGTCTAATCGCCCACTTGTCTTTATGTCCATCTGTATGTCTCTCCATCTGTCTATCCGTTCATCTATCCATCTGTCTTCCTGCGTCTTCATTCGTCTGTCCACCTGTCTTCCCATTCATCCATCTGTCCAACAGTCCGCCCAGTCATCCACATATCTGTCTGTTCATCTGTTTACCTGTCCATTCATTTGTCTACCTGTCTGTCTATTCATTCATCTGTCCACGTGTCTGTCCGTTTGTCCACTTCTCTCTCCATTCATCCACCTGTCCACATGTATGTCTATTCATGTGTGTGTGTGTGTTTTTGTTTTTGTTTTTTTTTTACATCTACAGTTTTCAGCATTATGTATGTGTCTCAGTGGTGATGAAGATCCTGTACACGGACAACGTCAACATGCTAGCCTTGTGGTGCCACCTGGACGATAAAGCCGAGTGTCATCCCGACCGCACCACTGTAGAAATCCTGTCCAAGAATCTCACCATCAAAAACTCCACCATGGAAGAACTGCTGTCACGTTTTGATGATTCTTGCCTGGCTAGCAAAGATTGGATGGCTTCAGTGCCTGGTATGAACAAATATATATTTTCTTGGTGTTCTTGTTTTTTGTATTTTTTTTGTTTTTGTTTTTTCAATACTCATTTCGATGGTACCCTACCGTCTTATTTGTTTGCTTCACTCTGTACCAACAGTCCATCAGGTACCTTCTGGTCATCCAATCAGACGCTTCTCAAAATTCCTAAGAGAAATTAAAAATTTTGGTGCGAACGCTGTTTCCTGTTTATCACCCTGACAGTCTTGAACTCACTGCCTGCTAGCTTGAGACAGCAACCTGTTCAGTCATATTTCAGATCAGAACTTAAAACTGATCTGTTTCAATTTGCCTTCTACTGATTCATGTAACCATGGTGCCTGCTGTTTTAGAATGTGTTCTGTGTGAGTGATGCGTGAATGCATAAGGAGTTGATGTGTTTTCAAGAATTGCACTGTATCGATGTGATTTATTTATTTTTATCATTGCTACACATTGAGAACAAGAACAAGAACCTTTATTTTACAACGGTAGAAGTTACAGGCATATTCATACCAATTTTAAAACTTGCCGTTGCTACACTACATGAGCTAATACTACTGAAAAATTAAAAAAGAAGAAAAGAAAAAAAAATGATGTACAGCAAGCAGGCTAAATTTGCTACAGGTAAGATAAACTCATCTTGTCTTGGCCCAGACTTCAGGAACTAAGATCAGTGAAAGAAAACATGAACATTTCTTAGATAAGGTTAAAGTGGTTATTACCAGTCAGTAGACTGGTGTTTTGGTGGGTGGAGGTAGAGGAAAGTTGGAGAGTTACCAGTTCACAAGTGATGCATGATATCTCTTTCAGGCACTTGTCAGATTGAAAACGATGTTCTCACTGCCGCTTACATCGATGGAATTGGCCTAGGTATGTGGCGGTGTACGTCGTGTTTCAAATGTATGGGCTTGTGAATTAAAGCCTCAATACGTACAACACGCATACAGAAGCATGCGGGAAACTTTTCATCAAATGCACAGAAACTGTGAAATCAGAGTCAGTCACTTGGGTCACAGCATAGCATCTTGGATCACTGTGATGACTTTGGCTGGCGTACAAGTTGTTCTAGAAGTGTACCGTGTACTTGAGCACACAACGTTACTTGGTTGCAGACTGAGGACCAGCTAGATGGCGCCAATTGGTTGCTATTTTTATCAGCTGTTTTGGGTCCCAGTCTGTTCAAAAATGGACAGTAGGCTCAAAGAAAGTCGTATTTCTCTAATATTAGATGCCACAATGTCCCAAGAACGGTCGCAATGGCAATGAAACATCCTTCTATCTGGCAAACAGCATTATAGAACAGTGGCAGTTTTCCATCTCAGCGGTGTTTCTAACATGGAGGCTTTGAGGAATGCTTGTGGTCAGTTGCTAATCAAACCTTCGCTTCGTTGTTTGCAATGCCCCAGACCCCACTTTATAACCTTCCATGGTTTTCATTGCCTCAAGTTCACATTCACCTCTCTCTGTCGGTCTTTAGAGTACTCCTTGATTGGCTGCAGAAAAGATTTGATTCAAGGTCAGCGAGGTGTCACTGATGACATGGTAAGACGTGCTGACTCTCTCTCTCTCTCTTATGTACATCACCAACATCATCATTGTTGGTTTTGCAAAGTGTTGCTGTCCCTCAAAAGGACTCAGTATGCTAACATTTGCTGTTTCCCATTTTTTGTAAACACTCATTGCAGGAAAAAATGCATGAGTTAAAAGGGAGGGCATTGTGTGTTCGTGCATAGCTGTATTTTGAGTGACCTTCACTGAATGCAGGCTCGGTCGGTGTGCCCATATTTTAAATGCATTATGGGGAACTGCACAGCCCAAACAGTATATCAAACACTTTAACAGTTACAGGACATTTGATGCTTTTATTTCTTATTTTGGTTCTCTGATATTTTCCCGTCCCTGTTGGTCTAGGTTATTGGGAAGTGGACAAGCATACTGCAGTCACAGTTCTCGGAGAACAACAATCCTGCAGCAAGGGTGACCTTCCACTTTGTGAAAATGAGTGACGGACAGATTTCAGTTCTGTATCGTCTTTACAAGTGAGGTTTCCCAAGTGTAATACTCATGCTTGATCTTTGACTTAGTTTTGCTGGTATCTTTAAGGCCGATAAGTTAATTAGTAGATGTGCCTTATAAGTAATGAACACGTGCACATACACACACACACACACACACACACACACACACACACACACACATACACACACACACATACACACACAGAGCACACCACCCATCACATTTATGACATGGTGTGTACACAACATTTTTATGTACACACATTTATGACATGGTGTGTACACAACATTTTTATGTACACACATTTATGACATGGTGTGTACACAACATTTTTATGTACACACATTTATGACATGGTATGTACACACATCTATGACATGGTATGTACACACATCTATGACATGGTATGTACACACATCTATGACATGGTATGTACACACATCTATGACATGGTATGTACACACATCTATGACATGGTATGTACACACATTTATGACATGGTATGTACACACATTTATGACATGGTATGTACACACATTTATGACATGGTATGTACACACATTTATGACATGGTATGTACACACATTTATGACATGGTATGTACACACATTTATGACATGGTATGTACACACATTTATGACATGGTACATGTATGTACATGTTTATGACATGGTATGTACACACATTATCACATGGTATGTATACACAGTTATGCTTAGGATATGGAATGGCTCGATCACTATTGTTGTGCTGGTGACTTCTATCCATTACAGGAACTGTTTTTAAATGAGGAACTGTCCAGTAAATGATCAGTGCTGTAGAGAACAATCTCAGGCGTGAATAGGACTGTGATGTTGAATTGCAGTTTCCAACCTCAATAGTTTTTTGCTTTGACACATTGTGTTGACAGTGCTGACAAAGAAGAGTGCCTGCCCGCCATCTTGATGTCATTAGAGAGGGAGAATTCTGAACGAGCAAGCTTTGCTGTTGGTCAGGAAAGTAAGACAGCGTTCATTGGCATTGTCATCGTTTGTAACCGCTTGTGACGTCATACAGTGTGCTTTCGTTTGAGAGTAACTCTCCTCTTGTCATAAATTATAATGATCTGTGTAGGTGCTTGCTTACAGAAAACAGAGTTAGTTTGTGAGTTGAAGTATGCTGAGTATTTTGTCGTCATTTTGCCTGCACTTGCAGAAATTAATGTGATTGTGAGGTATGCTGTGGGGATGGTTTTAGCATGTCCTCTGTTGAAAGGGTAAACAGCTAGGCCTAAGTGCATATCATGTCTTGTCGGCTCTTTCACAAAATCAGAGAGAGAGAGTGAGAGAGAGAGTATGTGTGTGTGTGTGTGTGTGTGTGTGTGTGTGTGTGTGTGTGTGTGTGTGTGTGTGTGTGTATGTACATGGGGGGTGGGGGGGGGGTGCCTAAACAAGTAAGAAAGAAAATGTGTAAAAACTTCCAAGCATTTTTAATTCACTCATTTCTTTATCTCTTTAGGAGTGACAAAAATACTTTACGCTGATAACGACATCGTGGCAGCACTGATCTGCCCTGATTTCCTGAAGGACAACACATGTGACCCCAAGACACAGATATTTGTGGTGATGGTGCGAGACGGATCAGACCGTGAACTGGACAAGACCTTGTTGGGGGAAATGCACATCGTTGGAGCAGACGCCTGCGTCACTGCTGATTCTCTTGTCGAACCGTCCATCGGTGAGTTTGAGAGTAAACTATGATGCAGTTCACACATTGAGAACGACATTCATGTAAATTGCATCGTGAGAACATAAAACCACTCAGTACATGAGATCCGATTGCAGTGAAAAACTTCATGATTATATAAAAATGATAATGTTAATAATAATAATAATATGGGTACTTAAGGACGCCCTCCCTCTTGCAAGAGCTCAGTGCACTAGCTTACAATCAACACACACACACACACTCACCCAGAAACACGCACAACAAGCCTCCACACATACATTTAACTACACATGTACAAACATGTAATGTGCAGCATCGTGCAAGGCCTCCCATGCCCTCAGCTTCTACACACACACACATGCACACACGCATGCACGCACGCACACACACACACACGCACGCACGCACGCACGCACGCACGCGCGCACACACGCACGCACACACACACACACACACACACACACACACACACACACACACACACGCACACACATGACCAGAAAGATGTGGCAACAGCTATTGGTTGATGGCAGTGGAGAGGTAGGTTTTCAGACTTTGCTTGAAGGATGGTTTTCTGTCTGCATGTCTGATTGATGCTGGGAGATCATTCCAACAAGTCAGACCCTGGTGTGAAAAACTATCTGCTTCATGATATGAAACTGTGATTCATGTTGCAGTGTAAGAATACATGCATGGTGACTCGCGTTCCCTTCTCATATCACTGTACTTGTATTTTATACATATCTTGAAATTTGCAGTTGTGTTGCTGCATTGTTACCATACAAATCATGTCATCTGAGTTGAACAATGTTTCCAAGAGCTGAAGGATTTTCATTCTTTGTTTTGATGATTTCTACAATTATTACCTTACTCAGAGCCCTGCCCTATCCCCGAGGATATTGTTGGTGACATCAATTCTGGAGAATTGCAGACAGGTATTGATGGATTGATTGATTGGCTGACCGACTTACTGACTGATCTATCATTGGAGTAGTTGGTTGATTTTTAAAAAAAGAAAAGAAATTGGTTTGTCTGTTTAGGTTTTTGTTTGGTTTTTTGGTTTTTGTTTACATTTTCAGTTCTTTACAGTTCATTAGTGGTAATACTGATAAATCTTTCTTTGCTTGTTACTTTGTTTTAATTAGCTCTTGATTGCTGTGTTCAGTTTCGATTTACAGTTGTGATTTTTGGAGACTCAGGCAGGTGGAGAGGGGATTGGGGAGGGGGTGCAGGTGGGGTGGGGGGAGGAGAGCAGGCATAGAACGTAGAGGGAAAAATGTACTGATGTCGTCATTGGTTACTTATGTTATGTTGGTGTGGTTATTGCAGACTTTTTACCTGCACAGTGCCTTCTTCAGTACATTCCTGTGCAAAAAGACTTCGATATGAGAGATGTAAGGTGTTTCCTGTAATTGTTCCCTCGATCTCTGTCTGTCTGTCTGCCTGCCTCTTTTGCAGTTGTGTTTGCTTTTTGAAATAATCATTAGCTATGTAGTAAGTGCAGAAACAGCAAGTTAGAAAATTGACCTTTGTGTTAAAACTTCTACTGTTGGTTTAAAAAAGAAAAAAAGTTTTTAAAAAAAAGGTCATTCTCTCTCTCTCTCTCTCTCTCTCTCTCTCTCTCGCCCCCCCCCCTCTCTCTCTCTCTCTCTTAGCCTTGGCTCTCAGTTTGTGAGTATGTGATCACTTTCATTCAGGCTTATTAAGTGCTTCATCAGTTCACAGGCCTGTGGTATACTCACTGGATGACGGAGGAACGGTCATCTAACCACAGTCTGTTTGGCATCACAAGTTACCATTTTGCTTCAAGGCAGGATGGCAGTGTCGTCATGCTGTTCACAGCTGAGAGGTACCTGCGCCTGGCATCAGACCTTTTCAAATAATACTTTTTTTTTTTTTTGGTTGCCCCAACTCTTTTTGCCAGCTCCAGTGGTGTTCCTCCCAGGTCATGGGTGGAATCCACGGAGGGCTCGAAGGCTGGGGCAATTTTTATTATGCATGAGGATGGAGATGAGGATGATGGTAAGATGATGCTATGGAGGTCCGTGTGGTTTGGGCTTGCGGGACAGGGCCGCATTCCACGCTTCCTGTCATAAATATCCCGCCGTTCACCAGGCCCGGGGATTACGGCACCTGCGTTGCCGGCTGTGTAATCATCCACATCATAAGACATACCAAGGGAAGCACCCCCAAAGTCGCACGCGTGAAGTGGGTGTATCTCGGCTGTGTGGCAACAGCCTCCCCATTGGGCCCATAGCACACCCGCTCTGGGTAGGAGCCGACCTAAGTAGGAAAAACCCCACTTGCCTCGGCTGGGATTCAAACCCGGGTCTCCCAGTCCATTTAGTCCGAAGTGCTAACCACTACACTATGGGGGCCGGTTTTTCAAATAATACTGATTATGATTGAGCTTTTTGGCTTTAACTGTTTCACTGGCGCTTATGATTTGGTGCGTTCAGTTTAACCCTTCCACTGCCAGTCTTATTTTGGTACACTGTCAGGCAGAGCACATGCTGTAAATGGGAGGCAGAACTTCATGTGGCTGCTCAAGTGTGTAGAGCTGTTGTCAGGTCACTTGAGCTACCGCAGATACACTTGAGCTACCGCTGATGGTCCAGTTTTGAAATTTTGCAAAAATGGTGTTCAAAGGTTTAAGACTGTCACATGTAAGTACATGTACATAGGTGTTGCTGGATTTTGTTGTCGTACGTGTCGCGACTGTAGGGTGTGCGTGCGTGTGTTAATTTGCGTACATGCTGTGTGCATGTTTGCATTCTTGTGTTCATGTTAATATTCTTTCCTGTATTTTTTGTCACTCGTGGCTTTACTGATAACGTGATTATTTTTCTTGACATAGCCCTGCATCAGGCACTTGCCTTCCCACACATCTGCAGATTCTAGAGCCAGGGGAGAAAAATGGAGAATTCACCTTTATCTTCCAAGACTCGGAAGGTATTGAAGAATTAACTGTTTGGTAGTGTATTGCCTTCTCTAAGCACTGCTGTTTTTTTGTTTCATAAACAAGAGAATTATACATAAGTGTATTGTGAACATAATCTGGTGCTATATTCTCAAAATCCACTATGGTCAAAATGCATATGACAAACTCAAGGGTTGCGCTGGTGTTACGCATTTTGCAATAGAAAAAGCATGAGGTCTGTAAAAATATGTACACATCAAGGTTTTTATGTTTATGACATCAGCCTTTGAAGGGAATTAACCAGAGTGCCAGGGATTAGCCCAGCGAGCTGGGAGGCTGTCAGAACTTTGACATTGTGGGTGCAAATCGGGACTGTTAAAAAATGTGTACAAGTGAGGTCCCTTGAAAATGTGTAGGTGTCTCTAAAATGCAATATACAGTATACGCAAAAATATGTAATAAACGCGACCTCTGAAACTTACAAGCCTTGCACCCATTTTGCTGAATAAACTGAAATTGAAATTGAAAATTGATAAAAGAAAATGCAGGTAAATGAACTCAAAGGCAATCTTAGGACAACTCAATGACACAAAAGTTACAGTATTTGTTTGACGCACTTTTTAGATATTAAGGGATCTGCTCATCCTAATGCAAATTCTGACCCCCTAAAAAACCCACAATTCAAAATCAGAAAACAACAAAACAAAACATAAACGCACACATACATGAGCAGACACCCTAATTTTAAATACTGGGAAAAGTTTGTACATCCTTTAACCAACTGTCCATTATAACAACACACAGTCGTCACAATTCTGTACAATGCATTTAAAAAATAAAAATAAAAAATTGGTGCAGTTTACAACAATGTTGTCTGGTTTCAGCTGTACTGAAAGTTGTCTGGCTGGACGATGAGAACGCTGTGTTGTACTGGTGCTTCAAGGAGCTTGAGAACGGGCTTTGTCGGAACAGAAATCTCCACTTGAGTGTTTTGTCACGGCAACCAGATGAGGAAGTGGATGCCATGCCGTTCAGACTTCTGCCGATCATCGCGGATTGCTGTGTCTCCAAAACTGATCTGATAAACGTGAATGCAGGTAATAGTTGTGGATGTGTGTGTGAGGGTGTTGGGGTGGGGTGGGTGTGCGCTCAGTGTGTGTGTGTGTGTGAGGGTGTGTGCGGGGGTGTCGGTGCGTGTGTGGGGGTGTCGGTGCGCACGCGTGTGTGTGTGGGTGTGTGTGTGTGTGTGTGTGTGTGTGTGAGGGTGTGTGTGTGGGTGTCGGTGCGCGCGCATTTGTGTGTGTATGTATGTGTGTGAGGGTGTGTGTGTGAGGGTGTGTGTGTGGGTGTCTGCGCGAGCGTGTGTGGGTGTCTGCGAGAGCTTGTGTGTGTTTGTGTGTGTGTGTGAGGGGGTAGGGATGGGTGCGCACTCAGTGTGTGTGTGTGTGTGTGTGTGTGTGTGTGTGTGTGTGTGGGTTATTCTTTTACTTTGAATGCATCTCTCTTTACAGGAGGGTGTTCTGTGCCAGACAAGATTGCAGAGGCTGTGCAAGACGAAAACAGAACATGTGAGTACCAGCATTCCAAATTCAGATACCGTATTGATCCCGAAAAAGGAAGTTGTTTTCAAGTTCTTTGCCATTCTTGTTCAGAGTCTGTGTGTTTGTGTGTGTGTGTGTGTGTGTGTAGTTTTTTGTTGTCGTTTTTTTGTTTGTTTTTGTTTTGCATCAGGTGTGATGCGATGGTAAGTGTTCCGAAGAAAGATAATCTTTATGGCTAGACTTGTGCTGTTTTTCTTTGTTGCAGTCAACACACCATTTTCTGTCATCCAGTGTGCAGAGGAATTCATTCCAGTCATGGAGGATTTTGACGTGGAGTTGGTAGGCTGCTACACAGTTTTTTTGGGGTCATTATTTCTAGTTATCCTCACACGACAACCACATGGAATGTGGGAATCTCCCATTATACAATCGAAGTGAAATTCCCATGTCACCAAACTTGGTTAGTACACACGTATAGATACAAGCTGTGTGTTCATGTGTAGATTTGCACCTGAAGTGCATGCTTCTGTGCACTAGCTAATACTGCTTGTAGCAGATGACCAAATATTTTGTGACTGGGCATTGGCTTGTACTGTACATGCAGTGCCGACAGAATATTCAGTTGCTGGGCACTAAACAGGTTAAATGGTGCCTTGTTTTTTGTTGTTTTTTTCCGTACAGTTCTCTGGAGAGTGGCAGACAGTGCGTCAGACGAAGTTCATGTGGGGTAACGCCACCTGGGAATCGCTCCTCCGCAGTTTCGTCACCAGCAGTGACGGGTCCATGCTCATGGCCTTCACTGGCCAACAGTAAGCTTTCTCTTGTTGTGTGTCTCATCAGGTTGTTGTTGCACGGTTACTAAGTGCTGTTTGATCTTTACCGCTAACATCTAAGCACGTACAAACGCGTGCACACACACACACACACACACACACACACAAAACATCAACAACAGTCTGCCTTTGTTTTGGGGACTTTGTTAGGGTTGTGGAAGGGGGCGGTGGAAATTAGGTTTGGGAAGGAGCGTGACCCTCTGGCCATCTGAGAGCAAATGAGTACAAGCAGGGTTTGGCCATTCAAGAATGAATGCATCGCAAGCAAGGTTTGTCATTGCTGGAGTCTTCAATGCTCCCAATGTGAGCAGCATATGCACAGCAATAAAGATCCCACGTGTTTGACTGATCGGTGTCTGTGACTGCAGGAAAGACATGAGGAGCTGCGTTCCAACGGAGGTGCAAACGTTGCAACCATCAGAAATCCCTGGACAGTGGTCATACACTGTTGGGGACAGTACAGGTATTTCATTAATTCTTCTGCCTATTTTATATTAGCCAGCAATATACATTTAGGTCCCGAATGAGTGGTGGTCTAATAGGAAGCATGTCGGACTTAGTCGCTCCGCTACTGAACGGCTGTCACCACTGTTACGGCGAAACACGGGTTCGAGCCCAAGTTGACCTGATATTTGATGCTGTTTCTTTTCTGGCTACTGGGCTGCTCAGCGCGGGGTCCTGTCCGGGTTATCCGGCTTTCCTCCCCCATCAATTTTTTTTTTTTTTTTTTGGATAATGAACCAGGATAGGTAGGTTCTGTGGCACTGCACCACACTGACGCGCTTTCCCTGAGGGAAGCGGCCCGAATTTCCCAATAGGGACAATAAAGAAGGGGGAAATAAAGAAAAAAGGTAGATAATCTTTTACAGTGTGGTTGAAATCTTTCCCAGCATTATTGGTTACGTTAATTCAGTTCAGCGAGGTTTGTTCAAGGCAATCACAGTATGTTCAGACAGACTTCCCATAACTTGTGGATACAGTAGTTTGTCTTTGTGTACCTCTTTTTATCACGCTTGAAACTTGGTCCATGACATAATGTTACTGCAAGGCAGCTTGCAGTTTCATCCCTTTACATTTTTAGAATAGTTTAATTCTCCCTAAACAGTAAACATGAGACTCATGTCATTACTTACCTGCTGTTTATCCTAGTGACGCTAAAGGTGGTATGGACAGACTATGTGTCATCCGCCCTCGTGTACACCTGCAGCAGGATAGGCGAGGATGGCCTGTGTCAGCGAGCGGGGTTACAGGTAGAGTACCTGTCACGAGGCCCCCACCTTCAGGAAGGTGTTGAAGCCACACTGACAGGCTTCATTCCGCAGCTGTGTGTCGACGAACAAGACGTGGAATCCATTCAGACAGGTGAGCAGAGTATTAAAAAACATTTGGGCTTCATATCCCCGGAGACTGTAACAGGACAAATGTCCTGGCTGACTGTAGTTGCCCCATGAGGGATAAATAAAGTAATTTGAACTTGAACTTGTAAAGATATAGGACATTTATCCTGAATATTTTCCACTGTGGGGCAGATATGATAGGACATATGTCCATCTTAGTAAGAAGCAATAGGACATTTTGAAAATGAATCAGTCTATGACTGATGTCCGACGTGGTATGAGGCCCTGTCACATCCAGACCCTCACGTGTTTATCCTTATGATGCTGTCATAAATGCGTTCAGCATTGTGGTTGCTTGCTGTTGCCGTTCTGTTTGAATTTATGTAGTCTGCCTCGGGAACCTAGTGAACTCTGTTTCTTTTCTGCAGGGTTATGCAAGATCACAGAAGTTGTGCAACAGGCTGCCAAAGTTGGGACTGACAGAGGTAAAGTGTACACACTCTTACTTGAAAAGCCACAATGCACGTACATGTAATTACTGTGGTATTTTCTTGCATTGGTTGTCATCTTCAAATTATTCATCTTTCTCACCTGTTGCACTAAGTATGGTTTAGCTTCTTGATTTTCTCAGTCGCACTCTTATGCAATTAAGCCATCATGGAGAACATCTTTGTTTTATCACTGGCTTTGTACCTTGCAGTTATTTGCTCATGAAACTGTGTGTGGCTTTCAGTTAGCAGTGGTGGAGAGAAATCCATTTCTTGTAGAGTACAGGACATTCCACTGGCGACCAACTTCAAGTTCCTGCAGGTATTACGTCATGATTTTAAAAAATAGCGGTAAACAGAAGTACTGAAGCTGTTGATAACGTCCTACCATCTGCCTCCAAAAGTTACTGAGATCTAGGTTTTTTCTGTTTAAAGGGGTCTGCCTTATCTGCTTGACTTCAAAATTGTCAAATAAGTATTTTATACAGATGATTTACTTTGTTTTCATTTGCATGTACACTGGGTGTGACATAACAGGAATGTGTTGCGGCAGAACGCTTGGTACAACTGATCAGCAGATGTACACTTTGGCTTATATCTTAGTAACAACAAACTGACGGAAGCTTATAAATTTGCAAGTATCTTTGTGCTATCATGGTTTTGACATGGTAAGCAGCCACCTTTTAATCTGTCAGCTATAGGCAAAGTCAACTCCTTTTCCTTTAACTGGTACATTTTTTGGTCTCCAGATGACTGGGTACTGGTATGAAATCGCTCGCACTCGTTTCACATTCAACACCATGGAGTCCACTATCAGTTACTACGAGTTTAACCCAGAGAAAAACTACCTGGATGGGCTCTTCATCGGTACTCTGTGAGTTTTCTGGCAACTTGTTTCAGTTGGACGTTGTTTCAGATATCATATCAACTCATCTTTGCTTCTGAATTCTTAATCCTGGTGGCGCTAAGTCCGGAATATTCTGGGCTACCTCTATGGTATTTTCAAAGACAAATTAATTCCTCAAGACAATGCTCCTCACCACTGCTATCTTTTAAGGTTTTATCTGGTTCATTTCAATCTATCCTTTTGTTTTGGGTTTTATCACTGGTCCTTGTTCTTGGTTTTTAATTGTCTCTGTCTATCCTTTATCATAACATTTCTACTCAGTTGTGGTGTGTGTGTGTGTGTGTGTGTGTGTGTGTGTGCTCGTTTACTTTTTTTTAGTTCTTACGTAGTGTACATTGAGTGAATGGGTTGTTTTTATGTTGTGTGTTTTTTTGTTGTTTTTTTAACTTTGGTTTTAGATCGTAAGACGCCTAGAGCTCGTTCCCCAGGGATAGGCGCCCTATAAATATTATTATTATTATTATTATAAAGGTTAAGAAACTTGCACTTTATATTGATACGGCAGGTTATTTTTTAAATATATATTTAAAATATATAGTTGAGTTTGCTGTTTTCAAGGCTGTGACTGCTCAAGACTTGGTACTCATGCAGCTAAATGTCAGACAGATATATGTTTTGCTTCCAGCCAGAGGCAATGTCAGAGTGCCCTGAAAAGTGTGACCAAGAAGAAGTTTCCCGATGGACCAGACTCCATCATCACAGGCCGTATCCAAGGACCAGAGAGTATCTTCCCCTGGAGTGAGTGTTATTGTGGTCTTTGGTTGTAATACTGCAAAGTATTGATTGATTGATTGATGATGATGCGCAATGATGATCATGATGATGATGATTCGTGTTCTCACCACAGTTACCTTCAACATCATTTACTTTGACGGATCATTCATGGTGCACTTCGCGTGCTATGCCGAGAACGCTGACGGGACGTGTCCGAGGGACAAGACAGAAGTGACTTTGCTAGGTCGCAGTCGCGAACTGACCACAGCTATGGAGGCGAAACTAGACAGTTTGATGACAACGGTGTGCCTGTCAAGGGAAGACTTGGTCACAACACAAGAAACTGGTGAGCACATGACTGTGAGAGTCAGACCTTCCTTATGGATGAAGTATAGAATAAGGAATACACCAGCTGGGGAGGGGCACACGGACAGAGAACTGCCTGTATGTGACAGTGTGGGATTACCCAGCACAATTCTCCTCTGTCAGAGATGATTTTTTCTTCTTTTTTTTTTCTTTTTTTTTTTTGGGGGGGGGGGGGGGGGGGGAGGAGAATAAAAAAGTAATGATTTCCTTTGAAAAAACAATGGAAGGGTCAATGACTAAATTAGCTGTTTTAAAAAAAGAAAGAAAAAAAAGTGGTTTTATTTTCACTTGGGGGGAAGGGGGGGGGGGGGGGTTAAAAGAAATCAATTACATGTACTTTTGCCTGAATTCCGTAATGCCACTTGCAGAGCTTAGGGATTTGTGTTTTGTAATGTGTGGAAAACCTTAAAGCTGCGTGTTCACTTATAGCCGTAACAAGTCTCTCACATTGTGTGTGATTACAGATGACTGTCTGCCCATGCTTCTGGCCACGAGAAGCGGAGAGACAGGTCTGCTGTGACAGGGACTAATCTATAGTTTCTGTTTGTATGCTGGATTTAATGACCTGGATTAAATTTACAGCTTGAGCCCTAGGCATATAAAACAATAGCAAATGTATGTATCGTAATGACCTTAGTATTTCAACCGCTTTTTTTTTTCACTAAAAAAATTTTAAGTTTGAAGGTCTGGTCGATAAACCATGGAACAAAAAAAAAAAACAACAACAAAGATTCAGTTTCAATGTCCTACCATCTTTACTGAACAGCATGGGTGCCAGTGGGACTAGCTAGTAGCAATCCTGCTTGTTATTCACTTGCATTCTGTCAGTTGTACATTTACCAGTAGCACATGTAAGTGAGCTGTGCAGTTTTAGTATTGTGGGTAAGTCAGGATGGAGAAAAATCCTGCCTGAAACTTGTGTAAACTTGGTGTTGCTGTTGTTACGTTGCAACAGATCTGCCAGACACAGAAGGCTGTGCACTGAATGACATCCCTGTTGTGGAGAATCTCAAGGAGAAGGAGGAGGAGGTGTGTTTGCAGAAAGAAACTTTTTTTTCTTTTAATACTTTATTGTCCCTTTTGGGAAATTCGGGCTGCTTCCCCCGAGGGGAGCGCGTTGCCGCGGTATGGCGCCACCCAATACCTTTTTGTTTTTTTTTGTTTACAGTTTTGCTGGGGGAGGAAAGCCGGATAACCCGGAGAGAAACTCCCGATGAGCAGCCCGGCAGCCAGGGAAAACCAGTATCACATATCACAAGCTCGACCTGGGCTCGAACCCACGCTTCATCGCCATGACACTGGTGACGGCCGTTCGGTACATGTACCACAGCGGCTAAATCCGACGCGCTACCCGTTAGACCACCGCTCACCCTAGTTTAGCATTGTATGATTCTTCAGTACAGATGTGACACACAGGGCTTCCTATCTGCGTCAGACATTGGTCATAGACCTGTTTAGTTTGGAAATGTCCGATGACTTTCTCACCAAGGCAGGCATATAATTATGTCCTAACATTGCTGCACTATTATCATTATGGTGCAGAAATGTTACGACATATGCCTGCCTTGGATCAGAATGAGTGTCCTATACTTTCTCGGTCAACCAGGACATTTGTCCCATAATTTTCACGGGGGATATGTAGCTTAGGACACATGCACATTCATATACATTGTACACTTTGATCCAATAAATGCCTTGTATTTAGTCTTGTATTCTTTCATTTGTGGCAACTTCACAGCAGTGTCTTGGTTTTGTTTTTCTTTTACTTAAAAAATCCTTTCAATTTGTATTGATATATGGACCCTGTTGCAGTCATAGTTTTGTCTGTTCCTGTTGTCCATGAAAGCTTCTTGGAACGTGGTATGGTCTTGGCACTGTTGATTACGGAGCACAGGGCGATCCAACCGGGTTTGTGGTTTCCGTTAGGCGCAGTACGTCACAGACGTTACTTTGGAAACAGTGGAATATCAAGTAAGTATAGTCAGTTTATTTCTTGTTAGACTGTGTGTTGATGAAAGACAATCTACAATCACTAGAAACTGGAACAGGACATTTCCTGTGCTGCGTAGTCGCAAAAAAACGATAAGTCGACACTGGGAAAAAAAGAAAAAGAGTGGATTTACTGTGTTTTGTGTGTACAGTCAGCAGTATTGAGTGTATGTCTGTGTTCAGGAGTGGCAGCTGTCAAGCAGAGAAAGCTGTGTTTCTGAAGCCTGCCTGTAGCAGTGATGCCACTGGCGACTACGTCAGTACGCGAGGATCTTCCTTCATGCTACAGTGGAGTAAGTGGCGGTTATTCTACAATTTCCCAATTTCAGATTTTTTTTTTTCTTGAACTGGATCTGAAAGCCAGCAGACTCAGCAGAGGCTAAGTCAGGACAATAAACAGACAAAAACAAAAGAAATCCTTGTCAGTTGAATAATCGTCTTCAGAGGACAAAAAGTGTACAGACTGGTAATCAGTGTGGCCATCGTGGTCTCCAGCATGAGTTCCTCGGCTGTGCGGTTTCTTTTTGTTTTTGTTTTTTTAATACTTTACTGTCCCTTTCAGGAAATTTGGGCTGCTTCCACAGGGGAAGTGTGTCGTGCGCGATGCAGCGCCACCCAATACCCATCCTGTTTTTCAATTTTGCTGGGGGAGGAAAGCTGGATAACTAGGAGAGAAACCCCCTGATGAGCAGGCCCGGTAGCCAGGAGAAACCGGTATCACATATCACAAGCTTGACCCCACACTTCATCGCCATGACAGCGGTGATGGCCGTTTAGTAGCGCAGCGGGTAAGTCCAACCCGCTGCCTATTAGACCCCCCGCTCACCCCTTCTGATCCTCAACATCCTCCTAGTCTTTTCCTTTCTGATAACTTCATAGAACGGGATTCAAAACTGTATCTGTGTGCTTACTTCAGGTACTCTAAAGATCCTCCGATTTGAGGACGGCCTTCTGCTGGTCTACTGGTGTACGAAGGAAACACACGAGGGAGCGTGTAAGCCTGATGGTGTGAGGGTGGACATACTCAGGCGTTTTAAGACAGCTGCTCTACAAGCCATGATTCCCCTGCTGGGTTCGCTACCCTCAGTCTGTTTGGCCCCTGAAAACATGCACCCTGTCCAGTCTACAGGTAACAGCTTTGTTTTTACCATTAAACATTTAGGCTAGCAGTGCCTGTTATGTACACTAGTGTTAACCTGTTGTTAGTAAGGCTACAGTTAGACCAATTTTTTTTTTCTCAGCATATATGTGCTTATGCATGGAAGAATGGTAGGGCATGCGGAAGGTAGGAAAAGTTGATATTATCAGCACGTGCTTATGTGCTACATCATGGAAGAGTGTTAGGGCATGAGGAAGGTAGGAAAAAAATTAGCTGATTTCGTGATTATCATTATTTTCATTCATCATCACCCAGTTAGGTCTGCATGACCAACAGACGGAAGGTGCCCTGTCTACTGCCATGTCTGCTCCCAAAATGTTTGGTGGGTAGCAGAGTTGCTGTCGGCAACAGTGTCTTGCAGCTGTTGAAGCATCTGTAGAACGTTTTCTGTTGTTTAGTCTTCTTTGGTATTTATTTCCTATGTAAGCAAATGCACACGTAGGCCTGTCACAATGTCAGTAAAAACACTTCTTGTGTGTGTTGTTTTAATTCTTGTTTTGCTAAAAGTTCCATGTGTTACAAAACTTGTGGACAGTCACCTCACACCTTGATCCCTGTTAGCAGATATCTGCGACAGACTTGTGTCGGCTTCAAGTCCAGAGGCGGAGCTCGCATCCTGCTCTGTGGATCTTCTGCCGTCTGTGAACCCCGACTTGGACAAGGTGTCGTAACTCCACTTTTTGGATTGTTTTACTAGACCTTGGAGGTTCATCCAAATTGAGGCTGACGTTGCATTTGAACAAAGTATGCTTCATTCTCGCTGTTAGCTGCGGCCTGTGATCAGTTCGCTAGTGCACACACAAAGTACTCCTGAAGTTCTGTCACCGTGAAGAAGCTTGATGACAAATCTCCAGGCCAAACAGAGAACTTTACCTGCAGGTGCATCTAGATAAAGTTGAAATTATTTGATATGATACTCCAGCAGCTTAGCAGTGACACAGGAGGCGGAGGAGTACACGTCATTCGGAAATTTTTTGCTCACAAGAGTCCAGCAGACCATGAAATGAGTTCTAGTCTGAGACTATTTTCAACTCGCACCTTGGATTTACCTGACAAGAAAAGGGTTTTGTTGTTGTTGGGTTTTTTTTTGTTTTTTTTTGCTGCCTTAACTCTTTGCCATTTCCAGTGGTATTCCTCCCAGGTCATGGGTGGAATCAACGGAGGGCTCAGAAGCTGGGGCAATTTTTATTATGCATGATGATGGAGATGAGGATGATAGTAAGATGATGCTATGGAGGTCCATGTGGTTTGGGACTGCGGGACAGGGCCGCATTCCACGCTTCCTGTCATAAATATCCCGGCATTAACCAGGCCCGGGAACTACGGCACCTGCGGTGCCGGCTGTGTAATCGTCCACATCATAAGACGTGTCATACTAAGGGAAGCATCCCCAAAGTCGCACCCGTGAAGTGGGTGAATCTCGGCTGTGTGGCAACAGCCTCCCCATTGGGCCCATTAGCACACCCGCTCTGGGTAGGAGCCGACCTAGGTAGGAATAATCCCGCTGACAAGATAAGTTTTGATATATACAGCTGTTTGAATAGTGTACGTTTCATGCAAATATTGTAACTACATATAATACAGACCTGTTAAGTTCTGTGACAGTAAGTAGAACTGCCTGGTTCCAGATGTCTGGCATATGGTACGATGTATCACACACCGTGGACCCCATGTTTCCACTACAGAAGGCCGTCATCTATTACCACTCCCAGGCTGACCACCAAATGTCCATGTTTCTTGTGGCCTTCGGGTAATACCATTGATTGCATTTAATCGTTTCCAGTTTTTGACAGCTGTGCCAAAAAGTCAGCCCAGCAAACATTTTTCGTACAATGAGCAGTGATCATGGCTGTGAGTTTGATGCTGAATATATTTGTTAATAATCATCATTGTAATAATGCCGATTGTATAGGTTCGATCTTCACCAAATAGTCTGGCTCAGAGTGATGTGAAATTAACCCAAACATGCACTTACCTGAATCACAAATCTGGCCACTTCTAAAAAGAAATGGCAAAGAATTCACCAGAAAAAAAATTTAATCCATGCTTACAAATTATTGGGACTTTGATGTGACCGGATTTGGAAAATTTCACAAAATGACAAAAGACATGCACTGTATACTTCTGCGATAGTCTCAGAATTCCATGACTGCATTTATATACATGTGCTCCTTAAACTCTATTTTGCATCACCAGTCCTGATGGACAGTGTAAAGGACCCATGGAGGGAAGAATGAAGCCTCGCTGCCACAGTAATCCCGACGCAAATTTCATGGGCAGACTGAAATTTCCAGGAATGTGGTCTTGGGGTATGTACAAGTCATTGTTATTTTACTGAACTTTTGTGAATGTATCATTTTGAAAATGAGCCATGCACCAGTACTCGTGCGACTGGTGCACATGTGTTCAAAGGTGGTGTGATCTTGAAGTCATGGCCATCACTGCATTACTGCAAGACATTTAAGGCTGCCATGCCACTCGATAAGACCGTAAGATTGTGTATCTTGGTTCTCTTTAGAGTGGGTGGGTGTTTAGGAGTTCTAACATCTTTTTCCACCACGTATGGGCGATATCAAAGACGGGGCAACAAGAAAAAGGCCAGCACAAATATTTGGCCCCAGACGGGATTCAAGCTCACGACCCGAGCATTGGAAGTCCAGCGCTCTACCATTCAGATATCCCAGCTCCCCTTGTAGCATTTGTACAGATCACATCATCTGCATCATACATGGACTGATGGACAATGTGATCCACTACAACCAACACCCCTGTGGTAGCGGTGGTGTGTGGATGTGTGTGCGTTTGTATGTAGGGTAGTGGAGGGGGTGGGGGGGGGGGGGGGGGGGGGGGCTACTGCCAAAAACCTCACTGCCATATAATCAGGATTATGTTTTGCATTTTTGACATGACCCAACACATTCTGCTTGCATCTAGCCCCATGGCGCGTGCTTCATGCTGAGTACAACACGTCTGCCATTGTCCTGAGCTGTATGGACGAACAGCGTGACGGAAGCTGCTCTCCGCATGGCTCCAAGATTCTTGTGCTGACCAGGGATTCGAACCCAAGACGCGCCCTGAGACAAAAGCTGAACCACCTGCTTCGCAGCTTTCGCTGCTTTAACCATCTGCCAATGGAAAACGTCATTCACAAGGGTAAGTTCAAAGAAGTCGGTCATCTAAAACACCCAGGGAGTAAACAGCAGCTAGAAATATTTGCATGGCGGAAATCCCTGTGGCTTGTACGAGTCTACAGACAGACATAACTGAATACAAAAGTCCCCTGTCTATTTTATTTACCAGGTTTGTTGAGCAGAAATCCAGAATCAGAAGAGATGCGAGTTTTGTTTGATTGATTACACTTTGCAGAAAATGTGCAAGATTTCCCTACGTATACTTGAGCACTGTAACCCAAGGCTTCTTGTAACAGCAACACCTGGTGAGGTTGTAGAACTCTTCAGCTGTTTTCAGTCTTTCACAGGAACCTAAACAGTAAAATGTTGTTGATTGTTTTTCCCTCCCCATGTAGGTGCATCGTGTGAAGAGAAGCTGAACACAGTCATTGCGCCAGGAGCGTGAGAGTGAAGTGATGAACAAACACCTGCAGCTTTTGGTTCTTAAACAGTGCTTTTCTTTACTTTCCTTTTTGTGCCGGCCACTTTTGAGCTTCGAACAATGTGTATTGTTACTGTTGTTTTTTGGGTTGTTTTTTTGTGTTTTTTTTCAGTGCCTTTTCACACATCTGTATATTTTCTGGCGTGTATAATATGTAAACTCTCACATTAAAAATTAAACATAAGGCACTTGTATGCACTCTACTTCCCCATCTCTGGTTAAAGTATTCAGTTTTATATGCCTTCGTTGTTTTTCTTCTCTTCTTTAATTTTATATTGTCGCTAACCTTTAAAATACGCATTACCCAAAATGTGCAGATTCTGGTTGTGAGATCGTGTCAAAACTAGAAGTCCTGTAAGTTTGATTACACTGTTATTTTAAGATTATTTTTAAGTAACTGGTAATTACTAATAAGAGATTAATTTGTATACTGTAAATTCTCCACACACTAAACTGGATGTCTTGTCTCCTGAGTCACATACTCGTGGTATTTTCTGATCGGCAAGTCGCGCCCATTAAAAATTGAAAAAGGTGTGCGTATGTGTGTATGTGTGTGTTTGCAGTTGCGCATATATTCACTTGGCAGCCTGGTTCAACACACAACATACTGTCAATTAAACCACTGACCTGTTAAGTTTTGTACTGCATTTTCTCTGGACAAACGAAAAAGGCACAAGAAATTGGCACAAAACAGCAGGTGTATTAAAAACGATAAAATGAACAAATTTTCAATAAAAGTACACGTGTAACTCCAACATAGCTAATCCCGTCATTGTTGGTACTTGGACAAAGATTACCCTGCTTGCTGTAACCTTTCAAACTCACTCTTAAGAAAGCACAAATAACCGTCGCCCAGCTGAGTCCATTTCATGAGCACTGTGTGGGATTTTGAGTTTACATCTGTGAGTGCCCTTTATTTAGCTACTACCACAATATTTGTGTGTGTGAGCAAACCTCATTTACCTGGGCACAATGCCACTTCAGCAAGTTTGCTCTCTTCAGTTTGTGTCAGCAGTACCCCCCCCCCCCCCCCCCCCCTCAACACCACCACCAAGAACTACAATAAAACATGGTGTACATTCGTCAGCTGCCTCACCAGCTAAAACACAAATCCATCAAACTCCTCGCCACTGGAATCCTCATCAACTCCCAACCTCAGTTTCTGCGTACTTGGGCGGCTCTCTTTCTTCGCCGCAGTTTCAAAATTCTGTTGTGTGTCAAACTCACTTTGGCTTTGTTCTAAACAGCGCGCACCTCCCTCTGCATGACTCTGTCCAGGTTGCATACTGCATGTACCACCATATCCGTGGCCGGAAGTTGTCTCCAGTCCTTGATCTTGACTGGTGGTGGACGGTGGCGCCCTCGCAGACAGGACATCGTCAAACTGATCACACACGCGATCAAAATGGGACCCCTGCCAAAACACCTTCCCGCACGTGGCACACACATAGAACATGTCAACCTGATCCAGTATGGCCGCTGGAAACTCCACCTGGACGCACACGCTGCTGGCAACAAGCGTCAGTGTTTCGTAGGCTATCCCATGACTGGCGAACACCTCCGGCCAGTCAGGACTTGAACTCGCAGAGGCTTGGGCGGAGGCCGAGTTCAGTGGATTTTCTCCACTGGACTTCAGTTTGTCCATTTCCTGTTTCTTGTTGTACAGTTGTTTCATCTCACTGCTGATCAGTTTGACATACACGTCACCATTGCACACCTGAGAAAGAGACGCAATTTAAGGTAAAGAGAAGATATGCATTAAAAAAAAAAAAAAAAAAAAACCTTAAAGAATACCTGTTAACAAGGCATACCACAAGCACAGCATGTATTTAACTCCAAACATGCATACTGTAATATATGTATAGGAAGTGTCTACGAAAATTCTCAGTCTTCTGACAAATAAAACCAAAATAAAACAATACTTAAAATCAGTGGAGGTAACCACAAGCTGAAACCTCAAGCTGAACATCGAGAAGTACACAATCTCACAGAGACTAGCACATTGTCCTCCAACCCATGAAATCTTCTCTGATAGTTTTCCTACAAACCTGGCAGCGAGAGAAGATGTCATCCTGTGTGACGATGACGTTAAATGCAGTCAGCACTTCCAGTACCTGTTCACGAGCCCCCTGGGTCGTCACCCTCGTAACACATATGTTCACCCAGGGAGGCCTGAATCTGAGGAAGAGAAGCAAACTTTAAACATGGGGATTTTTGCTGATCAGACCAAGACATCCATCTGGTTACAACATATAAAAGCAGAAACACTGGGAAAAAGAAAAAAATGCCACCAAACAAAAAACCACACTGCAACCCCCCCCCCCCCCCCCCCCCCCCCAAAAAAAAAAAAGAAAAGAAAGAAAAAACACAACACAACCAAGACCATCTACGCACATGCACACACAGAGCCACACATACAAATTTGCACTTCAAACAGCTTACAGCGGCAAATGGTGTGCCAGTGGACAGAGCAATTCGACCTTCCTTCAGTGATATCTGCAACATGGAAAATGTTCACTTATGATTTCCTTTTTACCAGTCTGATAAAAAAAACACCCCAAAACACCAACAAAAAACCCCCAACCAAACAAAAAACCCACAAACACCAACAAAAAAAACTTGGTTTTAGTACCTGACCGATCATAGCCTTTTTTTTCCTGTTCTTTTTTTCTATTCCTTTTGTTTGGGCTTGTTGTTTTTGATATTTTTTGTTTTCTTTTGCGACCCTGACCAAAGCCTAATGACATGGAAGAAAATCAGCACCCTTTTGCAGCATCATTCAGTAAATGAATGCAAAAGTATTGTGAAAAAAAAAGGGGGGATTGAAACAAATGCCTATGGTCCTTTTCTCTCTTAGTCATCACAAAAATGGCTCAAGTGAAGTCGTACATAGAGCAGGAATAGTCTTTTCTTTCAGTTCAATGTTCACTACCGTCTTCACAAACCTGAACTATTTCAGTGTGTGGCGTGTGGTCCTGAAGATTTTTAACATCGGCCCCGCAGGTTCGCAGCTGGTTGCCAAGCCCAACGAGACTCGTATCGACCACCACGCGAAACTGACGAACTGGCAGTGGAGGGTAGTTTCGAGGCCGGGGTAACGGTCGACGTTCTGTTACCTACGCGCAGAAAAATTCAGATATGCAGTAAAGAGTCGCAAAGTCTACTTTAATTTACTGTCATTGGATGAAAGGGCCTAAGCACCAGGGATCTCCTAAGTTCCTAGGCCATTGATTGGTCAGATGCGACGGGTTGTGTACGTTACATTTCACCTAATTCCCATGTGTGTGTGCATTTATTTTTAGACTAGATGCGCAGCACTGGCCAGCCCAGACAAAGAGCTTTCCAACAATGTGCAATACATGGAGGTTCTGTCAGGGTTGCGGCACGTTTTGCTACGTCAAAAATAGGTCAATTCGCGAAAACAGTAGTCTGTTTCTGGTCAAGACCATGCAAATAGAACTTGATTTTCGTCCATTCAATGACATTATTGGGGTACAATATTACACCCACATGAAAATTTGATGTTTGAAGATTCTATTTCTGCAAAAAAGTGAAAATGACCCAGACAGACCCCCACCACCTATTTCTGCCTGTAGCGCTGTTGCACCCGGCACGAGTTAAGACTGGTTTCGTGGTGACTGGTCACATTTGCGGGTAGCACTGCCCAAATAAATCAGCATTGACAGCCTCCATGTAGATGAAGACTACTTCGTAAGGTAACAACCCTGGTAGCGCTGAGTGCAGAATATTCTGGGCTACTTCCATGGCTTTTTCAGCATAAGGCAAATTAATTCACCATGAGTAGGGTTAATGAAGCAACTCTGGCTTTCAAACGACCACTTTATCAGGTCTCGCGACAGATACACTTCACAGCAAAATATTTTTCTGGCATATTATTTAAACGTAATCTCTGAAAGCAACCTCATGGAACAAGTACGGCATCAAAAGATCTACAGAAGACAAGAAAACTGCCCTCATTCTGCCATGAATGTTAGCCGCATGCAGAACTTCTGGCGCAAAACCACCGACAAATCCCATATTTTTCCCACTGTCAAAGGATCCAACGCTGTCATCCACACCTTCTGTGCTTTTTTAACTGCTCGGGCTTTTCTGCGGTCATTCTTGGAGGGCCCGAGCCACTTGAGTGAGATCTGAGGTTCCATGTCGACCTCCAGCTGCTTCTCAACAGCAAGAGCCATCAGGAAATCGTACACTTCCAGCAGCACAAATGCGTCCAGTGCTGAAAACAAACAGCAAGCGCCGTATAGCAAAACATTTTCAGGCTGGGGAACTGCTGAAGGAAAATAAGACTGAAACCTACGCCGGGTGCGGCAGTAGCACACTACTGTGGGACCAGGGGACAACGCCCCGTTCGTATTTTTCTCCTGCTATGTCGCTCTCTCGGTGCACTCCCAGAGAAGACACAGGATACAACAGGATAGAACTCCAATACTTCATTAACAGAAGATGCGTGGAGAACAAACTCATGAAAGAAGAAGAACCCAGAACGCTGTGCAGGGCTGCTTATATACTAACAGGTCAGATCTAGAACATTCCGCAGCTTACTGGCAAGTACGGAATCTTTCCAAGGTTACGTAATCCACTGACGTTACTGCACCATCATGTTCTGGGATGGTCTAGATATTTCCATCGAAATGCAGTGGCTTTTCGCGATCTCTACAACGGCCCCACTTCAGAAAAACAAATTTTAGCATTTCTACAGGCATTTAGTAACCTCTACTGGCACCCAGAAGTTAAATGTATACTGCCTTGGCACTGACATGCAAGCCTTCAAAACTGAATTCCCATACACTTTTGCATGTATCATGATACGTTGATATGTGTGCAATCTTTTCCCCCTGCCCTTCTTCCGCTGAAACTTGGATTTTTTGGCTGAAAGGAAAGGAAAATTGACTGAAAATTGCCAAATAATGACTGACAATTCCTCAGCCTGTGTTTGCTTAAAATGCAATGTTCACCCATTATTTTCTGATTCCACGTCTTGCCATATTAACTCATTCAGCCCTACGCAGGTACATGTACCTGCGCGAGGAACCCGCCGCGTATGCCTATGCAGGTACATGTACCTGCGAGCTAGTGAAAATTTCTACTCGCTCCTCATTGGCCAGACTACTGAATATTCATGAGGCAAGGGGCACTGCTCTGCTGTGCACTTCCTTTCCTTTGTATCGATCAGGTCTACACATGGGTTTGAGCGATTTTGGTTTTTTTTGACTGGCTAGGCAAAAAAGTGC